>JAGFBZ010001367.1:0-37100 GCA_018398805.1 Hirundichthys speculiger
TGCAAGACAAGTACAACACAAAAAAAGTAGTGGAAAAGCTTGTCATGCAGCAGGATCAGTTTTAATGTGAATCAATCTGACATGCTTGTAAAGTTAAAGTACAGAGAGTGGTTTGTTAACAGCTAACAGAAAATCCCAAGATAAACTGTTAGTTTGTAATGTTGCATAATTTTTGAATATAATTGTTAGAGAAATTACAACAGCTCTGTTCACTTTTGATTTATTTCTGCAGTTCTTGTAGGATTTCAGCTGCTAAGCACTTTGAGGTTTTCTTTTCTTTTTTTCTTGTCAAATGTTTGTTTCTGAATGTGCCATTCTTAACTGCATTGAGACCAGTTTAGCACCTAGATTCTTATATTATGCTACCATGCTCTTGTAATAAGGTCTTCCAGAAATCTCATCTGAATGGTAGCAGATTTAGCACAAGGGTCACAAACATAGAAGCATCAGGACAGTTTTCTACTTCTTGGTACATTTTAAATTAATATGGGCCAAGAAAAACTATATTATTCCTTTTCTTAGGAGTTTTGATTTGCATTCTTGGATACAATGACAAACTGTGTTCACTAAAAGGGACTTCCAGTCATTGTCTTGAGCGCATGCTGTTTTCCACTCTAAAAATATACCTCCTTTTAACACAAAGCTGTGAGGCCTTTTTTATTCCTGAAAACCCTTTCACTCCGTGATTCTGTTTTATACCCAGTCATATTACTTTCCTGCTGCTAATTCAATAGTCGTGACATGTTTCATCTGTTGTTCTTTAGTTTTTCTGTTATTTTCATTAAAAGAAAAGTAGGTATAAGAGTCAAGAGTCTGACTCCATTCCCTAAAATCAACAGCTAAAAATAGAGGTGTAAAAATATGCTGAAGAGAGAGCTTATGTACCGTTTCTCTGTGGTTGTTTCTATCTCTGTGTTATTTTCATTTTGACAGTTGTAAAACTCTATTAACCTTTTTTTTTAACTGCAGGAATAAATCTCTTTTGAAAGTGAATGTTTTAGCAGTCTTAGCTAGCATTCATTGTCTCATGTTAGCTAGTGCTACTGATTGATGTCGTAACAATGGCAATTAAGTGACTACTAAAATATTGTTTTACTAATTTCCATCAGATATATGTAAATGTATATAAGCAGGAGGTGGGTGCGTAGGTAGGCAAGCAGGTAGGAAGGTCGGTTTTGTTTTCAGTGCACACTTCCAAAACTGATTAACTGAAGGTCAGAGGCACTTGCAGTCCACAGTTCAGACTAGCATGCTAGGACACAACAAAGTCAAAGACAACTAGGGTTGCCAACTCCCTGAAACATAAATAAGGGACACCTCAGGGCCGACCGACCTGATTCCCTTCACCTAGGGTTGCCACCTTCCAGACATGAAAATAAAGGGCAATTCCGTATTTTTACGGGACGGGTGGCAACCCTAAAGACAACTGTTCATTAGCTTTTGAAATTTTGGATAAAAATAACATTTATCTCTCACTTTAAAATTTTTATAGGTAAAACCTAAAACTCAATTCCACACCTGCTGCCTGGACAGACGATTTACCACAGGACTGTCAGACAGGACATCATCAGAGCTCAGTCTTTTCAGAGGACATCTGGGTTTGGAATTCTGCCAACCTGCCTCCCATGAGCCTTCCTGCACATCTGCAGATATGTAAAGACAACAATCAAAGGCAAAAAAAAAAAAAAAACATTAATCTGGAGACCAAACAGTTATCTGCTCACAGACGCATGACAAACAGCATTACCTTGATAGTTTGAAACTGATTCAATAGACAGCACACGTCGTCCCACTGAAGACAGTTTCCGACACACAGCTGCTGAGGACGTATGAGACAGGCGCGCCTCAGCCAGTGACAGGATGTCCTGTAGGTGTAATTCATTAAAAGGCTTACAATATTCAGAATGACATTATCTTGTCTTATTTATAACACTGACTCTGTGATTTGTTTGTATTTGGAAAGTGATAAAGTGAATTTCACTTGGGTTTGTACTTTAGAATGTTACTTGAGCTGCAGTTTTGAAATTAAAATAGCTATTTTTTCAAATTAAGTTAATTAGTTTGTTATTTATTATCTGATTTTAGCTCAAATTTACTTTGAAATTTTTATTACAACAGACTGACAGCGAAGAGACTTCTGACTGTCAGACTGTTTATCCAAGCCCTTTCAACATCATTTCCACCTAATGATTCTGAAGAGCACTATTTACAGTATATGCACTGCCAACTAATACATCTAATGGTCGTAAGATAATTCATTCATTAATTACACCTGTAGCAATAATCACTACAAATACAACTTCTACTTCTTAATAATTTTCTACTTTATCGTTTATCATTGACATCTGGTACTATACTATATTTTTTTTGGTATCTAAGCATTAAAAAAATAATTTAAGAAATTAATTTCCCTCAAATTTTGCATTTGCAATGAACGCAATGCTTTTTGAAGGGCACATGGTTGCAGCACGACTCCTGAAATGAGACATCTGATTTTTCACCACCTGTCTAATTAGAGTTAAAAGCATCATGAGACATGTGTTAAAGTCGTCTGTAAATCATTCTGGCAGTAAAGAGTCACAGGGGTTTTAGTACCTGCAGGAGTGGCCTGTCCTCAGGCTTTTCCTCCTGCATCTGCTCCAACACCCTCTGGATTTCATCCCCCAGATCCGCCTCCAGCTCTGGCTCGATGACAAAGCTCAGTGCAGCAGAAAGTGTAGAGCCCAAAGAATAAATATGGCCCTGCAGGCAATGATGAGACAGCCAGAAAACACCATCATTATCATGAAGCAGCAGTATTTACAGTGAGGATGTAGATCTGAGTCTGTGAATGACGTATTAAACCTTGTAAAAGATGCAGGATCCACTTACTATTTTGAGCAGTAATTGTAACGTGTTATGGATATTTAAAGAAACAGGTATTGTTTTGTTTTCCTACACAGACAGTGGATATTATGGTCAACTAGAACCTGGCCCTTTAAATATAACACATATAAAGATATCTCCCATGAACTGAAATGAACAGAACCTATACTTATGTGGCAAACATACTGCTGCAGGTCAGCAAAATGAACCAGTAATAGTCCACTTAAGGACTTAACTAACTGCTTTGTTGTGCCAGAAGCATTATGTCCTTAGGTAAGCAAAAAGTCCAAAACTTCTCTTTTCTCTGAAGTTGCCTATTTAGATAGAGAGCAAAATTTGAATGCATGTTGACTTTGAAAATTAGTTCAGAAATTCCTAACTCTAATTTATAAGCTACTGGAAAGAGTGTGTGAGTCACTAATCATTCCTCAGAGGAAGCTCAAATATTGTAATTCTATTTAGGCAATTATTCTGTTTCACTTTTTGAAAATTGTTCCAATATCACAGTGAACGCAGATGTACATAAAGATAAAAACAATAGTTATCGATGTCTGAACACTGTGGGAGTTTTTTTTACCTGCCATTATTCTTGATTTGGATTTAATATTATAATTTAGTTAATGATATTTGCTCAGGGGTCATACTCTGGGTCTCTGTAAAGCGCCTAAAGACAACTGACATTGTAACAGACGTTATACAAACAAAATTGAATTGAATTGAATTGGTTAATGCAGTAAAGACACAAAAAACTAGTTATAGTTAGATGAACTAAACTAAGCAAAAAACATAAGGAAATTTGTGTTTGGTAGATTATTCCTTTGTTGGAATAACAATAAATAGACTGTTAGAAAGCCTGATTATTTCCCTTTTAAGTGATGCCACATTTGTAAGGAACATGCATTTCTGTATTGAGTATGTGGGCTGCACCCATGAAAGACTTGCCAAATCATCTCTGCCAAACAGATTTTTTTTCAGCTGTTGACTCTTGTTTGGTGGATTGGATGATTGAAGCCTGAAGAAACGAGACATATTGGCAATTTAACTACTTAAATCTATTAATCTAACAAACAGGAACTTCAGTAGTGTGTGGAAGAAGCATATACAGTCACAACAGCCCCTCCCCTTCTTCACACCAACTAACCACTGTAGCCTGTGTTGACTGGTGATGACAAGTAGGTATAAGATGCAAAATAAGAGTCAGCAGCAAAAAACGTAGTTTGACAGAGAAGATTTGCTAAATCTTTCATGGGCACAACCCACACACTCAGCTCTGCAGCTCATTCCACAAATGCATGTTCCTGACAAACGTGTCACCATTTAAGATAGTAATAAACAGGCTTTAAAAATATTTAAGATTTATTGGCAAGAAGCATTGTAATAACAAAGAAATGAAGTACAAAACACAAATCTTGATACTTTTTTTTACTTAGTTGAGTAAAGGGGTTTCTATGATGAGCAGACAGTTGTTGGACTGACTCATACACATAACTTGAACAGACTTCTCAAGTTGGAAGTTAATGGTATGAAAGATTTTTCATTGCACTGCCAGATAACTATTCCAACTACTTCTGCCATGTCATATGAAAACATACTGGATAGTATAATGTGAAATAGCTAGTTTATGCTGACACTCACATTGAGGTTTGAATTGAAATATCAGTTTTAGAAGGTAATAGTTTGTGCCAATGTTATTACAGAACTTCATCACAATTACGTGTTTCTATTGTACTGTCTTCCACATAAAGGTGAAAAAATTCTAAATATTTTCAAATTAATCCAATTCATTTTGAAACAAAGTATAACTATTTCACTGAACTGCAATGAACTGTGTTAATAACTAAAAAGCATGTAATATTTCTCATGTTATACAGCTTTGAAGTAAAACTGAAAAGAGCAACCAAAAGACAGGTAAGTCGGTCATGATAGTGTCTTTAGTATTACTGACAAAAACTTTGAATAGAAAGTCTAGTTTATAAAAAAAAAAAAAAAAAGAACGTCAATAAAAATTCTGCCTCATCCATATTTCACAATATCAAAATGAGGTCGCCAAAGATAGCTAGTTGTTATAGGGTTGCTGGTTTAAAATAAAGAATCAACAGCACTTTCTGCTCCCTCAGTAAACATAATCAAGGTGCCCCTGACTAGGTGGTGTATTGAAAAACTGCAGGTGTATGAATGATCAGACTCAAAGTCAAGACTCAGCATCTCACCTCAAATGTGCTTCCAGTGTTGTCAAACTCAGGAGGCACAAACGAACCCTCTGGATCATCTGAAAGTCAAAAAAATCTAACTTCACTATTAAACATGTCTGAAACTATAGTACACATCATTATTTCATCAAAGGGGAACAGTGCATCTGTGAACTGACGGGAATACTTTGACACCTAGGCATGTCAACTGTAAACTATCCTGCTTACTAAGAGTTTATAGTGATAAAATGTAAATAGCAGGGATATATATCCAGTGTACTACACCATAACATTCCTGAAAACTGGTGTAACTGTTTCTTTTCAGTTGTATATTTCATGTTTAAGAGATAAATGATGCCAAACGAGGCAGGAGCGATCTGCAGATCAGAACGAGCGACTGCCAACCAGAAAATGCACCGCATTTTCTTCTTCTTCATCCTGAAAACAGGTCAATGCTAAGACTGGCCACGGGCAGGAACACAGAAGTACAAAACATCCCTATAAACAAATACAAAAGAATGACTGCAAAATTACTATGAATAAAAAAGAGAATTTTGATTCAGCATTACTTATTGTGCCGCTCCTGTTTTAATTTTTATAGCTATTTGCCTTTTTTTTTCTTTTCTTGACTACTGTTATCCTTTATTTTCTTTCTTAATTTCCAGCTGTTGTCTCCCCACTTCCCCTCCCTATTCTCTATTACTTTGTTTTTTTAATTTCCTCATCTCTTCAACTGTATCTTTTCCTCAGGTATTTTCACTTGATTGTTTTTCTATTCTACTATCCACTTTTTATTTCGCTTCCATTTCCATTTATTCCTTTAGCATCCTCTCCTCTCTTTTTCATTCTTTTCCTCCCCTTCTTTGTTCTTTTCAGCTCCTCATATTCTCTAAAGGTGGTTGACAGTTGAAGCAAAATGTCAAAAAAAAATTACATCCGGGAGTTAAAGAAATAAAATTCAATAAAAAGAAATTCAAACTTTGTATTTGAGAAAAATCAGGGAATAGTTCAGGAAAAAAGGCAGAGAATGAGGGAAAAAAAGAACAGCAAGTGCGAATGAGCCAGCTGCCTCCAGGGTGACGGTGAGAGCTCGGTGAGTCATGTTTGCCTACAGCATTTTTGCACAACAGGTAGACAGAGCCGAGTAATATCACAGATTCAACTCTCTCACTGAATGGACTGATCGCGTCTCCAGCTGAGCACAGCTTCTATCATTTCATCAGGAGCTGAACTGTGTGGGAAAATCAACTCTTTTTCTTATTCCTGCACTGTATGGGAACCATGAGAAGACATTTTCTCTGGCTCTTCTTGGTGATGCTATCATTGCTGTAATGGTATTCTTGCAATAATTAATTAGCTAGAATGAAAAATGTGGATGTGTCTTTGTGACCACTCAGCCAAGAAGGTCACCCTGTGATGTGGGTTTGTTTGTGTGTGACTGTGGGAACTGAAGCATGTGTCAGCTTAAGATTTCATTATTGCACAAGCAATTCAATTAAAAAGAGTCAATAGGAAACTATGCAGCAGGGAGCCCAGAGTGTACTTTGAGGATCAATCCTAAAGTCCCACTTTTCAGTCTGCACAAATAACACAAACACAAGCATAAGTTTGGGTGTAGATAGTAGGCACAGGTAGCAATTTATAATTTGAATGAATTATCTCTACCAATATTCAAGCAAAGTTGTTCAAATTATCTTTGAATGAAGACAACATTTTCCAGTTTGTGCTGTCATATCTTCAAAGCCACCAGTTTAAGCTTACTAGAATTTGATTGACTGAACAAAATCATGCTATGAGCTTATGAATATAATGTTCCAGGAAAAGAAAAGCTAACCAGCATGGCACAGTACATGATCTGGTCTGGTTCTCCCCCACGGCACACAAAGTCATTTTCCCACATTTTTTTTTTCCACAGCTTTTGTGGCCAAAAAAAAAAAAAAAAAAAATGTCAGGGTCTGGTTTGGTTTTTGTGTTTTTTGGGATTTTTTTGAGTTCTCCTTGTTTTTGTCTCCTTTTTGTTACTTCCTGTTTTACTTTGAAAGACTTCCCTGGTCCCATCTGCCCTGATCATCTTCACCTGTGTCTTGTCAGCCCCTGTCTATATATATACAGACATGGAAAAAATTATTAGACCACCCTTGTTTTCTTCAGTTTCTTGTTCATTTTAATGCCTGGTACAACTAAAGGTACATTTGTTTGGACAAACATAACGATAACCACAAAGATTGCTCATAAGAGTTTTATTTAAGAGCTGACATCTTACCATTTTCCATGGTTTTCTTGATTATAACCTAAATCCCTTAAGTTTTTACATCAATAGCTATGGCGTTGTACTGCCAAAAACACTGCTTTTATGCATTCAGCGTTTTCTTTTCTGTCTGTTTTAGTCACATGATGACGTTTAGTGGTACCAGGTATTAAAATGAACAAGAAAGTGAAGAAAAAATGGTGGTCTAATAATTTTTTCCATGACTGTATATATATATATATATATATATATATATATATATATATTAGGGCTGGGCAATGATTAAAATTTTTAATTGCGATTAATCGCATTATTTCCTTGATTAATCACGATTAATTGCATTGTATCAGCAAAATCAATTAATGTATTCAAAAGTAGTGTAAAATGCACTTTTATTAAAATATTGTGCTGCCTTATGAACTAAAGTGTCACAACATTTGTTGTTCAAACACTTTTGACATCAGCACTTGTCAGTAACATATATATTTAGTGTAAATCTCATCTTAAAGAATATAAAATAAAATAAATCTTATTGCCACTGCCAGGGCATTAATGTCGTCCTGCTTTCATAAAAAAAAAAAAAAATCCCTTGAAAGTAGTTCCATGAATGGAAAATGTTACATGCAGGAAACATGTCTAAAGACTGTCAATGCAGACCAGCATGTTGAAGAAACAAATGCATCATGGTTTTAAATGAGGTTGAAATAATATTAGTCCTTAAAAAACAAATGGCACAATGAGATTTGGACATTTTGTTTTTATGAATGCATGTAGAAAACAAACAAACAAAGAAATCCATCTGAGATGCTGCAGAGGAGGCAGAGGTAGATGCAGCTGGACCTTCAAGGCTTCAGTTGAGGTCGCAAAATTATGCTGTTTAAGAGACATAATCATAGACTCATTGTAAATTACTACCTTATCACATAACCACAGTCTGCAACAAGTTACTGTTTTGAATATAGATGGACAAGGTTAAGTTTTCTCTTCAGCAGACAATGTTAACAGTCATCTAGATACAGATATCAATAGTTTGGCATGATTCTTTTTTTTTTTTTTTTCTGTCCACTGTGTCAGCAGCTGTGGTTGCTGATAGGTTAATCAAGCTGTTGCCACAACAACGATCCCCCTGGCAACTCAGTTCATCAAATCAGTGTTTATTAAATTCTTCTGGCTGGCAACAGGGCATGGAACAACTTTCATGCCACAGCGTTTGCAACACTTGGACACTTGAAGTGATGGGGGGGGGGGGGGGGGGTGAACACTATAGGGGGAAAGGAATATCATGCAAAAGAGAAGCAGAGGAGGTGATGATGAACTGCAGTTAAGAAACAAACTCACCATTAGACTCTAAAGCACAGTTGAGCTAGTCTGTTGAGTATTCATGGTGTAAAACCAAGTTCTGCTTCACCTGTCTTAACCTTCCCTTACGAAACAAAAATATATTGCAATATATTGCCAAATATAATGTAATGTATTAGACAATATATTCCCATATATGGGATTTAGTATTTATGTTTCCCAATATATTGCAATATATGCATAGATCATATATGTGTATATATTAATACATATATATGATCTATGCATATATTGCAATATTGCATAGATCATATATGTGTATATATTAATACATATATATGATCTATGCATATATTAGAGATGTCCCGATCCAGTATTTTGAACTTCCGATCCGATACCGATCTCTGCCGGATACCCGATAAACCGGCCTATCTGAAGCATGTATTAAAGTTTTAAGTCATTTAAACCAACTTAATTTGTTTGTCAGACTCATGCTGAATAGGGTTTTACTCCTGATAATAACTAGCCAGCTGAATTAGGTGCATTTGAATAATACACATTGGTGTGTTGGTAAACGAGAAACTTTTTGCGTTTTGAAATTCTAGACTCTCTGAGACGCATTTTCCAGCATTTTGAGACGCAAAATGGGATGTTTAGATACCTTTTTTTTTTTTTAATTAAAATAACCCTAGCCATAACGTTGCATGTCTTTGGTTAAACAAGAGTAAAGAAAGTAATTGCAAGTTTGAAAGATCAAAGTGTGATACATGTATTTAATAAACCGATCAAATGAAAATAACTGGTTATTTTTATAACTCCATGTTTGCTTGGTTTATGATAACATTAACGTCCTTGATATTAATCTGATTCTACAATACATTAGAATGGGCCTTGAAGTTACAAGATTACAAAATTATTTATTAAATCTGGATTACATTATATAATTACCTGTACATCCTTTTTCCTTTTGGTTTTTTTGGCGCTGCTAGCTGCCACATCTCAGCCAGCCCACGCTGTCGCTTTTTCCGCCATTTTTGCTCGTCTTGGAATACAGAATATTGTAGCAACCCTGGACATTATGTTCATGTTATGATGCTCTGTTATTGTTTAGATGTTCTGTTCTTCGGGATTACATGAGTTCATTGAATGCATCTCGAGCTGAGGCAGGCAGATTATTGGGGTAGAATAGGTTAGGGGGCGGGACTAGCAACCAAGAGAGACTGAAGCTTGTGTGTTATTGTGGGAGAGCCCGAGAGCAGGTTTGCCAACTTGGCGACTTTGTCGCTATATCTAGCGACTTTCCAGAACCCCTTAGCGACTTAATTTGTAAAAAGGGACTAGCGACAATCTAGCGACTTTTTCTGGTGATTTTTGAGACTCACGCGCACTCAAACCGCTAGGTTTAAAGCCATCACTTAGCTCGAGTTGTCTCGCACGGGGGGCGGGGTGTTTGTGGCGTGCACTGTGCCCGACAGAGAGAGAAGCGCGGCTTGCGAGGCACACAGCAGCCATCAGCAGCCAAGTGATGGCTTCAAACCTAGCGGTTTGAGTGCCAGTGAGTTGCTAAATCACCAGAAAAAGTCGCTAGATTTGTCGCTAGTCGCTTTTACAAATTAAGTCGCTAGGGGGGGTCTGGAAAGTCGCTAGATATAGCGACAAGTCGCTAAGTTGGCAACACACTGGGAGGGAGATGCTCGTGTGCTGAAGGTGTGCTGGAAAATGCGGACCGGATATTAGGGAAACCTGGAATGGGTTATCTTCTGAATAATGCGCTGCGCGGTGCGCTGGAAAACCCGGAACGGACGTTGGAAAAAAAAATGGATCGGGAGTCTGGATCGGCATTTTTAGGGCTTGCCGATCCGATACCGATCCGCATTTTTTGCTCATATCGGCGGCCGATCCGATCCGAATAATCGGATCGGGACAATCTCTAATGTACACATATATTGTGCATACACAAAATATATTCCACAATATATGAACACATATCAGTACATATATTTCATGTTTGTGTTTCCATATAATTTTACATATATAAAATGTATTCCACAATATATTGAATACATAGCTGTAAATATACTTCATATATGTCTCCATATATTTTTAGATATATTTAAAATATATTCTACCATATATTAAACATACATGTGAAACTATATCTTTACATATATTACTAATACATTTTTCCAATATAAATCTGAATACATTATAATGGATATTTATAAATATAAAATTGCATATATTTTGGCATGTATAAACAAATATATTATATATTCAGTTTTTTTAATATTTTCAATATATTGAAAGCGGCAATCATTTGTATATTCTGCAATATATTGCCATATATTACATGAATATATAATATTGTGTAATATATGCACCATCAATATATTATTCCATGTATTTCTAATATATGTATTGGAAAATGTATGGAAACATAATATTACAATATATTAAAATATATTTCAAGTAATATATTGATAAATATATTTTCCTTTCATAAGGGTTAATAAACACTCAACAGCATGGATGAATTAACAGCCGACATATTGGCTGGATTCTGAGTGGAAGTATCAGAATATATGTTCTGCAAGGAGAGATGAACCCAAATAATATTCCTTTGGGAAGTAAAAAATCAAGCAGACCTCCTAACCGTCTGACAGATGGTACCGAAGCTTTGGGGCCCAATGACTAAGGAACTGGACTGAAGGAACACACACATGTCAGCACACACAGCTGAGTATCTTCCTTCCTCTCTGCAAGCTTTTGCACATGTTAATGCTGCTACAAACACTTATTACTGTACATAGGCTGCTACGCTCATATTTACACTATTTCACCCAAAACTGCATATTGGTTGGTGTTGCAGTCTTTGTTCTGTCTTGTGCTGTCTGCACGTTTGCGCTTGTGCACTTTATGTATAAATTATTTAGTCCCTGTAGTTCTGTGTTTTCCTGTGACCTTTGTAGCACCTTCGTCCTGGAGAAACGTTTCGTTTCTACTATGTACTTGTTAGGGGTGCACGATAACTATCGGGCCGATAACAGGAAATTATGACGTCATCCCGATAACTCCGATGTCACGACAAATAGCCCCGATAACATATATTTCTGTCAACACGGCAGTGCCTCGCTCCCTCTGAGCTTTGAATGTTCAAGTAACGTCGACATAATCAGAAAAACGATTACTCAATAAGGAAAATCAGGAATACCTCCTCATGCCCAAAAAACAACTCGTCAACTTGGTCATAATTTTAGTAGTTGCTGACTTGAATTGATATTCGCAGTATTCTCCCACATGTTACACATAAAAAAAGAAAAAATAGAAAAGGCTGAAAGAACGACTAGCAAACGAGGAAACGTCGGAATTTACGTTACACCTTGAATGCAGCATGCATTGTGCTGATCACAACAAAACATGGCGGCGTGGAACTTCGTTAAAGTTTCAGAAGAAGATAGTTTGGTGGTTATTTGTGACGAATCCTCCGAGTGAATTCTACGAGGAGGGAAGCACAAGCTTTAATACGTAAAACCTGATCGGCCACCTACAACATAACAACTGCTTCCATGGAGTTTTGAAATTGCGCTAACATTAGCTAACGGAAGCTAATGCTAATGTGCGCAAGCCAGCAGGAGTCTCTCCTCCCCTCTCCCTCATTCCTCTCATCCAAAGCTTCCATGAGATTAAAAAATATTTTTTTAAAAACTACTGAACCTCAATTACTTTAATTAAAGGTATTTATTTAAATGGAACCACAAGCCAAAATCCTTCAAATGTTAATCTTTTTCAGTTTGTAATTTTGATGCATGTATTTCCATCAGTTCAAGAAGCTTTTTTTTTTTATATCAGTCAGTAATGCACCTTATTTAAGTCAATGTGAGATATCAAATAGGTTAGTTTGATAGCTTTATGAAAATATTTGAGAGGCTTGCCAATAGTTTTTCATTGGAAAAAATAAATATCTGTTCATTTAAAAAGTCAAAACTATTTTTGATTTTGTTCATAGTATTGATGTAATGATCTTAGGTATATGTGTGTGTTATCGGTTATCGGTATTGGCCTTTAGGAGCTGAAAGTTATCGGTATCGGTTTAAAAAAACAGTTATCGTGCATCCCTAGTACTTGTATATAGCTGAAATGACAAAATCCACTTGACTTGACTTAAATCATTAAAACCCCTTAATGCAAAAGTATTAGAATAAATGCAGTGCAGTGTTTCAGTGCTGTTGACTTACCGCTGAGCTGCTCCATGAAGCAAACATTACCATGAGCATTAAAGGCCAGAGTGTCCGGTGTTATACACAGTGTGTGGAAGAGGTGGGAAGGTCGGATGCTCTGCAGGGCCACAACACATTCTGCACACACAGCCCACACTTCCTCTTCACAAAGACAGTTGTCCCTCAAAGAAAGTATGTCTGCCAAGGACACATTTTCCTGTGGAAGTAAGCATACAATTCAATGTTAATCTCATTATTACACTAAGATAGGTAAGAGTTAACTTTAGGTTAAGACCTGAAGGCAGAAGACTGGCATTATCTCATGTCCCATGAACACTTAAATGCATCATCAAATATCAACAGCTCTAAATGGTATTAGACTTAAATAATTTAGCAGCCAAGTGCAACTAATTGAATACACTTAATTAATTGATTAAGTGATTTTCTAATTGGAGCAGCTGTTTTGGTATTTTGGTCTGGAGCATTCAGATGTGTGTTAACACACTGCCAAGGACACAAAACATCAGCAATGATCCTTAAAGAGCAAAATGTTGCTCCCCATCAGTCTGGGAAAGTTATTAGGCCATTTTCAAACAATTTTGAGAACATTCTACAAAAAGATTATTATGAAGTGGAAAACATTCAAGGCCTTTGCCAATCTTCCTATGAATAGACATCGCAGCAGGTTCTGGGACTTCTTCAGCAGTTTCCCTTCTGGGATTAATAAAGTATTTTCATTTCATTTAGTCAGATGAGACCAAAGAGGAGATTTTTGGTCATAAAGTACAGCACAAAATTTGAAACAAAATTAAACACAACATAGCCCTGTGATGGACTGGCGACCTGTCCAGGGTGTCCCCCTGCCTTTCACCCGAAGAGAGCTGGGATAGACTCCAGCAGATCCCTGTGACCCTCTATAGGACTAAACGGGTATAGATAATAAATGATGTGTTTATCCATCATGTCTAAGTACAAACAACTCATACCAACTACCATACATGGTGGTGGAGTGGTGATGATTTGAGATGTTTTGCAGCCACAGGACCCTGTGAACCTGGCAGCCTCAATACAAGAGTATTCTCAAATCAAATTTGAGGCCATCTGTCCCACAATAAAACTTGACTGGAGCTGGGTCAAGCAGCAGCACAATGATCTCAAACACACCAGGAAATCTACAACAGAATGGTTCTGAAGGAAGAGTCTCAATGTTGCAATGACCGAGACCAGACCTCAAACTAACTGAAAAGCTTTGATTGAACCTTAAAAAAAGCTGTGCATAAAAGAAGGCCCCAAACCTAATTAAACTGAAGAAGCATTGTAAACAAGAGTCAGCAAAATTTTTTCAAAAAATGTTGAAATACTGATAACAGAATCAGAAAAAAAGTTACTTTGAAGTTATTGTTACTAAAGATGGTCCCGTGTTTTTTCCAAACAGTGATTCTGTATGATTTCCTGATTTTTTTTTTTTAAATAAATAATGACACCGTGTGATGTAGGTCTATGTGCCCTACTGTTACGATGATCATCTGTATGTACAAACTACAACAGATGCTTCCGAAAATAAAGAGACTCATGTTCAGTTCCTGCAGTGAAGATTTGTTCATGTATGCTCACTACAGAGGCGATCTAAAGTAACCTGCGACATAACGTTACTGGAAACGGGGATGGGATGAGTGGCAAACATCCGTGTAGTCCGTGCAGGGCACCGAGACCTATTTAACCCTGAAACTTATTTCTTTTTTTCACATGACTTAAAATGACTTGACTCACATTTATCTGATACCTCTGTGATCCAACACATGTCAATGAGTTTAAAATTCATCTTCTCAAAGATTTTTCATTTTCAGTTTTAAGCAAATGCTATGAATGACTAACTAAGAAATATCTTTGCATGCAATTTCTATTCATGCCTAAACTATTTAGGTTTGGTATCTAGCACCAAGTAAGCATAATAAGCAATAAATCATTATTTTTATTTCTAACCAAATCTATTCGTGAATCTATTCTTAAAGACAAAAGATGTCTCTTACCTAACAGTCCCGTCTGAGAGTTCAGTAAATGCAGTGGAGGCTTCTATAGTCATTGTCACACAGTGTGTATCATTTACATTTAACTGTTACATTTCATCATATTTCATGATGTCACAAATCACACTTTCTGAGCTGACACTGAAGGTGTCCACACATAGCTCTTAACAGTATCTGTGTGTGTCAAGTTCAAACTATACATTCAAGTTAAGTAGAAAAAAAAACCCAAAAAGACATTTTAGCATCAAAAATCATCTTTGAAAAAAAAAACTGCCAATATCAAAGATTATCTATGTCTTCCATGTCACAATTTCAACTCTGTAGCCTGAAATTGTTCTCTGGCTTCACTTTAATGGCATGAACACACCTTTACTCATATAAAAGCTTTGCATGTAATGTAATACGTACTGGATGTACTGAACAAAGCTCTAAATTGTATAAAAGTACTAGAAGATCCAACATTTTCTACAGAAGCATGAACATTTTTTACATTAAATGCATGGCATGTTGTTCACACATAAAGCACATGTACACAGTTGTGTGAATGCATCATCTGTGTGATCAGCTATTACCAAATGGCCCCATTTATCCCGACAGCTGCAGTGACCTCAGAGATTCCAGTCTGCTTCCAGCATAATGCTGCGCTCTGATTATTAGAGCATTTTCTGTCCACTTGGAAAGTGAACACAAAAGCTGGTCTTGAGTTGAGGGCCGGAAGTGGCGTGGGGCGTATCGCAAAGCAGTGATTGTAAAACACTACAATCCTGCACTAAAACTACGAAGAATCTGATGCTTGTTTTTCTTTCAAAACATTACTTTTATCACACCAGATGTCACAAGGAAATTTTAAGTATTCCCTCTTTTGACATTTGATAGCAAGCAAAGCATCTACCTGTTCAGAGTTCAAACTGTCTTGTAGGTGCAAAACAGTGGCAGCAGATTGTGAGCAAATCATACTGATCTGATCACACTGGAGCACAATTACAGAGGAGAGAAAAGCCACCTCAAGCAGCAGCGGCAGCAGCAGCCCCAGAAATAGACACTTTCCCTTGAGAAAAGTGCAAGAGAACACTCTTCTCTCCAGCCCCGCTTAAGTTAAACATACTGTCCTATATAAACTAAGTTCCAAGGTTCTGAACAGACTGGTGGTGTGTTGCATGTCTTTGAACTGTGAGACTGAGAGAAAAGGTCAGTGCTCTTGGGTTTGACGTTAGTTTGACGAGGTTAGCCATCTTTAAGTCTGTTCTACAATTAATGGGGGGGGCCTAAGAACATTAAATCCAGGTCCAGGGAGTACTTGTCCTCGCGTATACTAGAACAGGCTCCAGCCCCCTGGGATGCTCTGCAGGGATAATACAGGTATAGAAAATGGATAGAAACATTATTCTTCTTTAAGTCAAATAATTTACCATTTCCTAGGAAATGGTGTCCATTGATGAGGCTTCAACTAAACTTTAAATAATGTTTGCATTTGAACGAAACAAGGGCCGGACAGATGAGTATTACAGAAAGTGCTGATCTAATGGGATTTTCACACGCAACCACATCTAGCATTTACAGAGAATGTCTAAAAAAAAAAAAAAAATATATATATATATATATATATATATATTATATATATATATATATATATATATATATATCAGGTGAAAAACTGTAGATTCCATACAAGAATCCTCTGTATGTGGGGGATCTGCTCAATATGATTTACTTAACATCAAAGAGCCCGTGTCATAGTTTGAAGAACAGCTCCATCAGAGAGCTGTAAGATTTATTTCAATAAGAGTTTTCTTGTGACACCCTGAAGGGACCTGACCACTTGCCTGGTTTAGAAGAATATGGCCTTAAAGGACACAGATCATTTTGTTAGTGTATATCTGAACAATGGTGAACTGATACATAGGCCAAGAACTTCTGTAATGTAGAACTGTCTTTGTTTGAATCCAGATACTTAAAAAAAATGTATGTAAAACAGTTATATTACAGGAGTAGGTTTCTATGGCTATTTAAAATACACTTCCCTAATAATAATAATAATAATAATAATAATAAAAGTTACATTTCAGCTAATGCCTTTTGAATTTGTTTCTCTTCACTCGAGGTTAACTTGTCAAAGTCCATAATCAGAAGTGATGAGTCAATCATCCTTGGAAATGACAAATCTTCCTATGAATTCAAATCTTGTCTTTGTTTACAGATCCTGATTTAAGTTTAAAAAGATTGGATGTAAAACAGTTACATTACAGGAGCAGATTTCTATCATTTTTCAAGCTATAATAATATATTTTTTTTCATGTTTTTAGCTTGTTCAGCTTTCCATCTTGTGTTCCTGTATAAGTAAAAGTGGCATTTCTTAAAGGCCTGGAGGGAACTTCTTCAAATCTCAAGAATGAAATGATTAGTCTCATTAGTTATCATCCCCCACTAGGCATTTTACACACACACAAAAATACAAACTTAAAATTATAGTCTAAGTTGTTGATGCTTCTCCTGCCACCATTTTTATTGCATGAAATGTAATAAATGATAGGGCACAATTCTTCAGCATCTATTGAACCCCCCCCCCCCCCCCCCCCCCCCCCCCCCAACTGACTTACCAAGTCTCTCTCAGTGGCCCATTTATCTAACTTGAACTCTTGAAACAAACATTTGATGGAGTTTGAGTTGACTGTCCTACTTCTGCACATCATTTTCCCCATAAAGCCTAATTTAATAACTAAAAAACAACCAAGATTTGGTCACATTTTCAACTGAATAAAAGTATTCCATTGGCTCACCTCATCCTCCAGCAGCGGAGGAAGATGCTCCAGTTCATAATATCCATCTCTGTCCTCGGCTTTCCTCAGGTATGTGACTGCCTCCTCGTTCCCTGAGCTCTCCATTGCATCAACTTTGATTCCCTCAAACAGTGAAGTGGATTTCGGTCCAGACAGCAGCGTATCCGGTAGAAACGGACGGATCCAGCCAGCATCAGCGGGGTGTCCGCTCTGGTCCTCCCGCAGTCAGGCTGCGGTCGCTGCGGGACTGTGGGACCAGGAAGGAGGAGGGAAGGCACACAGTAGTGCGACCACTGACAGCAGCCTACTTACCGGTGGGGCTGGTGTGTGAGGACGTCATGACTACAACACCTCCACAGAAGCGGAGGACACACTGAATGCGATGTTCCGCTGCTCGTGAGCCAGAGAGGAGCCACAGTTGGCTCCCCGCCCCCGCTCACAGGAGCCCACACTTTCAGTGACTCATATTTGTCACTATGTCCTTATTATGTTCTCTTGTTCCTGTGATCTGGCTGTCACTCCATTAATATGTGTACAGTTTTATTATCCCACTGCTCGCGCTCTTTATGTCTATCATTTGCATTTAAATATTGACAATAAGTTCAGCCGTTATTCCCCTGACAGCATCTATTAAACGAGTGCTAAAAGTCACTTTTGCATATGAAATGGTTCTTCCTCTTGTCTTCTTATTTGTTTTATCACCTTATTTAGCCATGGCTCATGTGTTCTTAAGTGGTGAGGAAATGCAGTCAAAATGACAGACAATGGAAGCCATTCTTCCTCCAGTGCTTCCTGTAGAGCAGTGGTTCTCAACTGGTGGGTCGCAACCCAAAAGTGGGTCTTGGGCCTTTGCCTGGGGAAGGAAATGCTAAAAAAAAAAAAAAAAAAGTGTGTCATCCATACTCCTTAACAGTAGATGGCGATAATGTCCTGTAATGCGAGTTGACACCCACCAGTTCACACCATAGAAGAAGACCTGCAGCGTTTGTTTACATACGTTAAGCAGGTAAAACACAGATACAACGAATAATATATGAGATATAGATTTTCTTATCTTGAAGACTAAAACTATATATTTTGAGTTATTTTTGAAACTACTGCTCAGTTGTTGCACTGTTTTATTTCATGTTTGTGCATAAAAGCACTGTTGAGTCTTAAAAATGGCTGTTACTGAAATATTGTGTTTATTATGTCAGTCTTATGATTAATGCTTAAATAGGTGACTAGATAGTTTTAATAGGAAATTGTTATATATTCAGGAAGTGGGTACTCAGCAAACGCTACATATTTGAGTTCTTTTTGAAACTACTGCTCAGTGGTTGCACTTTTTTATTTCATGTTTGTGAATGTTGAGTCTGTTAAAAAAGGCTGAAGTTACTGAAGTGAAGTGTTTTAGATTTAATTAAAATGCAGTTAATTGAGCATCAAAGGGAATATTTCCCACTTGAAGTCATTTTGGTTATGCTATTTTGGTTTTTGCCGTTTTGGTTCACCAATAAACTTATTTTTTTGTGTTGGCATTCAGTGATATTCTATTCTACTATCTCCGATTCAAACTGCACAATCTTTTCATTCAATAAATTTGAGAAGTTGGACATTTTCCTTGAAGCCAGACCAGTTGAGAACCACTGGTGTAGAGCACTGGAGTTACAAATGGACTTTTTTCACCAAGATAGAAAGACCTGAGATTATCTGTGGCATTGATGTGGCTTTTAATGGTGCATTAATGGAAAAAGTCCACTTTGACAAATTTGAATAATCCTCAATTATGTCCATTTATTGTTGCAGTCCCAGTCCTATGGTACCATCCTCTTCACCAGCTGTCCAGCCCTGCTGGTGTCTAATCTGTATGTTGGGCTCTCCATTTCTTCTGCTCCTTTTTATTATTTTATTCATTGCTATTTAACTGTGAGCTATTTTTCTTAAGACATTTTCAAGGTAGGCCTACACAATGTATACATGATGTCATCTGTTTATTTTCTAAAACATAAGTTGTTTTTTTTTTCCAGTTTGGGATCACAAAGAAACAAAACAAAACCAACATTTCAATCCAAGACCAATTTATTATAGTCCAAGTACAATCCCATTCATTAATTCACTCAATTTCTATCTTAATGGCCTGAGCTACTGTATAATCTGTCATGATGTCCCTTAGAAACACTTGTCTTTATAAATTGTAAAATAATTTTGGAACATTTGCATAGCTTGCTGGATGAAGAGTTTCTCCTCTTAATCAGCATGAACTTGTAGATGAACTGGAACCATTTCATTGCCATAGTAACAGGACTTATCTTCTTTCAACACCTTCCACTTCACCTACAGCTTCTCCCTCTAGAAACATAAATAAAAGTTCTTATATCTGCAGAAAATGAGCTGCCAACAACAGCAATGTGCTTATATTATATATTGATTCTGGAATGCACTGGCTGAAGCTGGCAGCTTGTCTTTACAGCTTGTTTTTTTTGTACTATTTTTGGTGTTTTTGTATTTTTTTTTTTAAATCAACTACTGATGGATATTCTGTGGATATTACTGCGGAGAGAAGAGTTTATTCAAGAGAAGAGCTTCTTTCATTAAAACAGCAAATCTGGAGTATATCATCCTATTCCAACTGAGATGGTGCAAAGGTGGAGGCCAGGAAATGGAGATACAAGCTCTAACTCCTTAGATCAATTTATTAAACTCTTGTGTGTTGTTCATATTGCTGTTACTCAGCCAGTATTCGTGGGTCTGGTGGACCTGTTGCATGTTATGGTTTTTATTGCCTCTCAATCAAACACTTTTATGTTAAAATACTCAACAGATCTTTACTTCATCCCAATTACAAGCAGTATATATGGTTAATATTTGCCCTTTACCTTTGTTAGATCACATTTATAACTTATTTAAAAAGTGATAAAGAAAATCAGTTAAAATCAAGATATGAGTGGAAACAAATTTACAAGTGAAACAAGATTTTTCAAAACTATTACTCTTATAATGAAATGACACTATGGTGAATGTACACAAAACCTAGACAGGATTAAGTGTTACCAGTTAGTCTAACCAGCATGTTTTTGGGGTGGGAGGAAACTGGAGTACCCGGAGTAAACCCATGTAGACACAGGGGCTCCCACTTTAAAAGGCTGTGACCACTGGATCATCAAAATATATGACCTTATGAAGGCAGCAAACCAAAAGATTTTAAGTCCAAGTTCAGTCAATAGGATTTACCCTCCTCAAAACAAGCATGCTAATCAATCAACATATATCCATCCATCCATTATCCAGTACACCCTGAGAGTACACCCTGGACAGGTCGCTAGTCCTGTCGCTAGTACAGGCCCACATGTAGACAATCAATCAACATATAGAGATGGATAATTTCATGGATGGAAATTTGGTGATGGCATCCCAATGAAAGTTGAATAATTACCAAAGATCATCAAGTCTTTCCTTCCTTCTTTGTGTTGCCAGCATGGAAGTGCTACACTAACAGGAAATGGCAATCTGCCAAATCCTAAATCACGTTCAGGAGAAGTGTACCATCCATCCTCTGAGCAAACTCCATTCACTGATGAACACATGAGCCACAGTTAAAATGTCCCAAAAAAGGTTTTGTTTTGATCTTAACTAAAAGGAGAAGAATAAACTGTACTACTTGCTAAACAATATTTGCACCTTAAAACATAGCAAACAGCCCAAACTGGTTCAGTAATACCAACAGAGGTCACGTGTACGGTACTCTGCAGTGGCATTTTAACCTAGCTCTGAGATGAAGTCACCTCTGGAAAGCCAGCTATGGCCTTGTTTTTACAAATTTGGATCTTTAGTGTCACAGTCTTCCCTGCCAGCTCATGCTGTGGTGGGTGAGTTCTCTCACCTCTCTGCCACGCCTCCTCATCAGCTCCAGTTTTCCACACCTGCCTTGTCTCAGCTGCAGCTCATCTCTGTTCGTCACTTTAGTATGACATAAGTAAACCACCTCTTTCTAAGTGGTCATTCATAAAGATTTACTTTGATATGAATATATATCTCAGAGTAAAGTCTCTCCTTTACCAACAGTACATATGTCAGATTTTACAAGAAAACTATCAGTTCACTATCTAGAGAGGCTGACAGTGGAGATTGAACTGCTAATCTTTCATCTGAAGAGCAAGTCCTTAACTGGCTAAAATGAGAGATTTTGAGTTTCACTTATTTGAAATGTAGACAAAACCATCTGAGATGACAAGGAAAGCTTAAAATGTACAGAAATAATGTGAAATATCTTTGAAAGTGGTGTGTATTGTGATTGTGCTTTTGGTTAGTTATTGACACTGAAACAAAAATCTTTGGCCAATAAGACAGAGATTTACCATTGGAACAATATTGCAGCAGGTTTTCTCTCATAAAGATGGTGTTACATTTTGACCCTCTCCATCCCTACTGGTCTTGCAGTGGCATCACATGGATGGATGCTGCACCGAAGCATCAGGCATGCTCAGTGTTAACATACAGATCATTGCTCTTGTCGTGTTTGTTGTGCTTTGCCTAACATTTTTAAAGTTTGATTAGCTTTTTTTATAATAATACACTTATTTCTTCAATCTCCACTTCATCGCACTGGCCTACAAGCAGGGTCATAATTGATGATAAAGAGAGAAAATGATAATGCCTTAGACTGTTAGCCTCACTGATTAGTGGTTTTCTTAAGGCTACACAGCTGTTCAGTCCCAATCCCTGGAGTTCCCTTAGCTCTTAAAGCTCTTACTTTCACTATTAAACAGCCCTGAGTTCTACTGTTGTTTTTTTTCGATGTGATCGCACCAAATGTTTAAGTGATTTCCGATCACGATTATTAAGGATTTTTTTCTGGCCACATTTCCTGCTCAAAGACGATGGGTCCCCACTATCCTTCTAGTTTTTAATGATGCATTGGACAGTTCTTAACCCAATTTTGATAGTTTCTGCAATCTCCTTAAATGTTTTCTCTGCTTGATGCCAATGATTTGACCCTTCTCCAGCAGACTAACATCTTTTCCACGACCACGGATGTGTCTTTCAACATGGTTGTTTCGGAAATGAGAATCAACTCATTGCACCAGTTGGGGTCCAATAACCTGTTGCTGAAAGATAATCGCCCATGCAGTAATTATCCCATAGGAGGCTCGTCCCTATTTGATTAGTTAAATCCAAGTGGCGACTTTTTTTTTTGCCAGCAGTGTACATGACACATCAGCTTAGCACAAGGTTCCAGTCCAAACTCCAGCCAAGCTAAAGACAGTTCAATTAACACCAGAGGGGCTGAAGCTACCTACTGTTTCTGTGGCATAGAGTTGCAGCTCTGCCCCTTATCACCTTTCCTTTCTTGTTAAAAGGTATATGACATTTATTCAACAACAATAATAATGATGATTATAATAATAATAATTTTGGATTTGCTCTGGTGCTGTTGTTTCAGAACACATTCACGAGCTTCAAGTCTGTGATTCTACAACTGTGGGGTGTACAATATTTGTAGTGTTTTCATCACCAGAAAGAATCCTTATATAATCATAACACATTTTACTGGAAGGCGTAAATACTTGTCTTAATGAAAAATGTATCTTCGATAGGGGGAATTACTGATTGCATCACAATCCTGACATGGAGCGCTCAGCAAACACAACTCCATGTACACAGGGGGGGGGGAGCACATATTCATGAGGCCTCGCAGACAAAGCTATGTACTGGCACAACCTCTGCAGCAAGCACAGGTTAAATAGCTGCTGCATGACTCGATATGTTAGAACAGGACAAACATTTATGAACTTCACCTGTGGACTTGCCTCGTGAAAATGTGACACAGGAAGAGAGAAAGCAATGAGTTATTCCTGTGTACATTTGCATTTGGTTAATGTTGAGTTAATGTTTAGTCATTTTTCACCTCTATCTGAATACTTAATTCAGATAGAGTTGAAGAGACTAGCTGGCTAGTCTTTCACTTAATAAAAATCTGTTTAGTGGCCCTGTTTGAAGCAGTGACACATTTTTCTGCTGCATATCTTTGAGTTACGTATCAAGGACAAAATGCAATTCCATATCCATACACATTTTAACTTCAATTTTAACCTCAAATATCATTTTATCTACCACCTGACAGTCAGTTTATTACCAGTCATTCTTTCACTAGCTATGTAATAAACGATCTCAAACACAATCCAGCTCAGACATTAAACTCCTACTTGACCTCTGTCTCATACTACAGAAGCTGGCCATTTTGGAACCCCCCCCCCCCCCCTTTTTTTTTTTTTTTAAACAAGTTACCACTTTTAACCACTAGATGGCATCCCCGTACAGTATGCAGTAAAGAGCAGAAATCTGACATCAAGGCCTGGACTGGAAAACTGGCAAACTACCACTTAAATTTCTGTCACATTAAGAGGAGAACCCTGACGTGCTTTTTGAATGCTCACCCATTTAGGAGCTCACAGTTGCACATTTGGCCACATGTCTGGGTCTTTGCGAAGTCAAGTGCACATTTGCAATCTGAGACTCCCAGAGCTCATCTGGTGACAACAAATGAAACTGGTGACAGATTGATTTTCTGGAGCATACAGTACTACAAGGGAAAGTAGGCTTTTAAATGAGAATTTGCTCAGACTGCAAGGATTTTAGAAATACTGAGGACACGTGTCCTGCATAGTGAATCCCCTAATACTCACTGTAAATTAACATCATAAAAGTCCAATTTCAGCTACAGTTGTTATCAGCTGGATAATTAACATTCCCTGAGTACTGGATGTACATGGCCAAGCGTTTCTCACTCAATCATACAAGAAAACTGGTTACATGGCAAATCCGGTGAAAACTGCTGCTTAAAACAGGAAAAAAGATAAAATTCTAAAATGGATAAAACAAATTCAATTAATATAATGAATATATTCCTGAAAGGCAATGAAGAAAAAAAAGGTCAATGGAGAAAACAGAAAAATAAAGTGTATCAAATTATTTCTATTAATTTTGCATGTTTAAATTTAGATTAAGATGGGATTTACTGAACTCACTTACTTATTAGAAACAATTTCTTCTGAAGGAAAATTATTAACTCCCCACCCTTCCTTTTTTTTCTAAAATGGACTACAAAATCTAAAATGACTAAAGTGATAGGATAGTATTACTTATTATTAGTAACCATAATGACCTGATTTGCTGTTTTGACTTGCCTGGGGTTTATATTTAAATGCTTTTTTTGGCACTAGTGGCCTTTATTGGCAGTGAAAGAGAACAGGGAGGACATGCAGCAGACAGTGGCTTTATCATCCTGAGGTGCTTGGATAAAAATATACAGTCATGGAAAAAATTATTAGACCACCATTTTTTCTTCACTTTCTTGTTCATTTTAATACCTGGTACCACTAAACGTCATCATGTGACTAAAACAGACAGAAAAGAAAACACTGAATGCATAAAAGCAGTGTTTTTGGCAGTACAACGCCATAGCTATTGATGTAAAAACTTAAGTGATTTAGTTAGGTTATAATCAAGAAAACCATGGAAAATGGTAAGATATCAGCTCTTAAATAAAACTCTTATGAGCAATCTTTGTGGTTATCGTTATGTTTGTCCAAACAAATGTACCTTTAGTTGTACCAGGCATTAAAATGAACAAGAAACTGAAGAAAACAAGGGTGGTCTAATAATTTTTTCCATGACTGTATATGAGGCGAAAACTGGGTAAATAAATGAAAAATTAAGTAAATGACCGAAATATTTCAAATGAGGACAGGAGTCCTAAAAAAACACAACTACTCCATACAGTGCTCACTAGCGCCCATGACTCCATGTAAATAGTTAACACTTTTTAACCAAATGATTTACTCATGAGTCACAATATCAATTAACTATCAATTTCAGTACTGTATCAATGAACCTTTAACTTAATTACTGTTATCAACAAATAAAGATACAACACTGTGGTCATGTCATCATCCAGCGAGCTTGATGTAGCCTCTTGGTCACAACAAGGGTTCAGCTAATTTGCTGACAAGAAGTCTGTCTGTAGACTAGAAATATGGAGAAAGTTTTGGTGATTTGATTTTTTTTTTTTTTTTTTTTCAGTTGTGAGGTTCACGCATCACATGGAAAGTGGTTATCAGCAGCTATTTTGGACTGAAATCACTGATAACACTTTATTCATCTCTCTATTGTCCCAGTCTCATCATCATCCTGGTTCTTCTGGTTCTGGTTCTGTGTCTCTCCCAGCTGTCCACTGATGGGGGAGGGATCTGTCTTCAGCCTTGACGTTACTGCGGCGACAGCCTCTTATGTCATAATCTGTTGGATTGTTGCACTGAAACAATCATATTTTCTTTGCCCCTTGCAATTTTACTGTGTTGCATCTCTATTAACAGAAGCTATAGATAACCCAGACACGCGACGAGGCAGGGGGGAAGATATACGTAAGCCTGTGAAGAAACAGAACAATTCAGATTGACAGATATATTAGCTTCCTGTGTAGCAAAAACACAGCTTTGAGTAAGACAACGCTGTAATGTTCCCACTTGTCTCTGGTTCATATCACATCTCTGACAAAGGAGCTGGTGAATGAAGAGAGTCATTAGTGCTGCAGGGGGCCATGGTTGTGATGAAAAAATAAATTAAAGGGAACACTCAGACATGCCACTCAACAAGAGATTAAGGTCTTTTTCCCCAAAATGAGTCTACCTTAGACTGACACATCATAGAACTCAGATGAGGATGTGCTGACAGTAAGCCTCTGGGAATTATCAGAATGGGGTTGAGCAAGGTAAAATAGGTTAGGGTTTTTGTTTGTCACTTTCATGTGCTTAGCCGGGGGGATATAAGTCTTCAGAGGCCTTTTAAGCAACCCAGTCTCACAGGAAAACGTGGTAGAGGCTACGTTCGTCCACATTGCAAAACGTGGCAATGTTACAATTTGCCCTCCTAAAACGTGAGATGTGAACGCGTTCCGTGGCCCATTCATTTTAATAGGTTTCGTTAGGTTTCGTTTCTGTCACGTGACTTTCAAGTTTTCGGCTGTGGAGGAAAAATAAAATGGCTGCCATTTCTTTGATTCTCGGTCTAAATTGCAATATTTTAAGATAGTTTCGCCATGAAAAGCAGATTTTATCATATTTCTAGCAAGAAATATATATTGAAATTTCACAATATTTGTTCAGTTGATGAATATGATCTTTGGTTTGTTAGTTATTACGATGAAACTTGCAGGTCTTGCTATGAAATCGTGTCAGTGTTACGTTTACTCCCGTTGCTATGCCGGTTGCTATGTGCGCCGTTATGGACGAAACCAAGTGGCTTATATGCTATTTTAATTACTCTTAATATTAGGTAGTTGTGTGAACTGTTAAGATATTTGTGTAATTTTGTGTAACTGTAGATGATATTATTTCAACATAGAACAACATAAAACGGCTTTTAGTGTCCCCAGGGTGACACATTTCTTCTTCTTTGAATTTCATCACCCCTGTGTTTTTGTGAGGCAACCCGGAAATTATTGCTCGCTCCAAAAAAAGCATGTTGTTTTTTTATTATACCTTTTATTTGACAAGGCAATCACTAAATTAATTAATTTTATGCTGCGTAAATGCAACCTATAAATAATTATCCATACATATATGTTCCTTAGAATATATTGGACACTGGACAATGTAAACATTTTTTTTGGTAATGAATTATCTCTGGCTTGACAGCTCGCCAGATCGTTTATTGTATGTGGTGGTTTTATTTTTTTTTTCAGGGGTGCAGCGTAAGCAATAATAATAAGACATTTTTTTTTTATTAATTGTCATCATTTCACTTATGTTTACAACATGTAGAGTAATTAATTGGGCAGCGAAGCCTCTGTGTTTTTATATAGGTTTGTCGAGTTGTTAATAAAGTTAAAAAAAAAAAAAAAACTGATTTAAAAGGCCCAGCCCCCAGCTTGAAAAGCTGCCATTTTGGGACCACCTCTGCACTCACGATGGATCCACTGGAAGAGTGCGACGACATATTTCTGGCTGATCTGCTGTTGGAAGAATGTAAAGTAAGTGAAGACAGATGAGCGTACAGGTTTTTTCTTAAAACATTAATTAACTTCCGAACAGTTTGTTATATAGACGAGTAGAGAACTCCATAGACAGCGCATTTAATTAATCAGAACTCGCTGAATACTAAACTGATTGTCACGCGGGGTTTTTTTTGCTGCAAACTTTATACATGTAGCTATGATACAGGACACATGGTTCGGCATATTTTAATATTAATAAAGGGTTTAAGAGTAATAGAATATTCTCAGCCAATGCGGCGTCTACTCTTTATATGTCTATGGAGAACTCGGGACAAGGTAATTTTCTGGACGTGGTTGCGTCAGCAGATGCGCCAGGTATTGCTGTGACGTAAGCATGTGCGCCGAAAATCATGTAAACAAACCGGACACAAATAGAAAATAGACACGTACAGGAACACGTGAGGATGTGCTTCTTCTACATGTTGGCCTTCTGGGACAATAAACTGTTGAAATATCAACGGTGTCAAGTTTGGTTTGGTCAGTTAACTTACTGTCCCGACTGTGAGCTGGAACAGCTGCTGGTCAACTGTGGCTTAACGTTAGCTCGTAAGCTACTGACTAGTATTTACTAACAGTTTCGTTATTTAATTTATTTAATGCTGCAGGTCCAACTCTGTTCCTCAGACAAGGGGGATTTTAAACACAGCTCAATATAAATGCATCAGTTATCACTGCATTGCAGAACTTTTAATTAAATATTCCATTAAAAATTGTGTAGTTGTTTAAAATTACGTAGGCTAGTAACTTACAATTTGTCAAAATATTTGCACAAGATACACTAGCATTAACGTGAGCATAACATTAGGCTGGGGTGGGGTGTATACAAATGACATATTTTCTGTCGAAAGGATAAAGCAGAAGAGGCAAAAACGGAGGCCCCATGCCATGTTTGGCTTGAAGAGGATGAGGAAGGCCGACCTCTTCCAAAAAGAAGTAGGGCTGGGGAGAAGCGACGGCGCGGCTCAGCCACAGGTGTGTGTGAGATCTGTCTATCTGTCTATCTATCTATCTATCTATCTATCTACAATATTGACACTCTTTCAGCAACCTCCGAAAGCATGGAGCCATCCACAAGTGGACAGGAGAGGGAGACCGAGACCGTCCAAAACTTAGGTTAATTTTTTGCTTGTTTTCTCACTTGTCTTGTAGTGGTTTAGCTAGATTTCATGTTGTTTTAAATCTTAACTTTGCTTTTCATTTTCTAGACTCCCTCATCAAAGAAGTTCAGGACCTCTTGGATGTGCCTAACGAAGAGCCACCTTTGTCCGTTTGGAAGGATAGGCAAACTTCCTCCATTGAGAGATGGACAATGTTGAGGCCAATGATGGTCAACTATATGTTGTCGTCAGAAAAAAAACTAATGAGGGAGTTTGCCTACACTGCAAACAAGAAAAGGCTGTGGTGATGTGCAGAGATTGCATGCCGAGAACCCTGTACTGCACGGCATGTGATCTCTGCGTGCACGAGTCTATGGTTCTCCACAACAGAACAGCCATGGTGGAGGGATTCCGCAGGCCGCTACCCCCGAACACGTACATCACGGATTATGAAGGAAAGTTCACCTTCAATGAAAAAGGTACTTATAAAGAAAATTCTACTAGTGGTTTATTAGCACAACAGGCAAAATCAGGTATGACTTCACTGTGCAAAATTATCCATTTTCTGGTAATTTTCAGTGTGCTCTTTGAAGAAGAAAAAAAATGTAGCAGGTGTGGGCCCACAAGCAGGATTTGTGATATAGTGTGGTAATTGTAATGTTCTATCTTTCTTAAAATGATCCTATGGATTTGTACAGTACCAGGGATGTATATGTACAAATGTCTTTGTGGGTGGAACTAAATCTTGATCAAATAATCTCTACTCTTTCCTTCTTAGAGTGTTTTTTACCAATCACGCTTCCCTCCTGTGATTGTACCAATGGGCAAACAACTCTTTCCAAGGGAAAGCCGGGGATGATATTGATTGGAATTAATGGCAAGGAATTTTTAGTTTGTTTTTTTTTCTTTGATATGGTGTTTTTATTTGCTTGTTTAAGTGATTTTTCTCAATTTACAGGAAGATACAATCTGTTACTTCCAACTGCCACCTGCTCCTGTGGAAAGAGTTGGTCACCAGGGATGGATGATCTTGTTGACTGTGGCTACTGGCCAGCCACAGTAAATTTTGAGACCTTATATGATGTGAATTTATTCACAACATATGAGGATCTCAAGATCACTGCGCCAGCCATGTCCCGTCAAGCTTTCATCAGCATGCTTGACCACCGAACGAAACTCTATGGTCGGGTGAGTATGAGATGGAACTACTTACCCACTTCTTGGAAAAAATGTATGGTATTGTGTTGCTATGTCATATTTTTCATTTTTGTTGTTAGAGTGGCAAAATATGTGGGGACACCATGCAAAAGGCCTTTTTAGAGTGGACTTATGCCAAATTTGAGGTGGAGAAATTGTGTGAGGTGCAGCACTTTCAGTGCCCTGCATGCACTCCCTCAATGTTGGCTGTTGCCGTGGATGGCAACCGAAAACTCTACCGGTTCAAGAGTCAACCAGGGTATGTGTGTTTTCTTAACATTTTTATAGTTGTATTATAGGTAGATTATTTTGACTAGCTTTCCTTAGATTGTGTCCACTCCATTAACATACTACTTTGGGTAAAATATAAATATAATTAGGGGACCTATTATGCATTTCAGGGACTTTTAATGTGTTATTGGACCCTGTGGGGCACTATTTAAAGTTTCTATCAATAAAAAAAATCTCCATACTTATCAGATACAAGCTGTCTGTATACTCATCCACTCTGCGTCCCTTTGGAACACTCAGATTCATGGTGTGTTCCATTTGTACTCGGAAGTTTGAATTCAGAGTTGCAAGTCAGAAGTTTCAAATAGAACAGTTTACAAATGAGAATGCACACTTTCTGCTTGGCATTATTAAGGGGCTGTGTCCACCAAAGAATCGATTTTCCATTCTAATCCAATAGAGTTTGGTGCTCACAGTAGTCAGTGCCCTCAGCAGAAAAAACACTCTCTGCGCTAACTTTTTTTTTGTCAAGGCACTCATAGTTGAAATTTTTTTTTTTGAACAGCCTGACACTCGTCAATGTCACTTTCTCCATACTGACCAATCCGAATCAAAAGGGGGCGGGGCATACGTTTCAGACAGCAACACAACCGGAGATGTGGCTTAGTTTATATCCTGCACCCACACTTGTATTGAATGTAGGCCAACCTCAGGGTCTGCTAATGCTATAGACCTTTCGGTAAGCACCGCCCCCCCTCCCTAGTTACTGTTGCTAGGTCGGACATTGTTGCTGCTCCTCCATTGAGGACAATGTTATTCTGCCATTTTTCCGATGCCCATCAACCGTATTTACATTACACTATAATAACGCCATGGTGAAATATTGTTGCTGGGGACCTGCAACAGTGACTCGAAGTGCCCAGAATGTTTGGGAGGGGGCATTTTTATTCTCTTTCCCAAACCAAAACAAACAATTCTGCGGGAGTTGTGACATCACAACACCCCACTCTCCAGACTTGACCATTTGCAGCTGCTCAGAGCTGCCTGGAACTGCCCCTGGGGATTACTTCAACACACACCTACCTCATGATATGGCACTTCCACATCCTCTAAAGTAACAGTCTAACATTTTGAGCATATGAGTCTGAAAAGCTGGAACAGCGTAATGGTCCCCTTTTAAGAACACATTTGAAGATGCATGAATGCAAGACATTCCACTATCAATACTCACACCTCACACCATCTTGATAATATAAAATGTAGAATCATCATCTTTATGATGTTTAAAAAAATGTCTAAGCCTTTTGAAAGTAGAAATAATTGCAGAGCTGTTGTATTGGATTGCATTATGTTACACAGAAGTTCCTATTAATGGCTTGTAACTGTATAATTTAATTTTCTGTGTTTTTTATGTTTTACAGACCTGTTGGATTTTTTGATGGGGTGTTTTTTTCCAAAGATGCTGATGTTTCAGCGTTTGTGGACTACATCCATGGGACAACTGGACATGTAATTTTGATTTTGTATTTCTACATATTGTACAAATGTATAACTTTTAGAGAAAATTGTTTTGTGCAGTCAGTTAATTAAATGTTGAAATTATGATACAGTAACATGTCACTTTACAAATACTTACAGCTGCGGTCATGCTTTTAAAATCTTGTCTGTATTTATTTATCCTAAACTATTTAGAATCCTGGAAAAGGGAGATGTGGAGCTGGCCAGTGGTTAGCAGCACGAGAAGCCTCCAACAAATCGGCGAGCAAAATTGATGAAGAGGGCGTTGAGGTCGCAGTCTGTCGCCATGGCTTCCTACTGAAGGGACTAATATGTTCCGGGGCGAAATATTTGCGTACCCACTGTATCTCCAAAAGGAACTTGCGTCTAACAACGTAACTTTCTTCTGCTCTGATGTGGTCTGCAAGTACTGGCCATATCTGAAGAGAGTTGTGGGTCACTGTCCAGAATTGGCAGATCTGCTAGACATGCATCCATTCCTGTCAGTCATGCATGCAAAAGCACACTCCTGGATGTGTGAGGTAATAAGACAACTTCAAACTTCTTATAATTTGCACAAAGAATTATTATTCTCAGTCCTGTCCCTCACCCTGCTTTTCTGGATATTTTTCTAATGTTAACATTCAAATAACTCTGTAGTTGAAATGGGGAGGACGAAACCAGGAAGGCGCAGGGACAACAATAGGGGAGGAGGTTGAGCAGGTGAACAGCTTCCTCTCCCGAGCAGCCATCTGTTCCAAATATATGTCCAAAGCTGGTAAGTTGAGATTTTTAATGTTTTGACTGTGAATTTGGCTTACATCCATCCATTCATTGATGTGTTCCTGTCCTACTGTGCATTTTCTCTCAAGTTCGCACAGACATCCTTACAGTACAAGCCATTGGGTGGAACAGGAGGAAGGCTGAACACCTCGACCAAACATTGGCCAAAAGATATAAAAAGGTACTAACCAGACCACTATAAGTTGCTTTTTTAAATATGTGGCAGCATTTCAAAACATCAATATTTACTTTTACAGACTGTACAGAGGATTGGCGAGGCAGCAAAGGATCTCCAGGAAGTCACCACACGGCTGTCTCTCCAGGAGGACACTGTCCAGCAGTGGGTGGCTGATGTCCAGGGCTGGACTGCAGGTAAGTTCTACCAAAATATCAAGTTTTTGCACTTAAAAATTAACTCCTTAGGTGCTTTTACACCAGAGAGCACAATCAGTTACTGTAAACATAGATTGGTATGAATTAATGTTATGCCTGTCTTTACAAGGGACAAGTCACAATGACCTGCAAAAAAACCATTGAAGGACTCTACCTAAGCATTAAACAACGGAAATTTCGACTGTATCGTCAGACTGGTGAGGAAACGAAATGCATCCAATAATGTCTATTTCTTAGAACATGTCACAATTCTTAACTAATCTCTGGATTGCAAAAGTAACTCATTTGTTAATCTAAAAAGTACTTGATCATGGATGATGGCGATAGCCATTGAGCTGGATCTACAGAAACAAGCAGCTGGCAAAATTCAATGGGGGGGGGGGTTCTAACTCAGTGTAATGTCGGTGTTTGACACTAGCTTAAATGTATGCCATAATATCCCTTTAAGGTTTTTTTTGGGGGGGGGGTCTGGGGATTCATATTCTAGATGGCAACAAGCGGAGACATCTCATCCGAAAAAAGATTTCTGATGACAAGAAAGCACTGGAAGAGGCAATAACTCAGTACAATGCTCTTGTGGGTCAGCATGAGAAACTACCTCCTCCCAATTAACTCTTGGCTGAGGATAACTACTCGTGGAAATGGGAATGTAAGTATTTGGATTAAAAGACATTAAATATGCTTCTGACATTATTATGATTATTTCTAACAATTTGAATTACAGGTCATGGTGACATGGTACAGAAGAAAGATGTTTATGACAAGGTCATGCTGGTCACCAGACTGAAAGAGGAGCAAATAATCCTGGTGCGTGAAGTAAAACAACACTGCGAATATTTGAAGAGAATGGCACAATTGATTCAGGAGCTGATTCAAGAGCTTTCTGAAGGCACCAATGTGCAAAGTAAGTCCTTTTTTTTTTCCTCATGTCTTTGGAAATGACATGTAGTGAATATCATTTAACTTACTGCCATACATTCTCAGGTAGCATCGATGCATTGACGGACACAGGACGAGAGGGGCTATTCTCCATTTTCAAGAGAAGATTGTGGGACATTCGAAACCAGCAGGCTGCAACACATACCCTCTATCAACAGATTTTGGGACTCCAAATGGTGTCGTTGGAGTCGTCTGATGAAGAGGAAAACCTCGACAGCGATTCTTCAACAGATGATGAACTGTGACCGAAGTAATTCTGTCTCACCATTGTGTTTTGTGTGGCATACCAGGAGCTGTCACAAATGGTCACTTCATTCTTTTTGTACATTTATCTTATTGTTAAGCATTCCCTATGTTTTCCAAGTATTCTCAACAGTTTTTTATTCTTTCATTTTCGAAGGGCTATATTGGCATGATGGATGTAATAAGAGCAATGTTTCCCTAATTTTTATTTTTTTTATTTTTATTATTTTTAATCTGTGTACTGAAACTTGAATTTCCCCCTTGGGGGATTAATAAAGTATTTTGAATACATGCCGGTGCTATCTGTATCTTACTCAGTTACACTTAATAGTGCCTTCAGTTGTTGACTGACATGATGGATAAAGTCAAATGTTCTCCATAAAATTTGTTTGTTTTTTGGTGTGTAACTGTCAATGGTGAACAGTATGGCAGTAATATAAGTTTTTGAAGAAGTCTTGAAGGCCTTCGAGGGTTACACGACACTGGAAATTTGTATTGTATTGCAATAAAGCAATTATTTTCACCACCATGGAACAAGTCACTTAATGGGCCAACACTGAATAGACAGACTACAATTCACATTTACATCCACGCCTATGAGCAATTTAGACTGACCAGTTAATATGCTGTGCAGGTTTTTGATATGAATAAATTTGACAGTCATTAAAAACACTACCAGGTTATATTTAGTCATAGTTGTATGACTATACCATCACCCTGTGTTAGTGTCGTATCTGTAATTAGATTAGATTATATTCAGGGGTGGAAACAATACCAAATAAATCTACTCAAGTAAAAGTATGGTTACCTTGATGAAATTTTACTAAAGTAAAAGTACTGGTGTAAAAATCTACTAAAGTAAAGTAGCTCATTTAAAATGTACTCAGAATAAAGTTACTTAGTTACTTCTATTGGGTGAGTGTGTGTGTCAATTTGTGGCACTTGCTGTGGTTTTCTATGTTTATGTATGAGGAACACTGACCAAGTTAGCTAATGTTAGCTGACTGCTAACACTGACATTAGCATACCATGATTGGAAGCTGGATAGCTCCTTCACTTTAGGCATACAAAGATACAATTGTTGTCCTTCACAGACTTCAACTCAAATAACTCTTTCAATATGGCCAGGGATATCTTTTAACTTTGTAATGGAATCTATTTAAAATGTAAAGAAGCAAATTACTTCCAACAATATGTACTTAAGTAAGAGTAAAATTACTGATTTTAAAAATTACTCAAAGTACAATTACACAAAAAAAAAAACTACTTAATTACTCGTTACTACCCACCCCTGATTAGATTAGATGTACTTTATTTATCTCCAAAGGGAAATTCATGGTTGAAATGAAATGGATTGAGAATGGTTGAGGAAGAGGAGAGCAGGTACAGAGGTCAACAAGGAGAACAGAGAAAGGTCAATAGAGTGAGAGAACATAGAGGGGAGTCAAATGAAAGAGCAGTGATGACAACATGAGAAGTAGAACAGGTAGAGAGGAAGAACAACACTGTAAATGAAGGTGTATTAATAATTTAATCAACAAATAGAAAACACATTTCTATTAGATGTATTGTCTCAAAAATGAGCCAGTACTTTATTAATGTATTGGCAGACATTCCAATGTGTTACCGGGATGAACTCAATACCATCTTCACTTGCTTTTAAACAATCCACTACACAAAATGTTTACACACACATGCCCATCCTTCCTCGCCCTCACCAACGGCATCATCTGGCCAGGTACACAAGGCCCTGAGGAGGATCTCTGTGCAGGCCCTCAGAGCATGTGCCAACGAACTGCCTGATGTTGTCACCTCAATCTTTAACCTTTCCCTCAGCCTGAGTGTTGATCCCCCATGCTTCAAGACGACAACCACGATCATGACCACTCTTATGACTGGCATTCATTGACAGAAAAACAATTTCATTGCACAGGGAAACTTGCTTTCTTTATATGCACATGACAATACACATGACGTTTACACCACCCGCCTCACCCGCAAAGCCTCTGGGAGGAGGTACAGGAGCCTCCATTCCCATACGTCCAGACTCACAAACAGCTTCATCCACCAGGCTGCGAGGATGCTGAACTCTCTTCCCTCTCTACCCCCAGCTCCATCCACCAGGCTTACAGAAAGCTAAAAATCTGACTCTGCACAAAATCAAAATTTGCACACTGGAAATTACAGCTGCTATATTGCCTTGCACTATTACACTTTACACTTTTAAACAGTACATTACTTACTTCACTCTATAAAACAAAACATGTTGCTACTTGTCTACCTCATACTCTTATTTACTGTCTATTGTAATCCACTGTGCACCCATACTCTAAATTATTGTTTATTGTTTAATGTCATCTAACATTAGGAAATGTGTATTTTTTAGTAGTTTTGTGTTTTTAGTATTATTTCAGTAGTTTTACACTAGAAGACCCACCATTTTTCTGCCTACCTAGAAGACCCAGAGAGGGGTCATTTGACACACACAGCGGAAGGTGTATTATTGCTTTTATATAAATATATAAATATAAATATGCTTTTTTTCTCTGTAAATTTTTTTTTTTTTATATTTTTGGCACACAAAAATAACAGTTACTTCTGCAAAAACCTTCCACACGAAAACATGGGGAATAAGGGTCAAATGAAACTCTTGTGGGTCTTCTAGGTAAAAATGTCAATTGACAACTCTGTGGGACTTCTAGTGTTAATAGTGTGCTCTAATAGTTTTACACTGTCTGTGCACTTAATGTCTACATTTCGTCTCGTCTTCACCGTGGGACAGTGAGAAATTGAATTTCAATTGCACATGTGAAGGAAATGACAATAAAGCTGACTTTGACTTTGATAAACGCTTTGAAATTTGAATCAAGAGTGAATCTTTCACTTGCAAGATCTGGCAACACTCAACAATCATCCCTCCATAAATAGGCTTTATAACATAGTTGTTTGGTTGGTTGTTGAAATGTATTTTATAGGCTACATACAAAAGTTATCATTTTTAGTCTACTATAGGTCGTTTATCTGTTTACTTAGAAGTCACGGTAAATACAGAAAAATGAGTCACT
>JAGFBZ010001368.1:0-47506 GCA_018398805.1 Hirundichthys speculiger
GATGACTCCTTTGATTCCTCCTCCATGATGACCCCTCTGGTTCCTCCTCAGGTGTCTGAGTCATTCCCTCAGCAGTTCACCACTGGGTCCATCTTCTTGATGTCTTCCTGGAGGTCTGCTGTTTCCTCCTGGAAAGTATCCCTCATGTTCACCAGTCCTCAGCCTCCCTTCTTCTCTTGGTCTCCAGCCACAGGATGCCTGTCTGAGAGTGAAACTCTCCATGTTTCATGGTCTGAACATCAGCCTCCATCTCCTCCAGGACCTGGATATTATTCCAGCAGGTATCTGATTACTGGCAGGTCATAGGTGTTGATGGTCTGGAGCTTGTTGTTCTCATTCAGCTGAGTCTTCAGGACCTGCCCCAGATGCAGATGCCTGGAGGCATCTGCATCTGGGTTGTTTTAACTCAAGTTTTTAAAGTCATAAAATCTGAATTTTCTTTTGTATTTGTGCTTTTATAAAGGTTCCTGGTCTTTCTGTGTGGAGTTTCCATGTTCTCCTGGTGCTTGTGTGGGTTTCCTCCAGGTTCTCCAGCTTCCTCCATCAGTATAAAGACCTGCATGTCAGGTTAACTGGTGGTTCTAGATCACATGGAGGAGTGATTGGGAGGGTTCATGGTTGTTGGTCTACATGTGGTCCTGTGATGGACTAGAGACCTGGATGGATAGATGGATGGATGGTGGATTGATAGATAGATGGATTGATGATGGATGGATGGTGGATGGATGATGGATGGATGAGGGATGATGGATGGATGGATGATTGATAATGGATGGATGGTGGATGGATGGATGGTGGAAGGATGGATGGATGGATGGATGGATGGATGGATGGATGGATGGATGGACTGATGATGGATGGATGGATGAATGATGGATGGATGGATGGATGGATGGATGGATGGTGGATGGATGGACTGATGATATCTGAACATCTAATTTAACCATGGATCTGATCAGCTGGTCTCTCAATGCAATTGATCAAATTTTTTCGACAAGAAGGTAATCAAAAGGAGAGCCCTCGTGTCCAGATGGAACACAGCCAGCCGGGTACGTTCAAGATCCATGGGGGAAATGGGGATTGGACTGCCAGGCTCCTCTGTTCATCGAGGATGCTGAAGATGTTTACATATTTGGATTTATGATCATCGGATTCCTGCTGTTTGGAGTTGGCGGATACCTGATGTATCGGAAAATTAAGCGCACGGATGCTGCTATTCCGGACCTGTTGTCCGTGTGCGTGGAGGTTAGCCGTACTGTGAGTGCCGAGACTGTTAAGATAGACGAGATGAATCGGGAATTGGACGTGATTCACGGCGTGAGTCACCGACAGCTGATGATGCATGAACTGATGGGGAGAATTGATAACAATCTGGGGAAACTACATGCACAGCTTAGGGAGAACGGACATGGATAATTTGGACTTTTGGATGATTCCCACGAGAGAGTATCAGCAAAGGACTCAAGGCAGGCAAAAATTCATTGTCAGTCTGACCGAAAACAATCTCTCTTATCTGAATCTGGCTCCCCCGAGCGGCCTTCACTCAAGGCCGCGTTGAAAAGAATCTCTCCAAGGTTTTATCCGAAGAAGGCCCTGCCCCACACCACGTCCCCCACTCCATATCCTTTCCCTGAGTCTCAACGTCCTCGCTGGATCCTGATGTTCTCCCCCCACGCGGAACGGACTGATTGCGCTGCGCGCCACCGGGTGCGCGTGCACGGGCCGCTTAGCTGGGACTTTTTTCCTGACCCATATGATGTCTTCGTAATAAGTTTGTTATGCTTGTGCTGAGGTTTTTTTTTTTGTGAATCAAACAACATGTGCCTCTGATCAAGGACATGTGGTGTGAGACACCTGTTTTTTTTTTATCCTCCCCCCCCCATCCCCTATGTGATCATATTTTCTTCTGCTAAAAATGCCCTGGCCGGAGGGTGGTGTACTTGAGCATCTATGTGCTTGAGTACACTGCCCTTTGGACACGGTAAAAGTGCTCTTATAGAGCTGATCCAAGCACCGTTGACTCCTGTCCATATGTTGCCTGTATGTTTCTGTATGTTTCTCTTGGACGGTGTACTGGGAAGACAAATTCCTCTGTGTTGGGACGCTGGCTCAGTGGCGACAATAAATTTGATTCTGATTCTGATTCTGATGATGGATGGATGGATGGTGGATAGATGGACTGATGATGTATGGATGGATGAATGATGGATGGATGGATGAGGGATGATGGATGGATGGATGATTGATGATAGATGGATGGTGGATGGATGGATGGTGGATGGATGATGGATGGATGGATGGATGGATGAGGGATGATTGATGATGGATGGATGATGGATGGATGATGAATGGATGGATGGATGAGGGGTGATGGATGGATGGATGATTGATGATGGATGGATGATGGATGGATGATGAATGGATGGATAGATGGATGGATGATGGATGGATGGATGAACGGATGGATGGATGGATAGATGGATGGATGAATGGATGGATGGATGGATGGATGGATGGATGATGGATGGATGGAGGATGGATGATGGATGATGGATGGATGGATGGATGGATAGATGGATGGATGAACGGATGGATGGATGGATGATGGATGGATGGATGGATGGATGGATGGATGGATGATGAATGGATGATGAATGGATGGATGGATGGATGATGGATGGATAAATGGATGGATGAACAGATGGATGGATGGATAGATGGATGGATGGATGGATGGATGAGGGGTGATGGATGGATAGATGGATGGATGATGGATGGATAGATAGATGGATGAACAGATGGATGGATGGATAGATGGATGGATGGATGGGATGGATGGATGGATGGATGGATGGATGAATGGATGATGATGGATGGATGGATGGATGGGATGGATGGATGGATGGATGGATGATGGATGGGAGGGATGATGGATGATGATGGATGGATGGATGGATGGATGGATGATGGATGGATGGATGGATGGATGGATGGATGATGGATGGATGGATGGATGGATGATGGATGGATGGATGATGAATGGATGAATGGATGGATGGATGAGGGGTGATGGATGGATAGATGGATGGATTATGGATGGATAGATGGATGGATGAACAGATGGATGGATGGATAGATGGATGATGGATGGATGGATGGATGATATGATGTGTGACACATGAAAACGTCACCTCCAACCATCTGAAAGCATTGAAACTGATCAAACAGAATCCTGTCCAGAGCCCTAAAAACACACTAAATTCAAGACCTTCAAGTGATTTTGTATCTTATTTCTACTGTTTCTGTTCAACTCTGCAGGAAGGAAGCTGCCCGTTGTCATGGAAACATCTGCAGCAGCAGAGGTTGAGGGGTTGGACCAAGATGATGTCATGGATGATGTCACCACTGAGCATCATTTCTAAAACTATTTTATTTTTTCATGCATAAACCAGCATCTGCTCCTCAGCAGGTGCTAAAACAATCCAACCTCAGATGAACGTGTTTATGGGAGCTAAACCTGTGATAACACAAGGCCAAGAGGGAAAGACATCAGCAAAGGTGTCAGAGAAGTTCTTGTTGTCCACGTAATCATCAGCTGTCTGTTCTCTGAAGTAGATTTACTTAGTGTTGCATTTGTCTTCTTTAATACATTTATTTTTTCTGTGCTGATAAAAAAACTTTTTTAAACTCTTGTTTCCATTTATTTTCATTGAATGTTGGCTCCAGTGATGCTGCTGACCATCATTATGACAGATATCTGGTGTCTGTTGAAGATTAAAGTTGTGGTTCCTTCTTTCACACGTATTCAGCCCTTTTTCCTCCAATCATAACGTCCAGTCCAGAGTCGTCTAATTCTAATGTAGATGCACATCTAAAATCTTAGCAGTTGTCAGACGTGTGCACAGGTAGACTCCAGGTGGCGCTCAAGCTCCTCCCCCAGACAGGTGTGGCTGTCAACCAGCTGTTCCAGCGTCAGAAGCAGCAGTACACCAGCACACGAGTTTGTGGACCTGGAGAAGGCATTCGACCCCTGGGGTGTCCTTTATCTTCACGGGCCCGTCCCTTCAGACCTTCAGACGGGTCTTTTCTTCATGGTCCTGTCCCTTCAGACCTTTAACGGGTCTGGAGCAGCTGTGGTCTGCAGTGAGCCTCACCACCAGCAGACTGGTCCTCCTGAAGGCTGCAGTTCAGCTGTCACCTGTTTTTAGAGGAACAGCTGGTTGTCTCTTTTCCTGAAGTGCTGCCCCCTGCTGTCCTACTGGATCTGGGAAAGCTTTTTCTCTTTGTTTCTACCTGTTTGTTTCTACCCGTCTCTGGTGGACAGGAGAGGACCTGCACTCTCTGGTGGACAGGAGAGGACCTGCACCCTCTGGTGGACAGGAGAGGAACTGCATCCTCTGGTGGACAGGAGAGGAACTGCACCCTCTGGTGGACAGGAGAGTATCTGCACCCTCTGGTGGACAGGAGAGGAACTGCATCCTCTGGTGGACAGGAGAGGAACTGCACCCTCTGGTGGACAGGAGAGTATCTGCACCCTCTGGTGGACAGGAGAGGAACTGCATCCTCTGGTGGACAGGAGAGTATCTGCACCCGCTGGTGGACAGGAGAGTATCTGCACCCTCTGGTGGACAGGAGAGGACCTGTACCCTGCAGTGAGAGGTCACTGTCTCCATCCAGCTGGGTCTCTGTCTCAGGTGAGGAGCTTCACTGTGATTCCTCACTCAGACCTTCAGAAGTTTTTATGACATTCGTATGTGAAAAGACATTAAGAAAGCTTTACCAATGAGAGGAACCAGTAACCGCAGCTCCGCCCACATCTGGAGCCCCTCCCTCTACATCAGCATCTCCTCATCTTCATCTCCACCCTCCTCATGGTGTCTGTGTATCGACGCAGAGCAGCAGGAAACAGTTGTTAACCTGTCCTTTGAAAACATCTGTGATCACCTCATCAGGCACTGATGTTCTCATCTCCATGGTAACAGCAGGTGACATGTGGCAGTCACCACTGAGGATCACTTCTGAGCTGCAGGGAGTCCGATGGTGGTCATGATGCCGTTTCCACACAGGATCTCTGAATGTGAATGTCATAAATGAAATCACAGCTCCTTCCAGAAGCTTCTTCATGACCCTGAACCTTCAGACTCTACAGTGATCCGGTTCACATGTCAACTCAAGAACATTTTCAGACTCTGAAGGCTAGTTTGTCTCATCCTCTGCTCTGTCTCTGCTGGGATCCATCAGGGATCCCTTCTGGGACCACCTATGTCTATTAGTCAACATCTGGCCTGTCCAGCTCATTTACTCATTAACTGGGCCTGGTATCCCTCCCACTTACAGCCATATCCACTGGTACACAACATATCGAACCAGTTGGAACAGGGTGGGGGTAGGGTGTATGTGAAGACTCATACAGGAGAGTCCAAAAGTCACCGTTTATAAAACCAAGATGTCTGAAGATGTTGAATCAAAACTAACATTCACCAGGATTGAACTGCAGAGGTTTCAGCTCCACCCATGTCACAGATCCTTTCTCTGATTGGTTGGTTGACTATCCAGCAGCATCCAAGAGGCAGCTTCTCCAGTGTCTGTTTCTACTGGAAACCGAAGTCCAGTCAGAGGAACCAGACTAACTCCTGGTAGAGAATGAGAACTTCTGGAAGATCCAGAATCCTGAAGAACCACGCTCTTGTGACGACACAGAAACTCCACCTGAAACTGAATCTTGACCTCATTTATGTTGGAGACAGGTTTTATGAGACCAGTTTGTTCTTTACTGCCCTCTACTGGACTCCAGCCACACGGACCAGACTGAGACTTATCAGGATGCTGTCAGACTTCAGGTCGTTGCTTCTGTCCGTGGAACACGCTTGTCTGCAGTTTAAACTGATGTTCAAACTTCAAACGGACCCTTAAATGATTCTGTGGACCAGATGTTCGTGGCAGCTGGAGCTGGACTCAGACTTCTTTCTCGTCACACATCACAGACGTCAGAACCAACCTTCTCACTTTGGGAAAGATCAATTAAACATCCGAAAAACCGCTGTAACACTGGTAACACTGTTTCACGGGTAACACGGTTACATGGGTAACACTGTTTCAAACATCACACAGTTACACTGGTAACACAGTTACACTGGTAACAGTTACACGGGTATCTGTATTACCTGTGTAATTGTGTTACCTTTAAACCTGGTTTGGTGAACAAAATGATCCTACGACTTCTGTGTCTTCAGTTGTTTATTTGTAGAGTGAATCATTTAACTGGTTACATTGCAATAAAGATGCTCTCAAACATCTGGCTGGTGATCATTATAAACTATAATCATACACATCACGCACTCCCCCCGGTTACCATGACAACCACATGTGGCTGCAAACGCCCGTCACCACAGAAACAGAAAAGGTGCCAGACATCTGTTTAGTCCTGCCGTGGCCTGACCCATCACATGACCACCTGAGAAGACAACAGGACCACAACGTTAGAACCAAAGTTCGTTCAGGACTGTAGGGGGTTTTAGTGTTACATCATGACACCTCCACCACCGTGCTGGACAGTGGGTCTGAGGTGTTCATTTGGGTCTCATCTGTCCATCACAGGACTTTGTTCCAGAAGTCTGCTGGTTTCTTCAGGTGCCGTATTCTTCTTCTTCTTCTGACTGAGCTGTCATGGACTGATATCTAACCTGCTCAGGGGGTCTGGAGGCTCTCAGGTGGAGCTCCTGGTGTTTTTAGGTACCTCTCTGAGCACTCCAGTCAGCTGTCTGGATGTAGGAGCTCCAAAACTGACAGAGGAGACCCTTTAACGTCTGAAGCAGAACTTCAGGGGTTTTTATTTCAACCAACCACACCTCTTTAAGTTCACACAGTTCTTACGAGCGTCACATCAAACGCACGTCTCAGACCACCAACAGAAGCATCTCACCTAACGAGTCCAGTTCATGCTGACGGAGGCTGCAGCTTCCCATTTGGACCCGACAGACCTGCGTCTCCGAGCTCCGTCACACTCCTGAGCAGCAGAGAAGAAGTTCAGACCTCAAACAGCAGAAGCTTGATTCAGAACTCCAGTAATTATTTCTCTGCTGCAGACCAGAGGAAGCTCAGACAGGTGACCAGCTCTGTGGCTGCTCTGCTTTAAATCACAACCATGTTTGGAGAAAACCAAACCCTGCAAACATTGTCAAGCATGGTGGTGGAGGGGTAATGATGTGGGGTTGCTTTGTAACCCAACGTGGACCCCTGACAGCCCCAGAGTGGACCCTGAACTCCTCTCTGGACCAGAGCATCAGGTGTCTGGGGGTGTTTTTCAGGTAGGTGTACCGGGATGCAGCTGTTCTCCTGTTTGACACACAGCTGCAGCTCACAGTGGACGTTGACGTCACCAGAACCTCCAGGGAACCCGAACATGTTGAAGGAGAAGTAGCAGGAGGTTCCGTCTCCGTTTCTCTCCACCTGCACCGTCTGGTCGTCGGGATTCGCACAGCTACTCGTAAAAAGGGACAGTTCGTAGGAATTTGAGCGTATCGATCTGAAACAGATTTATGAAGGAATCCCTGGACGGCCAGTTGACTCACCCATTCTTGATCAGCTCATATCTCGGACTCCCCTTGGGTGACACCTGCTCGGTAGCCCAGCAGGACTCGGTCACTATGGCAAACATGTTTCCATCCAGCCCGTCGCTCCTCAGCTCCACCCAGATCCTCTGGTCCAGCAGAACCTCGGTGCTGGCCTCCACAATCTGAGTTTGGTCGGCATCAGTGTAGGCCTTCATGGTCAGAGTGTAATTCCAAGCTCCAGATGTGATGGTCTGGACCACAGAGCTGCAGAAACAAACTTTTACAGTGTCTCTGATGCACAAACATCAAACCCAAGCCAGCAGCCATCACACACCTGTGTCTGAGTCTGTAGACACCAGTCCCAATGGTTGACTGGGTCTGGATGCAGGACAAGTCCAAGAAGAACTGGTCTGTGCGTGTGATGATGTCAGAGATGTCCTGGTCCATGATGGCATTCCTGTAGATGATGTGGCTGCTGTTGACCTGCAGGATAAAGAACGGTGAGGTCAAAACTGAAACTGCCTCTACACATGGATCTAGATCAGAGCTGAACCTGAATCCATGAATAGATCCTGATCTAATTAAGAGCTGAAACTGAATTAATGAACAGATCCTGATCTAAATCAGAGATGAAACTGCGTCCATGAACAGATCCTGTTCTAAATCAGAACTGAACCTGAATCCTTAAACATCCTGATCTAAACCCGAGCTGAAACTGAATCCAAGAGCAGATCCTGATCTAAATCAGAACTGAAACTGAATCCTTAAACATCCTGATCTAAATTCAAGCTGAAACTGGATCCATGAACAGATCCTGGTCTAAATCAGAGCTTAAACTAAATCCATGAACAGATCCTGATCTAAATCAGAGCTGAACCTGAATCCATGAACAGATCCTGATCTAAATCAGAGCTGAAACTGGATCCATGAACAGGTCCTGATCTAAATCAGAGCTGAAACTGGATCCATGAACAGATACTGATCTAAATCAGAGCTGAAACTGGATCCGTGAACAGATCCTGATCTAAATCAGAGCTGAACCTGAATCCATGAACAGATCCTGATCTAAATCAGAGCTGAAACTGGATCCATGAACAGATACTGATCTAAATCAGAGCTGAAACTGGATCCGTGAACAGATCCTGATCTAAATCAGAGCTGAACCTGAATCCATGAACAGATCCTGATCTAAATCAGAGCTGAAACTGGATCCATGAACAGATCCTGATCTAAATCAGAGCTGAAACTGGATCCATGAACAGATCCTGATCTAAATCAGAGCTGAACCTGAATCCATCTACAGATCCTGATCTAAATCAGAGCTGAAACTGAATCCATGAACAGGTCCTGATCTAAATCAGAGCTGAAACTAAATCCATAAACAGATTCTGATCTAAATCAGATCATTAGATGGACTCACTGTGACCTCCGTCCCACAGCTGCTGCTGTTGAAGTTGAAGGTCACAGTGTGGTTCTGGTCGTCCATCTGGCCCCGGCAGGTCTGGTCCTTTAGGTGTAACACTGAGACGTTAATGCCTTTGTCCTCCAGGAGGCAGTTGACCAGACGGAGAGAAGCTGAGCTCTGGGTGCAGACCGTCGGATCTCCTGATCATCACAATGTTGTTCAGAAAAAACACAGAGTTTCATCCAGTTCATAAACATGTATTTTGCCAAGATATGTGTTCCTGTCCTCTGTCTTATTGGTGTGATGTTGTTGCCATCGAGGTATCTTGTTGGTGTCCCTTTGGTGTCATGTTTTTGTCATATTGGTGTCCTTTTGGCATCATGCTGCTGCTGTGAAAAACCTTGGAGTCATTTTTGATCAGGATATGTCATTTAAGCAGCATATTAATCAGGTTTGCCTTTTTTCATCTCTGAAATATCTCCAAGATTAGGAGCATCCTCTCCCAGGGTGATGCTGAAAAATTAATCCACGCGTTTGTCAGTTCTTGACTGGATTATTGTAATGCGTTGTTAGCAGGATGTCTGAAAAGCTCGCTGAATAGCCTCCAACTGATCCAGAACGCAGCAGCGAGGGTGCTGACAGGAATCAGTAAGCGAGATCACATCTCTCCCGTGTTAGCCTCCCTCCATTGGCTCCCCGTGAAATTTAGAATTGAGTTTAAAATTCTGCTTCTCACATATAAGGCCCTTAATGGCCTAGCTCCTCGTTATCTACCAGACCTGATAGCATGTTATGCTCCTAATAGAGCTCTCTGCTCTCAGAGTGCAGGATTACTAGTCATTCCTAGAATATCTAAAAGTAGGTTTGGAGGACGGGCCTTCTGCTACCAGGCACCTTTTTTATGGAACCAGCTACCAGTTTGGGTTCAGGAGGCTGATACCATCTCCATCTTTAAAACTAAACTGAAAACATTTCTGTTCAGTAAAGCCTACAGTTAGTCTAAACTATAGTGTGTAGGGGCTAATAGTTATAGCCATAGCTGTAGTAGCTCAGACTAAAGTAGCTCGTCTTAATCACAGCTTCATCATAGCTATGCTGCTATAGGCCTACGCTGCAGGGGGACGCCAACATGATCTGCGGTGTGGTGTCTCCACTCCTTCTCCTTCCTGCCCTTTCCACTCTCCCTTCCTCCTCCTCCAGCTCATTCCATAGTTTATTAGCAGCACCTCGTTACTGTAACTGGGCTCCATTTTCTTTCCTGTAGTTTGTTGGGCTGTTTTCCTCCTTTTTTCTCTTTTCATTCTGTATGTTTGCAGTCCAGAGTTTCCTGGGTTGCATACTGACTTGTTAAATTTTAGCTAATGATATTTGCTCGGGGGTCATGATCTGGGACTCTGTAAAGCTCCTAGAGACAACTGACACTGAAGCAGACGCTATACAAATAAAACTGAATTGAATTGTCATGTTTTAGTCATGTTGGTGTCAAATTTTTATCATGTTGGCGTCATGCTGTTGTAATGGTGTCATGCTATCATACCAAAAGTGTTTGTTTCTCTGTACTTGGCAGCAAACAGGGCCCGACAGAAGCAGCGAGTTCCTCCGCCGGCAGCGTTCTGTCCACAGAACTCATGAGCGCTGCAGGTGCTGTTCTGACAGAAGGCCTGAGGGGGCGCTGCAGAGAAACACACTTATATAAGATACTGGAAAATCAGTGAAAACCCAGGAGTGATTCCTTTAGAGCAGGATAGTAGGCTAATCTCACGGCACTCAGCACGTGGCCGCCAGTCCTCCAGGGCAGCACTTCTGTTCAGGCTGCAGGCTCTGGCGTACGCCTCCAGGAACTGACACTTGAGACCATCCACCGCTGGATAAACACACAAAGTGTCTCTGCAGGCGGTTATGTAGGGTTCTGGGTTGATGTTACAGGAGGAGAACAGCTCCTCCTTCATGAGGTTACAGCTGTTGCAAAGACACAGAGATGAGGAAATTAACTGCCAGCCTGTGACAGGACAGGACTTTAAACCTCAGGAACATGCTCACCGTTCAGTCATCTTGGAGCAGTTGATCGTTTTGTCAACACCGTCACTGTGCTGCATCTCACAGCTAGGGGGCGACACACAAAGAAAAGTTCAGGACGGAAGACAACCTCTAATGATTTTTACTGGAGCCAGCTCTTCTTTCACTGACCACCAGAGACTGTAGTTCCTCTGCTGACCACTAGAGGCTGCAGTTCCTCTACTGACCACTACAGGATGCAGTTCCTCTACTGACCACTAGAGGCTGCAGTTCCTCTACCGACCACTAGAGGCTGCAGTTCCTCTGCTGACCACTAGAGGCTGCAGTTCCTCTACAGACCACTAGAGGCCACAGTTCCTCTACTGACCACTAGAGGCTGCAGTTCCTCTGCTGACCACTAGAGGCTGAAGTTCCTCTACTGACCACTAGAGGACTGCAGTTCCTCTACTGACCACTAGAGATGCAGTTCTCTACCGACCACTAGAGGCTGCAGTTCCCTCTATGACCACTAGAGGCTGCAGTTCCTCTACTGACCACTACTGACCACTAGAGGCTGCAGTTCCTCTAATGACCACTAGAGGCTGCAGTTCCTCTACTGATCACTAGAGGCTGCAGTTCCTCTACCAACCACTAGAGGCTGCAGTTCCTCTAATGGCCACTAGAGGCTGCAGTTCCTCTGCTGTCAACTAGAGGCTGCAGTTTCTCTACTGACCACTACAGGATGCAGTTCCACTAATGACCACTAGAGGATGCAGTTCCTCTACTGACCACTAGAGGCCGCAGTTCCACTACTGACCACTAGAGGCTGCAGTTCCTCTACTGACCACTACAGGATGCAGTTCCTCTAATGACCACTAGAGGCTGCAGTTCCACTACTGACCACTAAAGGCCGCAGTTCCTCTACTGACCACTAGAGGCTGCAGTTCCACTACTGACCACTAAAGGCCGCAGTTCCTCTACTGACCACTAGAGGCTGTAGTTCCTCTACCGACCACTAGAGGATGCAGTTCCTCTAATGACCACTAGAGGCCGCAGTTCCACTACTGACCACTAGAGGCTGCAGTTCCTCTACTGACCACTACAGGATGCAGTTCCTCTAATGACCACTAGAGGATGCAGTTCCTCTACTGACCACTAGAGGCCGCAGTTCCACTACTGACCACTAGAGGCTGCAGTTCCTCTACTGACCACTACAGGATGCAGTTCCTCTAATGACCACTAGAGGCTGCAGTTCCACTACTGACCACTAAAGGCCGCAGTTCCTCTACTGACCACTAGAGGCTGCAGTTCCACTACTGACCACTAAAGGCCGCAGTTCCTCTACTGACCACTAGAGGCTGTAGTTCCTCTACCGACCACTAGAGGATGCAGTTCCTCTAATGACCACTAGAGGCTGCAGTTCCACTACTGACCACTAAGGCCGCAGTTCCTCTAATGACCACTAGAGGCTGCAGTTCCACTACTGACCACTAAAGACCGCAGTTCCTCTACTGACCACTAGAGGCTGTAGTTCCTCTACCGACCACTAGAGGATGCAGTTCCTCTAATGACCACTAGAGGCTGCAGTTCCACTACTGACCACTAGAGGCTGCAGTTCCTCTACTGACCACTACAGGATGCAGTTCCTCTAATGACCACTAGAGGATGCAGTTCCTCTACTGACCACTAGAGGCCGCAGTTCCACTACTGACCACTAGAGGCTGCAGTTCCTCTACTGACCACTACAGGATGCAGTTCCTCTAATGACCACTAGAGGCTGCAGTTCCACTACTGACCACTAAAGGATGCAGTTCCTCTACTGACCACTAGAGGCTGCAGTTCCACTACTGACCACTAAAGGCCCAGTTCCTCTACTGACCACTAGAGGCTGTTTCCTCTACTGACCACTAGAGGATGCAGTTCCTCTAATGACCACTAGAGGCTGCAGTTCCACTACTGACCACTAAAGGCCGCAGTTCCTCTACTGACCACTAGAGGCTGCAGTTCCTCTACTGACCACTACAGGATGCAGTTCCTCTAATGACCACTAGAGGATGCAGTTCCTCTACTGACCACTAGAGGCCGCAGTTCCACTACGACCACTAGAGGCTGCAGTTCCTCTACTGACCACTACAGGATGCAGTTCCTCTAATGACCACTAGAGGCTGCCTGCAGTTCCACTACTGACCACTAAAGGCCGCAGTTCCTCTACTGACCACTAGAGGCTGCAGTTCCACTACTGACCACTAAAGGCCACAGTTCCTCTACTGACCACTAGAGGCTGCAGTTCCTCTATGACTACTAGAGACTGCAGTTCCTCTACCGACCACTAGAGGCTGCAGTTCCTACTGACCACTAGAGGCTGCAGTTCCTCTACTGACCACTAGAGGATGCAGTTCCTCTAATGACCACTAGAGGCTGCAGTTCCACTACTGACCACTAAAGGCAGTTCCGCAGTTCCTCTACTGACCACTAGAGGCTGCAGTTCCACTACTGACCACTAAAGGCCGCAGTTCCTCTACTGACCACTAGAGGCTGTAGTTCCTCTACCGACCACTAGAGGATGCAGTTCCTCTAATGACCACTAGAGGCCGCAGTTCCACTACTGACCACTAGAGGCTGCAGTTCCTCTACTGACCACTAGAGGATGCAGTTCCTCTAGACCACTACTGCTTCCTCTACGACCACTAGAGGCCGCAGTTCCACTACTGACCACTAGAGGCTGCAGTTCCTCTACTGACCACTACAGGATGCAGTTCCTCTAATGACCACTAGAGGATGCAGTTCCTCTACTGACCACTAGAGGCCGCAGTTCCACTACTGACCACTAGAGGCTGCAGTTCCTCTACTGACCACTACAGGATGCAGTTCCTCTAATGACCACTAGAGGCTGCAGTTCCACTACTGACCACTAAAGGCCGCAGTTCCTCTACTGACCACTAGAGGCTGCAGTTCCACTACTGACCACTAAAGGCCGCAGTTCCTCTACTGACCACTAGAGGCTGCAGTTCCTCTACCGACCAGTAGAGACTGCAGTTCCTCTACCGACCACTTGAGGCTGCAGTTCCACTACTGACCACTAGAGGCTGCAGTTCCTCTACTGACCACTACAGGATGCAGTTCCTCTAATGACCACTAGAGGCTGCAGTTCCACTACTGACCACTAAAGGCCGCAGTTCCTCTACTGACCACTAGAGGCTGCAGTTCCACTACTGACCACTAAAGGCCGCAGTTCCTCTACTGACCACTAGAGGCTGTAGTTCCTCTACCGACCACTAGAGGATGCAGTTCCTCTAATGACCACTAGAGGCCGCAGTTCCACTACTGACCACTAGAGGCTGCAGTTCCTCTACTGACCACTACAGGATGCAGTTCCTCTAATGACCACTAGAGGATGCAGTTCCTCTACTGACCACTAGAGGCCGCAGTTCCACTACTGACCACTAGAGGCTGCAGTTCCTCTACTGACCACTACAGGATGCAGTTCCTCTAATGACCACTAGAGGCTGCAGTTCCACTACTGACCACTAAAGGCCGCAGTTCCTCTACTGACAACTAGAGGCTGCAGTTCCACTACTGACCACTAAAGGCCGCAGTTCCTCTACTGACCACTAGAGGCTGTAGTTCCTCTACCGACCACTAGAGGATGCAGTTCCTCTAATGACCACTAGAGGCTGCAGTTCCACTACTGACCACTAAAGGCCGCAGTTCCTCTAATGACCACTAGAGGCTGCAGTTCCACTACTGACCACTAAAGACCGCAGTTCCTCTACTGACCACTAGAGGCTGTAGTTCCTCTACCGACCACTAGAGGATGCAGTTCCTCTAATGACCACTAGAGGCCGCAGTTCCACTACTGACCACTAGAGGCTGCAGTTCCTCTACTGACCACTACAGGATGCAGTTCCTCTAAGACCACTAGAGGAGGCAGTTCCTCTACTGACCACTAGAGGAGGCAGTTCCTCTACTGACCACTAGAGGCTGCAGTTCCTCTACTGACCACTACAGGATGCAGTTCCTCTAATGACCACTAGAGGCTGCAGTTCCACTACTGACCACTAAAGGCCGCAGTTCCTCTACTGACCACTAGAGGCTGCAGTTCCACTACTGACCACTAAAGGCCAGAGTTCCTCTACTGACCACTAGAGGCTGTAGTTCCTCTACCGACCACTAGAGGATGCAGTTCCTCTAATGACCACTAGAGGCTGCAGTTCCACTACTGACCACTAAAGGCCGCAGTTCCTCTACTGACCACTAGAGGCTGCAGTTCCTCTACCGACCACTAGAGGCTGCAGTTCCTCTACTGACCACTAGAGGCTGCAGTTCCTCTAATGGCCACTAGAGGCTGCAGTTCCTCTGCTGTCAACTAGAGGCTGCAGTTTCTCTACTGACCACTACAGGATGCAGTTCCTCTAATGACCACTAGAGGATGCAGTTCCACTACTGACCACTTGAGGCTGCAGTTCCTCTACTGACCACTACAGGATGCAGTTCCTCTAATGACCACTAGAGGCTGCAGTTCCACTACTGACCACAAAAGGCCGCAGTTCCTCTAATGACCACTAGAGGCTGCAGTTCCACTACTGACCACTAAAGGCCGCAGTTCCTCTACTGACCACTAGAGGCTGCAGTTCCACTACTGACCACTAAAGGCCGCAGTTCCTCTACTGACCACTAGAGGCTGCAGTTCCTCTGCTGTCCACTAGAGGCTGCAGTTCCTCTACTGACCACTACAGGATGCAGTTCCTCTAATGACCACTAGAGGATGCAGTTCCTCTTCTGACCATTAGAGGCTGCGTTTTTCTCTGCTTATCACTTCAGCTGCATTTGGTGAACTTGACTTCTGAGCTTTGGATGAAGAGCTGACAGAGCATTTTATTATTATACAGAAAATTGAACGACTTTGTCATTTTACGCATTTTTCCATTTTCCGATTAACCAGAGTTTGGCTGACTGTTTCCTGCTCTGCTTGTTCTCCAAATACTTTTACCTGGCTGAGCTGTATTCTGGGAGTCTCATTTCACTCAGAGAGCCACTGGAGTTTCCACATAGACCCTGTACGGATGGTATTGCAGATCCTGGACAGGTTCAGGACAGAATGATCAGTTAAACACCAACAGTCAAACTGAATGAACGTAGCAGATAAATGATGATGGCAAAGCTGTATCACTGAGTGATGTACTTGCTTCTGTGATTTAAACTGGATTTTTACTCTCATTTCATATTTCTCGCAATATGAAAGAAGGACCCGATCCTCTCCAAGACCTGCTGTGGTTTCTGGAGTTCCCAACAAGTATGGGAGGTTCCTTCTTTCTGAATCAGCTCTCAGTTTATGTTCAAGATGAAGACACCCTCTGTACATCTAAGACGAGACTTAACACTCTCCTTCTTGATAAAGATTCTGCTAAGAGCTGGCATGGGTGACCCTGAACCATTTTCTGTACCTTCCAGGTGGATCTGAGCAGTGCAGCCATCAAAGAAGACGGAAGTGGTGAGGTTGGAAAGTGAAACTTTAACAGTGATTCCAGTTTGGTCCTTAGAGAGCTCCACACCATGGCCCAGTTGAACTGAGGTGTTAAAGGTCAGCGCTGAGTCATTCAGCTTTATCACAAACACACACATGGGAGAAACACTGAGTGGAACATATCAAACACACAGAAGCAGAAGCAGGCAATTTTTAGGAGAAAAACTCACTAAGCGTCTCACCAGAACTCTCCCTCCTTGCTCCAGGTGGACCTGAAGAACCGGGCTGTCCAGCCGCAGCATCACGCTGTCCAGAAAGCTCACGTCCCGACGACGGCGCTCCTGGAAGCTGGCTGACACATGGAGGTCTGGGACTGACAGCAGAGAGTACACGCATCGATCCGTCACAGAGTTCACCTGGCTGTGGATGTCGATAACCACAGGACCGGTGACGGTGCAGATGGATGCCAACATAGGGTCCAGCATCGCCTCCAGAGTCGTGCTGGAGCTCAATGTGGTGTCTTGAGTGGTGCCAGAGCCCAACACGGTGTCTTGAGTGGTGCTGGAGAACAAAGTGGTGTCTTGAGTGGTGCTGGAGCCCAACATGGTGTCTTGAATGGTGCCAGAGCCCAACACGGTGTCTTGAGTGGTGCTGGAGACCAACATGGTGTCTTGAGTTGTGCTGGAGAATAAAGTGGTGTCTTGAGTGGTGCCGGAGCCCAATATGGTGTCTTGAGTGGTGCTGGAGAATAAAGTGGTGTCTTGAGTGGTGCCGGAGCCCAACATGGTGTCTTGAGTGGTGCCAGAGCCCAACACGGTGTTTGTGTCTTGAGTGGTGCTGGAGAATAAAGTGGTGGTGTCTTGAGTGGTGCCGGAGACCCAACATGGTGTCTTGAGTGGTGCTGGAGAATAAAGTGGTGTCTTGAGTGGTGCCGGAGCCCAACATGGTGTCTTGAGTGGTGCTGGAGCCCAAAAGGTGGTGTCTTGAGTGGTGCTGGAGCCCAACATGGTGTCTTGAGTGGTGCTGGAGAATAAAGTGGTGTCTTGAGTGGTGCCGGAGCCCAACATGGTGTCTTGAGTGGTGCTGGAGAATAAAGTGGTGTCTTGAGTGGTGCCGGAGCCCAACATGGTGTCTTGAGTGGTGCTGGAGAATAAAGTGGTGTCTTGAGTGGTGCTGGAGCCCAACATGGTGTCTTGAGTGGTGCTGGGGAATAAAGTGGTGTCTTGAGTGGTGCCGGAGCCCAACATGGTGTCTTGAGTGGTGCCAGAGCCCAACATGGTGTCTTGAGTGGTGCTGGAGAATAAAGTGGTGTCTTGAGTGGTTCCGGAGCCCAACATGGTGTCTTGAGTGGTGCTGGGGAATAAAGTGGTGTCTTGAGTGGTGCCGGAGCCCAACATGGTGTCTTGAGTGGTGTTGGAGCCCAACATGGTGTCTTGAGTGGTGCTGGACCCCAACATGGTGTCTTGAGTGGTGCTGTAGCCTAACATGGTGTCTTGAGTGGTGCCAGAGCCCAACATGGTGTCTTGACTGGTGCCGTAGCCCAACATGGTGTCTTGAGTGGTGCCGGAGCCCAACATGGTGTCTTGAGTGGTGCTGGAGCCCAACATGGTGTCTTGAGTGGTGCTGGAGCCCAACATGGTGTCTTGAGTGGTGCCGGAGCCCAACATGGTGTCTTGAGTGGTGCTGGAGAATAAAGTGGTGTCTTGAGTGGTGCCGGAGCCCAACATAATGTCTTGAGTGGTGCTGGAGAATAAAGTGGTGTCTTGAGTGGTGCTGGAGCCCAACATGGTGTTTTGAGTGGTGCTGGGGAATAAAGTGGTGCCTTGAGAGGTGCCGGAGGCCAACATGGTGTCTTGAGTGGTGTCGGAGCCCAACATGGTGTCTTGAGTGGTGCTGGAGCCCAACATGGTGTCTTGAGTGGTGCTGGAGCCCAACATGGTGTCTTGAGTGGTGCCGGAGCCCAACATTGTGTCTTGAGTGGTGCTGGAGAATAAAGTGGTGTCTTGAGTGGTGCCGGAGCCCAACATAATGTCTTGAGTGGTGCTGGAGAATAAAGTGGTGTCTTGAGTGGTGCCGGAGAATAAAGTGGTGTCTTGAGTGGTGCTGGAGCCCAACATGGTGTTTTGAGTGGTGCTGGGGAATAAGGTGGTGCCTTGATTGGTGCCGGAGGCCAACATGGTGTCTTGAGTGGTGTCGGAGCCCAACATGGTGTCTTGAGTGGTGCTGGAGCCCAACATGGGTCTTGAGTGGTGCTGGAGCCCAACATGGTGTCTTGAGTGGTGCCAGGCCCAGGGTCTTGGTGGTGTGGAAACATGGTGTCTTGAGTGGTGCCGGAGCCCAACATGGTGTCTGAGTGGTGTGTCTTGAAGTGGTGCTGGAGCCCAACATGGTGTCTTGAGTGGTGCTGGAGCAGCCCAACATGGTGTCCAGCGTGCAGCTGATGGAACCAGAGAGGTGAACCAGTGACCAAAAGAGTTTTAAGAAAACACTTAATTAAGTCTTTCCTCCAAACATGAAGTGAACATATTTACCTGCCATTGCCAAGACAACGCTCCAGTGGACTACAGGCAGACACCTGAAGGACTGCAGTGTTGTCACAGGTGAGGCTGAGGCAGGTTTCTGGAGAGTTCACCTCCGTACCAGGTTTGTACAGAACGCCTGAGGAAGAAAAGGGTGACTTGTTAGTTTCCAGCCAAAAAATGACATAAAGCAGAAAAATGTAAAAGCTGCTGCTTTGGGGGTAGATGTTCCTGGAGTCACCTGAATGTCTGCATCCACTGGTGTCCAGGTATCCACGAGTCACTTTGTTGTCCGGAGTGTTGGTCATGTTCACCATAGCGACTGTGTTACCATTGACCAGAACGTCGACCACCTAGATGGAAACAAACAGGGGCATAAGTGGAACTGGACAAAGCGTCTGTGACGTCACCGGCTGGTTTCTGAGGAGCTTCCCTGCAGGGACACAAGGTTCATCCAGAACCAGGACAGGTGGATCTGGCACACCTGGAGGCTAACTGCAACACGCCCACCTTACCAGGTGGATCACTGCAACACGCCCACCTGACCAGGTGGATCATTGCAACATGCCCACCTGACCAGGTGGATCACTGCAACACGCCCACCTGACCAGGTGGAACACTGCAACACGCCCACCTGACCAGGTGGATCATTGCAACATGCCCACCTGACCAGGTGGATCACTGCAACACGCCCACCTGACCAGGTGGATCATTGCAACACGCCCACCTGACCAGGTGGAACACTGCAACACGCCCACCTGACCAGGCGGATCACTGCAACACACCCACCTGAGCAGCTAGACATGTTCATGTGCAGGTGCTCAGGCCAAGAAAAAAAAAAATCATCAACACTTTGATGCTTGTGATTTCTGTGTTTTAAAAACCAACTTCTGTCATATAATTGTGACATTTTAACTTTGTTGTTTAATTGTGAACATCTCAAGTTTTGAAATCTTATGACTTTTTGACAGAATTATGACTTTATGTGGCAAAAATATGAATTATGAATCACTGCAGCTGTTTTGCTGCTGAAGAAAAAAAAATACACATAAAATAACAGTTTTATCTGAGAAAAGAAGTGATTTTTGTTGAAACTGCAACTTTACCAAAAAAGCACATTTTTGTCATAAAATCTGAATTTTTTTTTTTTTCAGAAATATTTTTATGCTAAATCATGATTTGATGTCAAAGTCGTGAATTTCATAACAAAAATTCCAACTTTTTTTTTTATAAAATTGTGACTTTTGAAGTATTGGTAGTCTTTTTTTGTTTTTGTAAAAATCACGACAAGATTAAGCACCACCTGGAGTCTACCTGTGCATGTACCTGTGCAATTTAGTTGTGCTGGCGTAGCTCATGGTAATCTCTGATGCTAACTCTCATTAGCTTCTACTGATTCTCGTCAAATCCGTCCAAACATCCTGATTGTTGATGTCTGACAGCAGAGCTGCAACGAAGACAAGTGGAACCTTCCTCTGCAGTTTCAATGTTTCAGTGGTTCACAGAGCTGTTTTCTGGGCCGTAAGTCTCACCGGAGTATTAGTGGCATCTTTTAAAAAATACGTCATTAAGATGAAAAAACATCTCCAAGTCTCATTGTTCATTAAGAGCAGGTGATAACTGAGCCATTGATGAGCTGCAGCAGCTGTTCAAGGACCCAGCTGTGGACTCGTCCCTCCGTCTGTGGACTCGCTCCTCCGTCCGTGGACTCGTTCCTCCGTCCGTTGACTCGTTCCTCGGTCCGTGGACTTGCTCCTCCATCCGTGGACTTCCTCCTCCGTCTGTGGACTCGCTCAGCTGTGGACTCGTTCCTCCATCTCTGTCCATCTTCCAGTCCTGGTTCTCCTTCTCTGATTGGTTCATAGCTGTCAGAGGTTCCTCTGCTTCTCTTCAGTCTCTGACTAGTTTCTCTCCAAACTTTCTGCTGCTCCATTACTGTTTTCAGTTGCAGATTTGATCATCTTCAGTTTAAAGTCTGCTGTAGAGATTTTTCTTCTTGGTCTCATATCTCTGTTCTCTCAGTCTGTGTGGTTCACTCTAGTAATTTTTTCAGTATCAATGTTCAGTTTTTGTGAGTGTAGACGATGTTCTGTTGTTGTCATGGAGACATGGGGGCTATTTTTGAAATCTAAGTCTCAGGACCAGCTAAACGACTGAAAAAAGGACTCATAGTGTGGTAAATACGGTAGATGGCGTCGTTCATGGAAACACTCACCACTGTGCCGATGGCAGGAGCGTAGACGTTCAAAGCTGACTGTGTCCCAAAGTTTATTAAAGCCAAAGAACCCTGTGAAGACAGAAGAAACGGTTTCCTTCAGAACCAGAGAGTTTGGGTTCCAGTCTGAAACCATGTCAGGAAAACTCACAGAACCTCCGTTGTGTTTCAAACCAAAAGCAACAAAACACTCCATCCTGCTGTTGATGGTGGGCACTTGATTGTGGACGATGGTCTCCAGACCAGGGAACCGAGGATGTATCTGGAACACAGCACTCTGGGAGTCTGGTGGGGTCACCACCAAGCAGTCGTCTCTGGATCCAGCGGTGGAGGAGCCGCCGAAACAGACCACCAAGCGTTCAGTGGTGAACTTCACCGAGACTTGGTGGTACTTGTGTCCATAAAAGGTGATGGGACACTGGCTGATGTCAAACTCTGATGGATCGGTGAATGTCTGCTGAGCACCTGCAGATGCAGAGACACATGACAGGTGGACAGATGTAGAGGAACCCTGTAGCCACCAGGGGGTCCCCAAGCTACAAGACCAACATCAATATTCAGTCATCTCTCAACATTCCTTTGAAGAACTTCACTGAAGGACACAGTTCTGGTAAAATGGTATCTGTTCATATCTAGGAGGCGTCGTCAAGCTTCTCATCACCGAGCTACAGCAGACGTGAGGACAGAGGAGACGAAGGGGCTGAAGACAGTAAAGACGGAGACAGCGTTGTAAAAACCTCCACCACCTGTAGGGGAACCAAAGTGCTACAAATGTGCTGCTTTAAAGCGACACAAGGGAACTTTTGTCTTTTTTAATCATCACATGTGAACTCGATTTCATCGTTTGTCGATGCGTGACGACCCAGACGAGAGAAAACTGAGGACAACAACAACAGTTTAAAAAAGCTGCTGTGTGTTCTTACCTGCCAGAGACTGGAGAGCGGACAGGTGGAGCAGGAGGCCGAGCATGTTGGGGTGGGAGGGGCCACGCAGCTGGAAGACGGACAAATGTACAGGAAGTTAGATGCCAGGAGCAACAGGGTGATTTTACAAAAACCCCCGGGGGCTCAGCCCCGCCCCTTCCTCCTGGTGGTCTGTTAGATCCTGCAGCCTAAATCTTCTATTTCGTGTGTGCTCCGGTGAGCATCCCGTCTGAGCTCCGGTACAGATGAAGGGGCGGGGCTGAGCCCTTGGACAGATGAAGGGGCGGGGCTGAGCTCTGGGACAGATGAAGGGGCGGGGCTGAGCCCTGGGACAGATGCAGGGGCGGGGCTGAACTCCGGTACAGATGAAGGGGCGGGGCTGAGCCTCTATACAGATGCAGGGGTGGGCTGAGCCTTGGAAGATGAAGGGGCGGGGCTGAGCTCTGGGACAGATGCAGGGGCGGGGCTGAGCCCTGGGACAGATGAAGGGGCGGGGCTGAGCCCTTGGACAGATGAAGGGGCGGGGCTGAGCCTCTGGACAGATGAAGGGGCGGGGCTGAGCTCTTGGGACAAAAGATGAAGGGGCAGGGCTCTGGGACAGATGCAGGGGTGAGGCTGAACTCCTGGACAGATGCAGAGCTCTGGGACTTCCTCTGACCTCAAGACCTCAAGAGAATAAAAAGTTCTGACAGTAATACGGTGATGCGTAATCTCTAAATTACACAGCGCCCTCTTCTGGTTATATTGTGTTTTTTGTAATAGTGGCTTGTAAGATTATAACATCATGGTGGATGAAGTAGTTAAACCCACACTGGCCCAGGTACCAAATACACGACCCGTCACTGAATAATACTGTAGAAAAAAATTAAACCAGACCACTAGAATTTAAAATTAATTTAAAAAAGTAAATTTTAAACATTTTATTCTTTTTCCTACCACATTTTTTTCTTCCTTGTTTTCAATGTTTTTTTTGTTTGTTTGTTTTTTAATATATATTTTTGAGGTGCTGCAGCACCCCCAGCACCCCTACTTCCCGCTGTACTGGAGACAACGACCCCAGAAACCCCTCAGACGTCTCCAGCCTCATCCACGAAGACGTCCAGGCCTTTTAGACAAAACAGGTCCTTCTCTGCTCTAAGACGGTAACAGAAACGTTACTCACAGGTAGCGCTGATGCAGGTGTCCAGGTGTCCCGATGTCCTGCAGATGAAGCAGAGCAGCTTCGTTAAGTCTCTGAGCCAGTCTCTGGATCGTCCTCCGTCTCATGTCAGTGGACTGTGTCTTACCTTCTGCAGCTGTGACGGAGGACAAGTAAGGACGAAGGCTGTTCCTGTCAGGATGTCTCTGGCTCTTTTACATTTGTCCTCTCAGCTGGACAGTGAGGGTGGGGAGGGGGGGGGGGGGAGAGACCCACCTGACTGGAACTGAGAGAACAAACACCCCAGGGACGTGACACCTGTCACAGACAGGTGTGGTGACAGGTAGAGAGCTCCTCAGCAGTCGACGTGTCACCTGTAGAAAGGTTAGATTCATTAAGGGGGGGGGGGGGGGGGGGGCAATGTGGGAAACTTTCTACCTTCATTACCTTTACACTTTCCCACAGTTATAAAGCTGCTCCAGACCTGAGCAGCATCTAAGACCACATCTGGAATCATGAGACCTCTGACAGCACATCTGTCTGACAGCTGGCCATTGGCTGAAACTGGGTCATGTGACAGGGCAGCGGTCCAGACGCAGCAGCAGTCTACATGAGAGGTGGTGCAGGGGTCAGGGCAGGTGGTCTACAGTCCTCCTGCAGCGGTCACGGGTTCGACTCCCGGCCCGGATAAGCCTTCACCTGTCCTCCCCGTCCTGTCTGCCCTGTTCCTGTCTCTCTCGGTCAAATAAAGGCCACTAGTGACCAAAAAAACAAAAAAATCTGGACTATCAGTCAAAGCCAGAGATAATAACTAAAGGAGGAGCAGCGGAGCTGGAAGGTTTGATGAATTAACTTTGTGTAAAGAGCGATATAAAACAGCCGTCCATCTGTCCATCCGTCCGTCAGCCAGACAGTGGGATGGGTTAGATGCTGTCGGGGTTCATCTGTATTTCTAAATCTGACTCCGTGTCTCAGTCACTGCATTACAAGCAGACGGTTTAATGACGTTTTACACAGAAACAGATCTAAAGGAGTCGTCCTGGCCTCAGGCGGACACGCTGGGACAACAGCGCTCGTTAAAGTTATTTTGGTCTCCAGAAGGTTCTTTTGTTCTCTGAGCTAATGGGACATATTAGAGCTGAAATTCTTCTCCTGCCCTTTAACCAGAGGGAGCAGGGTGGAGAGGTGATTCTGGCTCCACCTGGTCTGGGACTGCCTCAGGGGCCCTGTGGCCCCCAGGGGCCCCACCCAGACAGGAGCTAAAACTGTTCAGCTGACGTCAGAAACACTGCATCAGTGTAGACACACCTCCATCAGTGTAGACACACCTCCATCAGTGTAGACACACCTCCATCAGTGTAGATACACCTCCATCAGTGTAGACACACCTCCATCAGTGTAGACACACCTCCATCAGTGTAGACACACCTCCATCAGTGTAGACACACCTCCATCAGTGTAGACACACCTCCATCAGTGTAGACACACCTCCATCAGTGTAGATACACCTCCATCAGTGTAGATACACCTCCATCAGTGTAGACACACCTCCATCAGTGTAGATACACCTCCATCAGTGTAGACACACCTCCATCAGTGTAGACACACCTCCATCAGTGTAGACACATCCTCCATCAGTGTAGACACACCTCCATCAGTGTAGTGTACACACCTCCATCAGTGTAGACACACATCCCATCAGTGTAGATACACCTCCATCAGTGTAGACACCTCCATCAGTGTAGACACATCAGTGTAACCTCCATCAGTGTAGATACACCTCCATTAGTGTAGACACACCTCCATCAGTGTAGACACACCTCCATCAGTGTAGACACACCTCCATCAGTGTGGACACGCCTCCATCAGTGTAGACACACCTCCATCAGTGTAGACAGACCTCCATCAGTGTGGACACACCTCCATCAGTGTAGACACACCTCCATCAGTGTGGACACGCCTCCATCAGTGTAGACACGCCTCCATCAGTGTAGACACATCTCCATCAGTGTAGACACGCCTCCATCAGTGTAGACACATCTCCATCAGTGTAGATACACCTCCATCAGTGTAGACACACCTGTGATCCACCAGCTGGAGACACAAACATCTGCACACCTCAACTGTTCACAGTCTGGTAGAGAGGTGGTCTGGTTCACCTGGTGGTCTGGTTCACCTGGTGGTCTGCTTCACCTGGTGGTCTGCTTCACCTGGTGGTCTGGTTCACCTGGTGGTCTGCTTTCACATGGTGGTCACCTGGTGGTCTGCTTCACCTGGTGGTCTGCTTTACCTGGTGGTCTGGTAGAGAGGAGGTCTGGTTCACCTGGTGGTCTGCTTCACCTGGTGGTCTGGTTCACATGGTGGTCTGCTTCACCTGGTGGTCTGGTAGAGAGGAGGTCTGGTTCACCTGGTGGTCTGTTTCACCTGGTGGTCTGGTAGAGAGGAGGTCTGGTTCACCTGGTGGTCTGTTTCACCTGGTGGTCTGGTAGAGAGGAGGTCTGGTTCACCTGGTGGTCTGGTAGAGAGGAGATCTGGTGCACCTGGTGGTCTGCTTCAAATCAAATCAAACTTTATTTATATAGCACTTTTCATACATTAAAATGCAACCCACCCACACACACTCACAGCACAAAGTAAAAATAGTTCAGTAGTTCAGTAACATGGCAGGACACTGAGGATCCAGGTAAGGAAATACCACCTCTGGGAGGCCATCCACACTGAGAGGCACCACAGCCCGCAACCACAGGGGGAACCGTCCCAGAGACCACCTCAATGCAGGTAGACCAGGGCAGACTCTTGTTTTAGTAAAAGTTTTTCACTCTGGCCTTCAGGACCAATAACTAACTCTTGATATCTGAAATACAGTTAATAATGGCATCAATTGGTCCTGTGTCATCAGGAGACACGGTGACGTACAGCTGTCTATCGTCTGCATAACTGTGGAAGCTGATGCGATGTGTCCTGATGACGTCTCCAAGGGGAAGCATATAAAGATTAAAAAGAATTGGACCTAAAACTGACCCTTGGGGCACCCCACACTTAATTGTATGCCTTCTGGAGGAGCATGTATCCATACTTACAAAGAAACATCGATCTGTGAGATAAGAGCTGAACCAGTTCAGAACAGTACCAGAGGGGCTGACCAAGTAGACCATGTGATGGTCTATTGTATCAAAGGTGGCGCTAAGATCCAGTAAAACCAAGACAGTAAGTTTTTGTGAATCTGCATTAAACCTGATGTCATTTAAAATCTTTAAAAGGGCTGTCTCTGTACTCTGGTTTATCCTAAAACCAGACTGAAATTTCTCTAAAATATTATTTTTTAACTTAGAAATAATTTACTTGGTTTTCTAAAATTTTACTTAAAAATGGTAAGTTGGATACAGGTCGGTAATTATTAAAAATGTTGGGGTCTAGATTTCTCTTCTTCAGAAGGAGCTTCTGCTGTTTTGAAGGCAGTGGGGAAGATACTCCTCTGGAGAGAGTAATTTACAATATTTAAAATCTGTTCCTTGTGGAGCATCATTACACTCCCTACCAGGTGAGAGTAGGCAGAGGGCCAGCCAGCACAGTGAGAAACAGCAACCCCCCACTTGGTCTGGTCATCGAGGGCAAATACATCCCTAATTACATACTCCACCAGCTGGATGCACTTCCACCTGTGCAGGGCACAGCTGAGTCAGATTAACAATCGCCAGCTTTGGTTAAAAAGACCAAGGGTCTCCTCCCCACTGTGTGGCTGGCTCCTGCAGGAGGAACTACTCTTTCGGGCGGTAAGTGTTGCGCCACTATGTTTTGAAGAATGTCATTTGTTTGTTTGAGAGACACTAATCAGACTTTCCTTTCCTCCCGTAGGCATTATAGGAGCCTGAGTGAATTCCTGAGTGGAAAGTTTTTGAGTTTTTCTACACTCATCTCTTTAATTAAACACCAAGCTTTGGCGTGTCAAACGTAACTGTCTGCCTGAGTGTCTTACCTTGACTGCTCACGTCACAAGTGGTGGAGAATGCAGGTATGGAGACTCACACCAGCCACCCCATGGAGGCAGCACTAACGGCTCTCCTCCAAAGCCAAACAGAGCTACAGAATACAGTCAAGGAGTTATGTAAAAGACTGGAGAAGGCTGAGAAGACCCCCCGAGCACCAGTAGAAGTGCTCACCAAACTGGGACTGGATGATGATGTGGAGGCTTACCTTAAACTTTTTGAGCGTACTGCCACAAATGAACAGTGGCCAACGTCAGACTGGGCCGGGATCCTCGCACCCTTCCTCACCGGGGAAGCCCAACTTGTCTGCAGAGACCTGACAGTGGCCAATGTCCGGGACCTCGCTAAACTAAAGGCAGCCATCTTAGCCAGCCAGGGATATAGTCTCCCTGCACAAGTGCAGCGATACCATGCCTGGACTTACTGCGGTTCCCAGCTGTCACGGGCTCAGGTTGCGGAGTTAGTGCGCCTCACCCAAAGCTGGCTCACAAACGGCACTGGCCCGCCATGGATCGAGAGACTGGTGTTGGACAGATGTATCCGCCCACAGAGATGTTACGGAGTACCAGGGCCGGGCCGCCCCGCCCCGCCCCAGTAGAAAGAACGAGCCGTGAACGTTGGCAGGGCTCCGTCAATAACCCACCCCAGGAAGCCGCGCCGGAGAGAGCAGCCAGACTTCCACCCCGGAAATGCTATGTCTGTGGTGACGCCAATCATCTCTCCTGGGCCTGCCCTGACCGTGGCGATGTTTCCATGCCCTCCGCAGCCAGCTCGGACACCGCTCGGCTCTGTTTGCATACAGGGGATGCTGGTCGCCACCGCACCACCATACCAGTGTGGGTCGGCGGCGCGGACACCCAAGCACTGGTTGATTCAGGGAGTGTTGTCACTTTAGTCTATGCTGACTATGCTGGACCGGTAGGGTCCGGGCAGGTCCACGGTGACGTACGCCGCTATCCGGTCACCGAGATACGGGTCCAGACCCCCCGGGGCGACGCTGTCATGGCTGCTGGGGTTGTGCCCAACCTGCTGGTGCCCCTGCTGATCAGCACGGATTCCGTCCTTTTCCCCAGTCAAGAACCCCCCTGACACAGCCGACGGCAAAATTGTCACCCGGCGACAAAGACTCCTCGAGCTCCCTGCCCTGCTTTTCGGGCATCAAAGGAAGAAGTCCCCGCCAATGGTGACCGGTCTGAGGGGGGTACCAGCGGAGGAGAGATGCCATCCCCAGGGGAGGACCCATTCGCTGAGTTGCAGCGGGTGGACGTCGAGGTTAATTGACCCCCGGGAGAGTTCGCCACCGCCCAATGGGCCGATCCTAATCTGGCGGCTCCCCGCGACGGCCAGCTATGTTCTGGGGTGAGCGATCAAACCTTCCCGCACTCTTCTCGGTAAAAGCGGGACTCTTGTACTGCTGCTCGAAAGCTAATAGGGGGGAAGTTATGGAACAACTTTTAGTACCGAAAAGTTATGTCACCCGGGTGTTGTATTTAGCACACATGCACCAGTTAGGGGCTCACCTGGGGGCACAGAAAACACACGACCGGGTGGTGGCAGGGTACTGGCCCGGGGTGAAGCCTGCCATGGAGGACTTTTGCCGCACCTGTCCAGAATGTCAGAAAACAGCTCCACGACCGTTCCTTCGTAACCCCCTTGTGCCCCTACCGATCATTGGTACACCATTATCCCGCATAGCGATGGACATTGTGGGGCCCCTACCCAAGTCTGCTCGCGGTCACCGTTATATCCTGGTACTAGTTGATTATGTCACCCGATACCCGGAGGCTATTCTCCTACAGGTCCCGAATGCTAAGAACATTGCACACGAGCTTTTAATGCTCTTCAGCCGGGTGGGCATTTGCCGACGAAATCCTGACGGAACAGGGTTCGAATTTCTTTTCTCGGGTTCTGGCGGCTGTTTATAAATGGCTTAAGGTGAAGCGACTCAGGACATCAGTTTACCATCCCCAGACCGACGTTAACATGAAAAAGGATGTTACGTAAGCTGGTTGATGTGGACGGAAGAGACTGGGACCACTTAATCCCCTATGGGCCTGATTTACTAAGATCCTAAATAAAGAGTACTAAATTGCGTGTGCACTGAAAAAGTTTGCGCGTGCTTTTGTTGTGTGTTTTGCGGGTGATCAACTAAGAATGCTCGCGCAATTGATAACGGGTGCAAACCGCAGTATTTAAATGAGGTGTTGCGTGTCTTACGGTTTGCGCCATGGAGAGTCTGGATGGAAAGCAGGATAGACGCAAGCGCAAAATGAAATTTGATGAGTTGGAGTTAGAGATATTAGTGGAAGAGGCAAATAAACACATTCATCAACTAAAGCAAAGAAATTTAAACATTACAAAAAGAAACGCAATATGGGAGAAAATGTGCGATGGAATAAATGCAGTTGGTAAGACAAAAAGAACGGCAGATGAGGTTAAAAGAAGGTGGCAAGATATAAGGCGAAGAACTAAAGAAAAAGTGGCCTTTAATAAAACTTCGGCAAACAAGACGGGTGGTTAAGTGGCCGTTGAGAAGTTCAAGCCTCCATAACCGCGGAGCGCTGTCATTACGGAGATGCGTCTCTGCGCGCAGCTGTGGCATCAATGAGTGGAGCTGTGGCTGGAGCCCACTCGTCCTCACACACTACTCATTCGTAAAAAAAGTATATGTTTTTTCATAAAATCCATCCATCCATCCATCCATCCATCCATCCATTAGCTTCCGCTTATCCGAAGTCGGGTCGCTGGGGCAGCAGCTTCAGAGGTCCAGATCCCCCGGCCGCTTCCACCAGCTCCTCTGGGAGAATCCCGAGGCGTTTTTCATAAAATGATGTGGAAATAACCCATTTTATTACAACTGAAATTGTGCTTGGGAGGAGTATTTTCACCGGACATTTTGAACCGAGAGATTATAAAATCCCGGACTTCTGCATATTTTACCAGACAAAGTCCGGCAATTACCAGACAACGGAAACCCTGGTGCCTCCTGTGGCAACCTTTTGCTGAATAATACTCGATTTAACATTCAAATAAAATATTTCTCCTTTTGCATGTGCAAAACAAATGTACACGAGTCCGAAAGACTCTCTCTCTGCGTATTCTTTGATTTTGGCGATGTCGCCTCCTTGCCACAATAACAGCAGCCATCGGTGCGTAAATCTGGACAGAATAGCACCTTCCTTTCGAACGTATTAAATACAGACGCAATCACAATCCCCGCAATTACTTTCAGGGTTGGTAAATCTCATTGCGCGTGGTAAATGAACCTATTTGCATTTTCCCCTCCCAGTATTTTGCGCTTTCTGGCGGGTACGCCCCATTTTGTTTATTCATCAGGGCAAAAGTACTAAATGAACAGCGTGTGCTATTTTGCTCATTTAAGAGGCGCAGTCCTCTTTGCACGCGGTTAGTAAATCAGCTTGCGCATTGGTTTGCGGGTGGTGTCAAGTTTGCATACGTTTTTACGCACGCAAACCTTTAGTAAATCAGGCCCTATGTGTTTGCCATCCGGGAAGTGCCCCAACCCTCAACAGGTTTTTCACCATTTAAATTACTCTACGGACTAAACCCATGGGGCCTCCTAGACCTGGCTAAGGAGGCCTGGGAAAGCCAGCCCTGTCCCCACCGGACTGTCATTGCCCATGTGAAGCACCTCCAGAAGAGAGTGAGGAAGGTCTGGCCCCTCGTCCGAGAGCATATGGAGAAGGCTCAGGCGACCCAGGCTCGTACGTACAACAAAGGCGCCAGATTACGAGAATTCAAGGTGGGTGATCTGGTCCTGGTGTTAATCCCCACTGTGAAGTGCAAGTTTTTGGCCAAATCGCAGGGGCCGTATGAGATCATGGAGAGGGTTAACGCCGTGAACTATCGGGTGAGGCAACCAGGCCAAGGGAAGAGGTTACAGCCCTATCACGTGAACCTCCTGAAGCCTTGGCACACTCCCTCCACCTTTGCCAAAAGTTGCCTTCCTAACCGATCTCTGTCTCCCCAGAAGCCGACAGTCGATAGTGGAGGTGAAATCGGCCCGTCACAGGTGCAGGAGGTCCAGGAGCTCCTGAGTCGGAGCTGGGATGTGTTCACCGATACCCCCGGGCACACTCATCTCGTTGAGCATGATAAAGAGACCCCCCCCCCCCCCCCCCCCCCCCCCGGAAAAGTCATCAGGCAGCGACCGTACAGGGTCCCAGAGGCTCGTAATTAGCGGCTAACAACAACTAAATAGAAAGTCCAGTTTTCTCTGCATGGAACGAGCACTTTATTCTGGCACTGCAGGAACTTGTAACATCACACAGGTTGTATTGTTGGGCTCCTGTCGGTTAACAGAGAATGTAAATCTATACACGCTGGGCTGCTGTTTATGCTCACTACACTTTTCATCTAACCCCGTTTTCATTCTGCCGTCCCACGACACACACACTACATTACCCATAAGGCCACAACATTACCCATAAGGCTACCTTCTTAGAGGAGCCAGGCTGGCTCACAACATTTCTTCACTGTGAGAGAACGCACACAACATCCTGTGATGTTTCCGCGATTTTAAAAAATGTATTAAAATGTTATATATTTCTGAAAAAAAGCCGCGAAGCACTAAAACTGCGGTACTTAAACCACGAAGTGGCAAGAGATCACTGTAACAATATGATATAATATAATGAGGAAGGTTGGTCAACAAAAATGAAAGACTTTAGTGTGAAGTTTAGAGGTTGAAAAGGCGTTTGAATCAGTAAGGTGGTCCTTTTTATATCAGGTACTGCAGAGATGAATCTACAACCAACATTATTTCAGGTTGATATAATAAACCAACAGCTAGGATCAAAGTCAACGGAGACCTCACTGAGTCATTCATACTGGAGCGACAGGACATGACAGGTGCACATCAGCACTGCTCCTCACCTGGTTTACAGAAGGGTTAAACCAGGAGATCAGAGATGAGATATAACAGGACTGGGAACAAAGACTGCCACTTTTCGCTCATGAGCTACTCCCACGCAGGTTCTCCCCAAACTCATGAAAATATCATCGGAGTTTGGCTCGTTCTCAGGATATAAGATTAATGTGAACAAAAGGCACGCGGCAACTCAGTTATGAGCCACTGGTTGAAGTGAAGGACTGTATAGATGGGAATGGGACACAGACAGTATTAGTAACACTTCTAGACCCCACTAAACTGTTTAAGGCCTGAATGAATGCTCTGGGTCTCTGTAAAGCGCCTAGAGACAATTGTCATTGTAACAGACGCTATATAAATAAAATTGAATTGAATTGAATTGAATGTATCCATAAAAGCTCATGTACAAAGATGGAAACTCATACCTTTGTTGAAAATTTCAGAATTTCAGAAAATGATGTGCAGAAGTGAAAACAGGCTGAAATAGTCAGGTAAAGCTTTTATTCTGTTCAAATCAAATCAAACTTTATTTATATAAAACTTTTCATACATTAAAAATTCAACACAAAGTGCTGCACATAATAAAATATAAAACAGAATCACAACAGATAATAAAAACCCATCCCTCTCACCCCCCACACATAGACCCAGAACAAAGTAAACAGCTCAGTAACATATCAGGACCCTGAGGATCCAGGATCCAGGTTCCTCCTCACCTGGACCCTGAGGATCCAGGTGAGGAGGAACCACCTACGGGAGGCCATCCACACTGAGAGGCACCACAGCCTGCAACCACAGGGGGCACCGTCCCAGAGACCACCTCAACCCAGATATACCAGGGTAGACTGTACACATTGTGCAGACACCCCCCCCCCAGTCCTCCAGGCCCGAGGTATCTCCAAGATCACGTCACACCAGATACACCTCCCAGTGTGGAGGACCCCCATGAGGAAACACTGGAGCTAAAAACTAAAAGATTAAAAGACAGTAAAACAGGATAAAAACAGACAATAGATACAATAATATATAGAATGTAAAAATTTAAAGGTTTAGAATTCAAAAATAAAATGAAAACTGATGTTAACTGATGGATGAATTAGAGACTACGATGTGAAACATTTCAAACTTTACAGTCAGTAAATGTAGAACATTAGAAACTAAAGTCGTTTTAAACAAAGCAGATGATAAAACATGAATAAAATATGTTTAAAGTAGGGCTGTCAGTCAATTAAATTTTTTAATCCCGATTAATCGATTTTCATAGTTAACTTGCGATTTATCGCACATTAATCGCATTTTTTAATGTTCTGTTTATCCATCCATCCATCATCTATACCCATTTTGTCCTATACAGGGTCACGGGGATCTGCTTTATTTTATTTTTTTTAAGCCTTTAGTTTGAAAACTAGAAGTTCACCAATGCTGCCGTACTTTTTGGGTCTTAATTCATCAGCTTCTTAGTGTATTTTGTCGGGGCTGCTGCTGCTTGACTGCAGTAATTTGCTGACGGTCCCTAAACTCCACGGCAGCAGCAGGTACTCAGAAGGACATTCACCTGTCCCTGAGAGTTTTAGCCACGCCCACTGAGCTTGGAGGGTTGATGACACTGGTGAAATGTCTGGCATCTGTCATATTTACAGAATCGTGTGTGCGTTAATCTGCGTTAAAAAAAAGTGGTGTTAAACAGAATTTGCATTAACGTGCTATTAACGCGTTAACTTTGACAGCCCTAGTTTTAACAGTTGAATTCAGCTACAGTTCAGTTCAGGCTTTTATATTTACACTGATATAGAAATATAAATGTTTAAGTAGCTGCAGGTTTAATAAAGAAACTAAATGTATTTTAATTATAAATACTGAATTATGAAGCTCATGGTGAGGATTTATACTTTCATCATGCTTATGTTGATGTTGGAAAACAAAGTACAACAGCAGAATCAAAATAAAGAAAATGTTCTCAAGCTCCTCCCACTCAATGTGGGAGCTCCTCCTCTTCCACTGATGACATCACTGACCTAACTCACACTCAGGGGTTGTGGTCACCCCCCAAGGCATGCTGGGTATGTAGTGTGCCAGCCACTCCCCCCAGCTGCTTCGAGGCTCCTCCTCTGCCTCTCCCCCTCCTCTCCTCACCTCCCACCCTCCCACCACCCAGTCCAGCTCTCCTCCCTGCCTCCCCCCACCTCCTCCCTCTGTTCCCGCAGAATCACGCTGTAGCGCTTCCTGGACACCTCCCCCTGCTCCTGGCCCCTCCTCTCTCCGACCCTGCACTCCTCCACCACGTCCCTCCACCCCCCCAGCTCCTCCTCTCTGCTCAGCAGCCGGTACAGAGTCTTCCTGTACACTCCAGCTGCCCCCGCCCCTCTCCCTCTTCCAGCTTCTACCTCCTCCCTCCCTCTTTCAGCTGCCCCCTCCCCTCTCCCTCCTCCAGCTCCCACCTCCTCTCCTGCTGGTGTCAGTGGGATGACCCTCCTCTCATTTCCTACCTCCTCACTTGCTGCCTCCCCCTCCTCCCCCTCCCTGTGGATGAACAGGACAGAGCGATACAGCGCCATCACCCCCTTCTCTTCAGCCCTGCAGGTCACCAGCAGCCTCATTTCCTGCCCCCCTCCTCGTCTCCTGGCTACAGCCCTGCTCAGCGGCAGGTACACCCTCTTGTACCAGGTGAGCAGCCACACCAGAGTCACCAGGATGCAGGCTGCAGAGGCCACACACAGCAGCAGACACCCAGCAAACAGCCAAACACAGAGAACCCTGGCGGCCCCCGCAGGATGGAAGTTAAGATGCAGCTTCACGCCTTCAGGACCTCTGGTCACCTGTGACGGGATCCACAAGCTGCTTCCCTCTGTTGTTGTGGCTACCTGGAGCGTCGGTGTTGCTGGTCTGAGAGTAACAGGTCTGGCTGCCTCAGTAGATGTTGCTGGTCCGACGGTCAACGGTTTGACCTCAGCTGGAGTCCCATCCGGGACCTCGTCATGCCTCCCCACCAGCACTGACGCAGTATGGTCAGACCACTCAAAGAAACTGGTGAAGCTCTGGTACCAGGACCACGTCACCACTCTGACGTAGGTGGTGTGGAACTCTGGGACCAGGACTGTGGTGGGTGCAGTGGGAGGATGAGTGGCCGATGCAGCAGTAGCAGCTGCAGTAGCAGCTGCAGTAGTAGTAGTAGCAGCTGCAGTAGTAGCAGTAGCAGCTGCAGTAGCAGTAGTATCAGCTGGAGCAGTAGTAGCAGCTGCAGTAGCAGCTGCAGTAGCAGTAGTAGCAGCTGCAGTAGCAGCAGCTGGAGCAGTAGTAGCAGCTGCAGTAGCAGTAGTAGCAGCTGGAGCAGCTGGAGCAGCAGTAGCAGCTGGAGCAGCTGGAGCAGCTGTCATGGATGGAGCATAAGCAGTTGGCACCTGGAAGACATCTCCAACTGGAGCATCTTGTGATGAAGCCTGACACAGATCCGACTCTTCCAGACTCAGCAGAGGAGTACCTCTGTGCTCCTGCGGAGAGTCACACACCTGAAAGAACATCACACCAGTGAAGACTTGTCCCAGTCATGTCCTCCATGTTCTGTGTCATCATGGTCTCAGGGTACCACCTCAATACAACCTCAGATGAACAGAAACACCACGTTCTTCTCTGAGCTGTTATTTACTCATTATAGAGTAGAGGTCTTCAGGGGTCCACTTTCATGGACCCGAACCCGAATGAGCCTGTGAAAATTCGACCCGAAACCGATCCGACCCGAGCTATTATCATAAATCTGGGGGTCTGAATATCTGAACCCGGAACCGACCCGACCCGAGTCTTTAGTTTCTGACCACGAACCGAACTAAGTTACCCGAATAGAACCGAGTCAGTCCAGCCCATAGTTGCTCATGTTAAAGTTGTCTAGCGTTGAATAAAACTTGATTTTCTTACCGAAAGTTGTCTTCTTCTACCCGGTTCAGTTGCTACATACGCTAGGTGATGTAAACAACAATAAATCCACGTCGTTATTTTCTTTGTGGATACAGATGCTATTGGTAGCAACTGCTAACGCTAATAGCCTACACCGGTCAGGACGTGTGGTGAAAATATGTTCTCTCATCCAGCGTTGTCATGTTGGCGATCCGTTGTGCTTTACAGCTGCTGGGCAAACCGCTAATAACACGCTACGGCAACACGATTGTTTCATGACAAACACGCCACGTTAATTAATAATTAATTAAACTGCCCTGAGTCCTAACATTGGCTGGCACCGTCAATATCTTTACCTCTCGAGTAAACGCGGACCCAGCCTGTCAGAGAGCACCGACCAGGACCCAAGACTAACTGTACCGATTCAGACCCGAACCCGGAGTCACGTCTTTTGAACGGACCCGAAACCCGATTCAGGTCGGGTCGGAACCTCAGGTTTTCGGGTTGTCGGGTTATTCCGAAGACCTCTATTATGGAGCCATAAAGAAGATGGCGTTCAAGCCTGAGTTACTGCTCTACAGGATTTAAGAGGTTCTACAGAACAGTCTGCTGGTCTGGAGCATTCAACTGTGTGTTAGCACAATGCTGACGGGGAAAGACATCAACAATAGTCTTGGAGAAATAACTGTTGGTGGAAATCAGTCTGGAAAGGGTTAGAAAATCATTTCCAGAATGTGGAGTCTCCTCAGTCAGCTGTTTGATTTGATCTTCTCAACATCACAACCATTTCTGAGACTCACCACACTCTCTGGATTGCCTTTGATGACCGTTCCATCACGAACATACACGTTGTAGTCGTAGTCATCCAGGTACCTCCGAAGGTAGCCCAGGGAGCAGGAGCACGCCCACGGATTGGCTGACAGGTACAGGTAGGGGACTTCCTCCTTCTGGCTGAACCAGTCATCTGGCATCACCCTGATCTGCAGAAGAGGGGTTAGGGTTCGGGTTAGGGTCCTCCGGTTTCATACTCAGTCATCAGCAGCTGGTGCCGGCGCTGCTGCTGATTCTCACCTTGTTGTTCTCCAGGAAGAGGGTCTCTATGGCTTTCAGGGGGTGAAGCATGAGATCAGGAAGCACTGTGATGTGGTTGGAGGTCAGGTCCAGGATCTGGAGGAGAGACAAGCAGCTGCTGGTCTACTGTGGCCTCCACATAACAGCACATGATTACACAGCTGATGGAGGACAAGGGTTCATGTGAATCCATTTAGAATGAAGACAGAGGTAACACATGTAGGAACACCGTTCATCTCCTGACAGGAAACCAGGAGACCAGACCATCCGACGACTGTTGGACATGAAACCACCTGGACAGGTCAACACTGTCTGATCACGGTGGTTCCATGTCAGCGGGGACTTTTCTGTCACTCACCAACATTTCAGTTATCGATGAAGATTTACGATTTCATTAAGTGACAATTTCTATTTTTAATCTCACTAATTTGTGAGTTTATAAAGTAACAATATCATTTCGGGGTATTCTTTTTAGTTTTCTTTCATTTCTGTATTTAAGACAGTTTCAGAGTTGTCTTAAAAAAGATTTATAAATGGATTTTTGTAAACTTTTTAAATCTATAAATGTATAATGTATATGGTTCCTGAGTGTTTTATTACAGGTTATAAAGTCACTGAGTTTTTCACATTTGTTCTTGAGCTTTTACTAAAGTCAGTTTCTGAGTGTTTTTGTGTGAATTTGTGAGTTTACTGCAACTCAACATGAATTTGAGCTTTAGATGGTTCAATTTCTCTAGTTTTCTTCCCTCTTCAATTTTAGTGAATTATAGATCAATATCCAACCTTCCATTTATCTCTAAAATTCTGGAAAAAGTAGTTGAAGCCAGTTAGGAGAACACCTGCATAGAAATGATCTATTTGAGGTTTTTCAGTCAGGGTTCAGAACTCATCACAGCACAGAAACAGAGCTGGTTAGAGTCACCAACGACTTCCTCATGGCCGCAGATGATGGATTAGTATCTGGACTAGTTCTGCTGGACCTCAGAGCTACTTTGATACCATTCATCACAGCATTTTACTGCTCAGATTAGAGCACGTTATTGGGATTAAAGGGACAGCACTAGGCTGGTTTAAATCACATCTATCTGACAGGTTCCAGTTCCTTCATGACGTTTCTTCCTCACAAATGAGGGTCTGCTATGGCGTCCCACAGGGTTCAGTGTTAGGACCCATCCTCTTCACTCTATACATGCTGCCCTGGAAATATTATCCAGAGACACAACATAAATGTTAATTCATTGCTGTATTTATCCATGAAACCAGAAGAAACAGAACCATTAAATGAACTTCGGGAAAGTCTGAAGGACATTCAGACCTGGATGTCCTCTAACTTTGAGCTTTTAAATCCTGATAAAACAGGTTATTGTCTTTGGTCCAAACGCCTGAGGAACAGATGAGCTGATTTTTATGTTGTCCTCCAGTCCAACTGTGAGAAACCTCTGAGTTATTTTAGATCAGGATATGTGGTTTAATAATAGTCATGCTCTGAGCTACCTAGAGACTATTTGCATTGTTATGGACACTTTACAAATAAAATTGAATTGAAATTGAATTAAAGGGTTTCAACTCCAACATCTTTAACTGAATAGGGGTCCCAACACAGAGCTCTGCAGAGGGCCCAAACAAAGCTCTGGGACAGGTGTCAGGACTCATCGTATCTTCAGACCCTCTCTGATGTTTGTATGTGAGCTGTTAAGGTCTAACTAGTTCATCTCTGGACTGCTGTTATAACAAACTTCATTTGCTTTAATCCTCCTCCATGCCTCCATGCTTCCCACCGACCTCCAGCTTGCTGAGTCCAGAGAAGGTCCTGTCACTCAGAGAGGCGATGGCATTGTTGCTCAGGTGCAGTTCTGTCAGAGCAGGGCAGGCTGAGAAAGAGTGGTCTGGGAGGGTGGTCAGGAGGTTCGATTCTAGCCAGAGGACGGAGAGGCTGGGCAGGACTGGCCTGGCGCTGGGGGTCACTGCTGGAATCTGTAGAAACATACGTGTGATGAACTTAATACTGCCACATAGGGGTGCACGATAACTATCGGGCCAAAAACAGGAAATTATGACGTCTTTCCGATAAGTCCGATATCATAACCAATAGCCCCGATAACATATATATTTTTGTCAACACGGCAGTGCCTCGCTCTTAATGACTGGCAGTGAATGTTATGTTCAATTAACGTCGGCATAATCAGAAAAACGATTTCTCAATTAGGAAAATCAAGAATACCCCCTCATGCCAGAAAACAGCTTGTTAACGCGGTCATAATTTTAGTTGCTAACTTGAATCGATATTCGCAGTATTTCCCCTCATGTTACACATAAAAAAGACTGAAATTGAAACGGCTGAAAGAACGACTAGCAAACGAGAGAACGTCGGAATTTACGTTACACCTTGAATGCAGCCTGCAGCACAGCGCTGATCACAACAAACATGGCGGCGTGGAACTTTGTTAAAGTTTCAGAAGAAGATAGTTTGGTGGTTATTTGTAACGAATCCTCCAGATGAATTCTACGAGGAGGGAAGCACAAGCTTTGATACGTAAAACCCGATCGGCCACCTACAACATAACAATCGCTTCCATGGAGTTTTGAAATCGCGCTAACGCGAGCTAATGCTAACGTGCGCAAATCAGCAGCAGTCTCCCCTTTCTCTCATCTCTCTCATCTAAAGCTTCCATGAGATAAAACAACAAAAACTACTGAACCTCATTTACTTTAATTAAAGGTATTAATTTAAATGGAACCACAAGCCAAAATCCTTTAAATGTTAAATCCTTTTCAGTTTGTAATTTTGATGCATGTATTTCCATCAGTTCAAGGAGCTTTTATTTTTTTTATATCAATCAGTAATGAACCTTATTTAAGTTGATGTGAGATATCAAATAGGTTTGTTTGATAGCTTTATGAAAACGTTTGATAGGCTTGCCAATAGTTTTTCAATGGATAAAATAATTATCTGTTCATTTAAAGACTCCAAACTATTTTTGGTTTTGTTCATAGTATTGATGTAATGATCTTAGGTATATGTGTGTGTTATCAGTTATCGGTATCGGCCTTTAGGAGCGGAAAGATATCCGTTATCAGTATCAGTTTTAAAAAACAGTTATCGTGCATCCCTACTGCCACACATAGCTTTTCTTTTTATTTTGCATCCAGACAGGTTCAAACACCTTGTTGGCTGACAGGTCAATCTCATAGATGGCTGCAAAGATCTGGAAGGAGCTCCAGGACAGACTGGAGAACAGGTTACTTCTGAACACTAGAACCTGAAAACAGAAAAAAAAAATGAAAACATTCAGAGCTGCAGTTCCACTACGCTGACATCTCATCACCCTGAAACAGGAAGCTAGTGTCCAGCAGTGGTGGCCTCCTGTCAATCAAATGCTTCTCCAGTCAGAGTCCACCCAGATGTCCTCAGACGAGTTTCCTGTCACGGTTCGTATCAGGCGGATGGAGCATTTCTGGACTCTTTGACTGGAAGCTTGCTGGTCTTATCTCTGCTGAGCTGCTGTGATGGTTAACCTGCATGTCCCAGATAACCGGACTGTTCCCGTTACACTTCCTCCTGACTGGAACAGTTATTAAAAATACACTACATAAGAGCCGCTGAACCGAAACTGCAGCTGAACATCAGAACAAAAGTAACAGCCATTCTGACTTTTATGCCTTTGCTGGCATTATGATCTAAAGATGTTTCTAGATTGTTTCTTCTCTCAGCTCTGCCAGAGCTTGTCAGGATCAAGAAGGTTGCTTCTTCATCAGAATAAGGTTTTCAGTGGTTGGGGATATATTTCAGTCCTTGTCTTGACCTCCAGATGTTTGCTTGTGTCGTGCCCTGAGGGCAGAATCATTTATTCCTTCTATAACAGCTGGTAAGCTGTGCTGCCCTGAACAAGAGCACCAACCGGACTCCGACATCACTTTTGACTCGTTTCAGAGAAAGCACAGTAATGACAGTAAGCCCCGGTTCGTACGGAGACAAAGAAACCCGCCTGGTCACACAAACACAACCGCTGGATCAGCTCCACGATCTACATCATAGTCCAGTCCTGCAGAAATGATCAGTCAACTTGTGTTCAGATGTCCAGAGAGGCCAGAAGAACATGGAAAACTAGCACTTACGAAACAAAATAGTTCAAATGAAATGGCTGCAGACCTAAATTAGACCTTAGATTTAGAAAATAAATAATAATATAAAGTCAGATGGCTCTGGTAAACGTGTACGTTAATCATCTTAAATCTGCTGTAACACAGTCCTGATGATGGAAAAACCTCATTAAAGATGAACAGTTCTTCAGCAGCATCATGATGTGGGACTGCTGACATGTTTGTTAATCAGTCTGATAAACATGAATCACTACATCTTCTTCATCGCGGAGCTTTGAGCAGCAGTTTGAAGATGTCAGCGTTGGTGGCTTCACCTATGGTCTTACCTGGTTCTCAGGTTCCAGTCCAGGCGGGATGTCGGTGAAACCAGCTCCAGTGCAGTTCTCCCTCAGCCGGTGGTCCTTGTCCCTGTCACTGAGGCAACCGGCCACGGCTGTAACCATGGCAACGTGCGACGCCAGGAGGAGGAAGAGGGGGAGGAAGAGCTCCATGTTGAGTGAGACCCTGAAAGATGATGAAGCTGAGAGGAGATTAAGAGACTGAAGAAAGAAACCAAACGAGGAAACCAAGAGACTGAAGGAGGAGACAAAGACTCTGAAGGAGGAGACCAAGAGAAATAAGGTGGAGACCAAAAGACCAAAAGAGGAGACCACAGGACTGAAATAGGAGAGCAAGAGGCTGAAGATGCAGATGAAGAGACTGAAGGAGGAAACCAAGAGACTGGAGGACAATAACATGTTAATGTCAGTAACGTGTTAATGGAATCAGATAGCTGTAATTAACGTGTTTATGGAGCAAAGTAACAAATTAACATGTTAATGGAATCAGCTAGCTGTAATTAACATGTTTATGGAGCTAGCTAACTGTAATTAACGTGTTTATGGAGCAAAGTAACTGTAATAAACGTGTTAATGGAATCAGCTAACTGTAATTAACATGTTTATGGAGCCAGCTAACTGTAATTAACGTGTTTATGGAGCAAACTAACTGTAATTAATGTGTTAATGGAATCAGCTAACTGTAATTAACATGTTTATGGAGCAAACCAACTGTAATTAACGTGTTAAGGAATCAGCTAGCTGTAATTAACATGTTTCATGCAGCTAGCTCAAATTAACGTGTCAAAAACTGTAATAAACATGTTAATGGAATCAGCTAACTGTAATTATCATGTTTATGGAGCTACCTAACTGTAATTAACATGTTTAATGGAGCAAACCAACTGTAATTAACGTGTTAATATGGAATCAGCAAACTGTAACGTTGTTTATGGACCAGCTAACTGTAATTAACGTGTTATGGAGCAACTAACTGTAATTAACGTGTTAATGCAATCAGCTAACTGTAATTAACATGTTTATTGAGCCAGCTCACTGTAACGTTGTTTATGGAGCAAACTAACTGTAATTAATGTGTTAATGGAATCAGCTAACTGTAATTAACATGTTTATGGAGCAAACCAACTGTAATTAACGTGTTAAAGGAATCAGCTAGCTGTCATTAACATGTTCATGCAGCTAGCTCACTGTAATTAACGTGTTTATGGAGCAAACTAACTGTAATAAACATGTTAATGGAATCAGCTAACTGTAATTATCATGTTTATGGAGCTACCTAACTGTAATTAACCTGTTTATGGAGCAAACCAACTGTAATTAATGTGTTAATGGAATCAGCTAACTGTAATTAACGTTGTTTATGGAGCCAGCTAACTGTAATTAACGTGTTTATGGAGCAAACTAACTGTAATTAACGTGTTAATGCAATCAGCTAACTGTAATTAACATGTTTATTGAGCCAGCTCACTGTAATTGACGTTGTTTATGGAGCAAACCAACTGTAATTAACGTGTTAATGGAATCAGCTAACTGTAATTAACATGTTTATGCAGCTAGCTCACTGTAATTAATGTGTTTATGGAGCTAGCTAACTGTAATTAACATGTTTATGGAGCAAACCAACTGTAATTAACGTGTTAATGGAATCAGCTAACTGTAATTAACGTGTTAATGGAATTAGCTAACTGTCATTAACATGTTTATTGAGCCAGTTAACTGTAATTAACGTGTTTTTGAAGCAAACTAACTGTAATTAACGTGTTAATGGAATCAGCTAACTGTAATTAACATGTTTATGGAGCCAGCGAACTGTAATTAACGTGTTTATGGAGCAAACTAACTGTAATTAATGTGTTTATGGAGCAAAATAACTAGCTATATGTAATTAACGAGTTTATGGAATCAGCTAGCTGTAATTAACATGTTTATGGAGCAAAGTAACTGTAATTAACGTGTTTATGAAGCAAGCTAACTGTAATTAACGTGTTAATAGAGCCAGCTATATGTAATGAACGAGTTTATGGAATCAGCTAGCTGTAATTAACATGTTTATGGAGCAAAGTAACTATAATTAACGTGTTAATGGAATCATCTAGCTGTGATTAACATGTTTATGGAGCCAGCTAACTGTAATTAATGCGTTTATGGAGCAAACTAACTGTAATTATCGTGTTAATGGAATCAGCTAATTGTAATTAACGTTTATGGAGCAAAGTAACTGTAATTAACGTGTTAATGGAGCTAGCTTAATGTAATTAAAGTGTTGATGGAATCAGCTTAAACTTGATTTATACTCGAACGTCAGGTCGTCTGCGATGCAGAAATGCCCCCCCACCCTACGCCGACACTACGCACACACTCCGGTGCACCTACCCAAAATTGTAGGTCGACGCAGGTCTCTGACTGGTCAATTCTACATCCGCGTAGAAAAGAGAGCATTGAAGAAATGAGGAAGTACCCACATCTGTACGATTCTGGTTCTCCACACCACAAAGACAGCACATATTCTAGTAATTCATGGAAGATGGGAGATTGCGATGAATGTGGGTCTGGATACGGCCGAGTCAGGACTAAACAAGGGTGAAGCTGCATTTCAGTTTTATGCTCCTAAAATCTGGACCAGTCTTCCAGAAGATGTGAGACAGACCTGAATTATGACAATTTTCAGATTCAGACTGAAAACAGGTCTGTTTAGATGTGAAGATGATGACTGAAAGGATTTTATCTGCACTCTTCGTTTTTAGTTCAGTTCAATTCTAATTTATTCTTCTTTTTAAATTCATTTTATAATTTCATTTATTAATCTTTTTTTTACGCTCTTATGATTTACAGAATGACGCCATTTGCCTTTTTGTGATTTTATGCATCCGTAAATCACTTTGTGTGCGAATTGTGCTCTACAAATAAACTTGCCTTGCCTAATTAATGCTAGTTAACTGTGATTAATATGTTAATGGAGCCAGTTAACTGTAATTAATTAATAACTAATTCACACATTAATGGAATCAGTTAATTGTAATTAATGGAGCAAACTAACTGTAATTAACATGTTAATGGAATCAGCTAACTGTAATTGACATGCTAATGACGCCAGCGAACAGTAATTAATACCAGCTAAATGTAATTAATTTGTAAGTGGCCGGCTAACTGAAATGAATGTGTTAATGGACCAGCTGTCATTAATGTTTTCAATAAAGCCAGCTAGTTTAGTTTATTGTAACTCTAATATTACATATTAACACTAAATTTCCCTTAACCAAAACCGCTCTTGCTGTTTTTATGTCAGAAGTTGATGTCAGAAATGGCTTTATAGCTCTAGGCGCATCTAGCTTATAAAACACAACAAAACTTAATATAACCAAGTTGAAGACCCCTGGGACACACCTGGTCTGATCAGCATGTACAGGTGTGTAACTGGACCATGTGATGGCCCAGATATGTCTGCTACTTCATTACTATTCTACATTTTCATGATTTTATTGGACCTTGTAGATGAGCAGCTATTGTTCACAGACACTCATCCACTTTCTAGCAGTGTTACAAGAGTCTGGTAACCTTCACATACTACCAGAGCTTTACTAGAGTCAGGTGGCTTTGGCTGTCTAAGACAATAACAAAACCAACTTAATCAAGCTAACTGGAGATGGCTAACTTTTAGCTGAAGATAATTAACACCCAGAGCTTCCTTAAATAAGCCTCTGCAAGCCAGTAAAGCTGACAGTTGGAGGATTGAGCCCTCTCAGCCACCGTAACGAAGGAAACACACAGAAGCAAGAGACAGGTAAGTATCTGACACTTTATTGCCATCATGTGGTCTGCAGGTGGAGCCTGAGATTGGTTCCTGGTGCAAAAAAAAAAAGAAGAAGAAAAAAAACATCATCAAGCCAACAACAGACAGAAACACAACCAAGGGGGGCTCTGGGCCAATCAGAGGAGGGCCAGACTGTGATGTCATTACATTTGTGTGCCAGAGTGATGTTGCTGTGATTTCACAGCTTCTGAGGTCGTGATTGGAAAAGAGGCAAAGGGAATGAGCGAGTCATTCACCAACAGGGAGTTCTAGAATATTTCACTCTCAGTCCTCACCCCCTGTCCTCCTCTAGTCAAGAAACAATGAAACTGGGCAGACGATTAGAAGATAAACAATAAAATAAGCTTCAAAAATGAAAAATAAACCCAGAAACACGCACTTCCAACACACACACATTTCTGACACACACACGTACAGGCATGACGGCAAAAAAGCTCCCTTTAGCAGCATCCAAAAGAACCAATTAGACACTTTATGATTAATAAAAACAAAGACAGATGACATCACAAACCAAAGGGCGAAGCTGTGGGAGGGGCTAAAATACTTCAAGCAACTGAATACACAAAGAAAAACAGCCAATCAGAGGCCTGAACTGGAAATTAAAAAAGAAAAAAGTGAACAGTTAAAAAAGGATAAGCATAAACAAAGAGGAAACTTCATTTCCCATCAGGCCCCGCGGTGACAGCAGGTTTCAAGATTGTCCTGTGATTGATCAAGTCCAGAGACAGCAGAGAAAAACAAAAACCTGCTACTCTGACCAATCACAACCACGTCTTGTTTTATGTCATTGTCGCTATCGGCGACACCCAATCTGCTGGAAGGAGCTCTCCCATTGGTTGAAAAAGACTTAGTCGCAGAGCACATATGTGCTCCCCTTGTCATCTCCCAGAATGCTTTGCTCTGAGTGGGCAGGGTTTGTTCAGTATACATGTGGACCAATAACACTGTCAGTTAGCATGTGGCTAACTTAGCTGAAGCATAACGTGTAGGGATGCACATGTTTAACCGTTAACCGATAACAGTAACTCTAACCGATTAATACTAACGGTCAATTTTGTTTTTAAGCTACGTAATTCAATCAACTCATGGGGGCGTGTCCACAGGTGCAACACATGCCATCACGTGCTTTCCATCACAGCCCACTTTACAGTGAAGATGAGAGCAAAAAGGAGTTCTGTGCAGTGTTGTACCTGAACGCGTTCATTGAACGAAAGTTCACGAAATAGTTCATATTGTTCGCGAATGTGAACTGAGCGCGTTCACTTTCCCCTTCATGAGCATGAACAAGTTCATTTGGGCAGTTGTGAACGACGTTCTTTCAAAGTTAACGCACGGTCAAAACCGTGCCAGGTTTCCAGCGAACTCCATTTAAAATCCACCACAAACAAGCCTGATATGTATCTGCTGAAAGCAATCAAACATGGCAACACGGGCTGTCGCGTCTGTCGATTACAAAAAAATAAACTATTTAGTTCATTTTTTGAAATGGTGAACTGAACTAGTTCATTTTAATTTCTGTGAACTATGAAGTGAACTATTTTCTATGAACTATGAACTTAACTAGTTCGTGTAGAAAGTGAACTTGCCCAATTTCGACCGGAAAGGGGAGGAGATCATTTGAAAATTATGCGGTACAGCACTGAAATACTCCAGCAGTACGAGTACAATGCAGTACCACTGAAGAAACAAGCATCCAGCATCAGACGATGGAGGACCATCGCAGCAAACTTTGTCCTCCATGATGGCCGGGAGAAAGTGTGACGCGTGGCGGTCTGAGAAGATAACGGAAAAAATCTGTTCAATGGTGGAAAAAGACATTTTGCCCATCAGCGTGGTCAGTGGTGAAGGGTTCCAGGAGCTAATGAGCTATATCGAGCCTAATTACCAAATTCCATCAAGACTGACCATTACCCGACGATTAGAGGCTCATTTTCAGGAGAGGAAAAAGGAACTGAAAACGCGATTTGCAAGTACTAAGTTTGTGACTATTACAACGGACTGCTGGACCGCGCTCACAACAGAGAGCTACGTGACAATTACATGTCACTATATCAATGAGAACTGGAAAGTTAATTCTGCCGTCCTGTTAGCGCGAAGCATGCTGGGTAGACACACAGCTGATAACCTCACAGCTAAACTGGTTGATGCAGTGGAGACGTGGGGACTTGGTGGGAAAGTGTCCGCATGCGTCCATGACAACGCCCGCAA
>JAGFBZ010001369.1:0-20324 GCA_018398805.1 Hirundichthys speculiger
CTGTCTCTCACCACACACACAACAAATCCCAGTTTAATGGCTGCTGGCGGCAGTATATTACACTTTATTACGCTGTTATTTACAGTCCCATTTATAGATTTGATTATACTGAGATTATTAGAAACGTATTTAGGCCCGGTGATAAATGAGGACATTCGTATCAGAGTCCCTCATCGATAAGGCCTGAGGCCGTTCACTTCTGGAAAAGTTACTGACTGAATCCGAGGATGTTTTTTCTTATGTAAACAGAAAAAATAATAATGTTAACCTTTTGAGCGCCAAAGTCGCAATATTTCAACAAGCAGCATTGCTGAATAAAACAGGCTGTATCTATAAATGTGATGCTGAATCTTGTTACTATTTTTCACCAGGAGATGGCGCACATGTGTGCCTATAATCTGAGAACCATTTTTGGTGGTGGCTCTATTCAAAGTTTTAGCGTAAAAAGAGTTTGAAAAACATCCTCCGGCACAGAGACACGCAGTGAAGCAGTGGTAGTAATACTGAACGTAGCGAGAGCAGAACAGAGCGAAAGAGTGTTTTTTCATTTACTCACGATGTCAAGAGGCCAGTTAACCGTCCACGAAGTACTTCTGGTTCTGGCTAAGTCCGATTCAGAGGAGGAAGACATGCAGTTGTCCAGTGAAGCAGAAACTGACGTCTGTAGTGACAGCGAGTTGGCGCGCCATAGTCCACAATCAGCACATCGTATATCGGATGCTTCACCTCAGTGTGGCCGGGGTGGAAGCATTCTGCAAACAACAAGCAGGTCGAGATGTCAGGGGGGCTCATAACACCGCAACTATGGAAAAATGTAGCGGGGATGAAAACAACAGCTGTTGTCCTGGCAGAAGAAGAAGCCGCGGGAAAAAACACCACTAATGGCACACCAGAAATCACGGTGGTGATGATGAAGATAATGACGGCTGAGAGTTCTTGAGAGAAGAAGAAGAGTATTAAAAGTGGAGCCTAAATTTTGATGAGCCTGTTGGTTTTTGCGGAGACAATCTGACAAATTCTGAGCCCATTGATTTCATCCCTTTTCCAAATGATGAATTCTGGAGCCTCATCACCAATCAAACAAACAGATATGGACACCAGTTCTTTGAAAGGGAAATATTGAAACCAAACTCCAGATTTCATGACTTTATGATGTGATTTTCCCTGAAATGAAAGCTTTCATTGTGCATGGGGCTTGAGGAAAAATCTGTAATTGAGGACTACTGGGCACGTTTTGGCAGGTGAAGTCACAATAATTAAATAAGATGACAAATCTACTTCCATTCTGAATTTTGGTTCATACTGAAGATATTTCTCATTTACAGTATGTCTTTATCTCAAACCACTTTAAAGTTGAAACCTTGATATCAAAATTGAACATTTTTGAATATGGCCGCCACCTTGTGACATTATAATATGCAAATTATATAAATAATTTCACTCCCATCACAGACTTTGAGTCCTACTGAACAATTTCCTCATTGACAGTATACCTTTATCTCAAACTGCTTTCAAGTTAGAGCCTTTTGAAATCTTGATATCAAAATTGTATATTTTCTTGAAAAAACTCTGGCGCCTAAAGGGTTAATAATAATATTGTGAGCTGCAGGGTCTCTGTCTGCTCTCCACAGATGCAGTCAAGATACCGGGGCCATTTGGAGAAATGAACAGCGCAGGTTAGTCGTGGTGCAGGAACCTGATGTTTCCATGCTGAGGGGGGGGGGGGGGGGGGGGGGGGGGGGTGGGTGCGAGGTGCCACATTAGCGTACCTGGAGGCTCTTAAAAAAACTGCAGCTGAACCAGAGGAAGCAGTGCAGTTGCAGGGGACTACTTTCAGCTGTGGAAGAACATCAGCGAGGGAGAATAAACAGCAGCTGAGCGATTCCTGCGAGCCTCAGTTCCAGTGTTTATGATCATAATGAAGGAACAGCCAGCGCAGCTCCGCGGCTCATTCATATATATTCATGCATTGTAAATATCTTGAAATATTAATTGTTTTTGAACAACGCGCTGTGTGGCACAGATGCGTCTGAAGATAAAAGCACTGCTGGTTTTCATCTTTTTAATGGCGTGCCTTGACAGAGCAATATAGAATATTAGCAGGCCCATCCTTTAATGAGGGGATCTGAGCGGAGGTGAAGAGGGAAGCTTTCTGAGCGAACAAATAAACAGATGCCGTGGACACGCATCCACCCGACTACCCAGAGAGCACTGCTCGCAGCTGTGCGCCTCACATACAGGGCTGGGACGAGCTGTCATGGCTTTAAACCCCATCATATCTGAAGCTGAGCGCACACACTGCCGACATGCACCACAGCGGGACCGAATTCACTTTTATTTGCACCGCTGCAGAACTATTTGCATTTAGGTCACTTCAAATAGCGTCCAGTGATTCTGCACCACTGCGGGCAGCTGCTTTCAGAGACGAAGCTGTTAGAGGCGACTTCTTGAATGTAGTGGGACATTTAGAAACTAAAACTGAGTTCAGTTAGACTTCCATGCAGCCAGAAACACTCCAGATGAATGACAATGATTGAGTCTGTGTGGAAAACCGTTTCCCACGCGGTTAAACCGCTGAGCTGATGCAGGTTTGCTGCATCACTTCAAACTGTCCTTCATAACAAGTGTCCAGCTAAAATCATCACTGCAGGATGAAACCACCGCTTTTTACTGATTTCTTTGGCTCACAGTATTCTCCTTCCACTTCTTCATGAGCTGCCAGTCAGTTAACAGCTTTATTTTATTTTTTATACATCAGTGCCTATTAAACATTTACATTTCAGTGTCGGGTCGGTGTTCTGACCTGCTGTGATGCCACCACAGAAGCATCTGGGCCTTTTTTCTCGGACTACACTGAGCCCTTTACACCCCCACCCCCCCCCCCCCCCCCCCCAAACATCTGGAATACTGGTTGATGTGATCACAACAGCTGTGTGACGGTTCGGTCCTGGGAGCCTCCAAGCTGACAGATGTTGACCTCTGGACAAGGTCAACAGAAGGACTTCTGTTTGTAAAGCAGAGTTTATTAGGTTTATTAAGCGTTAGTTATTTGGGAATGTAGCTCCGTGTCGTAGTGCTTGTGAAGAAGCTCCTCTAAGTCTGAATGTGTCTCAGGTGAACCAGTCCAGGTATTTGTGGTTTTTGCTCACAGGTTACAGGAGCAGGGACTCCCAAAATACGAGACAGAGGAGTTGGTTGAGCTGCGTCTGGGGCGCTGAAAGGCAAAGGCACGCTTCCATGGAGAATAATGTAAAAACATGTCATTTTAATGAATAGAGCTGATTTAGGGTGTCATTGCTCAGAGAGACTGCTACTAACTCTGACTCTCTCTGGCTGCTTCTGGAGGCCTGAAGACGGCACTTAAATCCAGTTTCTGTCAGTCTCTGAACACTTTCTTAAACATCTTCCGTGTGAATGCAGCCACACGCCTTCATGTGTTTCTTGGAGAGTCCCGAGAAAAGCAATTAGACATCTCACTTAAAGTATGAAAGTCAGAGGTTTTTCTGTGAAGAATGACGGAGCGAGCTGATGTTTGCCTCAATAGTCAAACGCTACAAATACTAAAAGCGTTTGGGCTCCAAAAGTGGCACAAACCAGCTGATGGAAACCAGTCTCATAAACATTTTACCATCAGATCCAGTCCAGGCTTCCAGATGAACTCATAGCTCATTTGTTCACGCTCTTAGCCCTATAACGCCAAACGCATCATATTTGATACACCAGTTTTTTCCGCCCCCCACATGAGGAGTGTGATGTTGTTTTTCCCCTGAAAAACCCGATGTATACAATCAGATACATGCAGTGCCCAGATGATCCAACAGGGGTAGTAATTTGCTCGTTAGCGGGTCTTCCAGTGACGCTACAAGATTGCCATGATTTAAGAGTTCAACACAGGTGATTTTTGAAGAAAAACTTTGCCAAGTTTGAAAAGGTTAAGGTAAATAAAACATTCCTTTTTTTCTGAAACATCAACAGGAACAGTTACTGGAATGATGCAATGTGAAAATACTGAAAATTTCATAATCTATATTTCAGTCAAATTTCATACAGCGGGTGTATAAGGTGATGAATCAGTCAACTGTCATTTCATTGTATCTCATGCAATATATATATAATATCAAGCAACACACAGTTGCTTTTTACTTTTAAATTACATAATTTGGTACATTTAGAGTAAAAAACTAGATATGTAACTTGGTGTATCATGATGATTGATGACTAGCTTGCCATGATATGAATGCTTGTAACTTCCTTTTAACTTACTGCTTTTCACTAAAAACTGACCAATTTGAATGGAATCATAATCTGTTTTTGTGTGCATGTGTGTTTTTAGATGGCAAAGAAATACAGCATTGAAGATGTTTTGACAATGATTATGGATTGGAATTTAAGTGACATGGAGCAGCTAGGGGAAGAGGATGATGATGAGGAGGAAGAGGAATGGACTCCAACAACAAATATTGGGGAAAACCCAATATTTATACAGCAGTGATGATGATGAAAACCCATAAGTCCCAGAAGAGGACCAAAGAACACAACACAAAAACAGTCAGCAAGGAAGGTGTATCAGTGGAAAAGAAAACAGTTTGAACCTCCGTCTGTTGAGTTTGTGGACTGTGTTGAGGAAGACTCTGAAGAGAGGCTTGACTGGACACCATACATGTATTTCCAAGATTTTTTGACTGATAAAATGGGAAATTGCAGAAGAAACAAACTTGTACAGTGTGCAGAAAAATGGAAAGTCAGTAAACACAAATGCTCAAGAAATGAAGCAAGTTATGGGTATGTACATGCACGTACATGCATGGGGGGTTAGTATGGTGGCCTGGATCATTTCCCAACATGGGAAACCCGACAGAGATGCAAGCGCTGCACAGGCCACTTTACCCAGAGTGCATCTTTGCCTGAACAAGGACAGAAACTGTTTTCAAGTCTACCACCATGCAAAATAAAGAGGTTGTTAACCACAAAATGAGTAAAAATAACTGAAATGTAATGTTTTCCAGACTTCCAACCTGCCAGTTCCATTAATGGTTTCCTCATTACTGCATTATGGGAGCACTTTTTATGTTTGGAATTACAAATCTGTTAGATTTGTTTGTTTTATTATGTTTTTCTCTGTTAAAAGAAAAAATAATCTTTGAGCACTGTGACCCAATGTATCAAATATGATACAAATTGAAACTCATATTTGGAAAATTATATTTCAATTTTTTTTTTTTAAGAGGGACCAATAAAGGCTCTAAGTTCAAAGAATTGGAATTTTCTGTCAATGATTTAATCGTTTGGGCCTTATTTGGTCACTCATGAACTAGAGCCTTGAAGACAGGAAGAAAGAAAATACCATTCTCCAGCATTTGGAAATAAATTTAAGGGATTGCAACCCAATTCCAAACGTAAATAACAGAATTTGCAGTGAAGACATAAAACCTCTCAGAGGAATAAATGCAGCATGTTCAGATGTTTCAAACCATGTGACGCAGGTTGCAGTTTCTCACAGACTGGTGACCCTGACTGACTCTGTCACTCTAAACTGCTCCTTTTATTCTCCATCACTGACCTGCAGCCAGTTAAACTGGCAGCAACATGTTTCTTTTTACTACCAGTTGCTTTTCCAGACACGTCCCCGATGTTTCAAATATGATGATGTTGCCATTAAATCCAAAATGAGCTAATAGTATTTTACACAACAGTAAAATGTTCCGCGTTCTATTGGGAATAAAAATCTGTATTTACGAACTTTGCAAATCACTGCATCCTGTTTTTATTGGCACAGCTTTTACGCAGCGTCGCAGCCCTTTGGTTATTGGGCCGGTGGTTAAATAGCAGGTTATTAATCCCTGACGTGAAGCGACGCCGCTGCTGCGAGCGTGGGCTGCAGGAAGGTTGGAGGCACAGCAGACAGAGACGAAGGGAAAGTTCAAGTCTTGAGACTGTCATGGATGCAGGGGGCCGAGGTGACGGCTGTGCACGGCGTCGTCATGCTTCAGGGATGAATCCCCGTCAGCACCACGGACAGCGACTCACAGCTCACTTTTCCAGTCTGTTTGATTTCTTGATTCTGCTCAATTCTGGAATGAAGCCGCCTCCAGATGTGCGTGTGTTCGTCACCAAAACGAGTTTAAGACATTTCACAAAGATGCATCGTTTACCTTTTATGCATTTCAGCCACTTTGAATGAAGCATCTCCATTTTCAAGGGCTCAGAATCGTCTGGGCGGCTGACTGAGAAGACGTTAACTCGTGCGTGGAGACCGTGTCCCTGTCTGGGTGGTTGTGGAGCGAAACATCATCCTGTATTCCTGATCTTCCTGCTGCGTCCTCCATCTTTAGGATGACAGCTGTTCTGAGCAGCTGTCTGCACGGCTCCTCCCTGATCCTCCAAACCTGGGAGCGCCGTGACCTCTGTCGACTGACAACAAATGTTCTCCACACAATCTCACTGTAAAGAAAAAAAGAAACAAAAAGGGGGGAAAAATGGTAACAGCATTTCCAGAGCGAGGGACTTCAAAGGAAAACTGCATGTTTTTAGTTATCTTTTTATTGTAATTGAAACTAAATGAATTTCTCTGCCACCTTAATAGATTTAAATGAGTTTACAGGGTGATTAGTGGCAGCGCTGAAGCTCGCTGCCCTTCTCATTGACGTGCTGCGGTGGAAAGGCTGCTGCTGATGTGTTAATTGAAGATCTATGCAACTGCGGGTTTGGAGAAAATGATCAAAGTCTGTGTTCGATAATGTGCTCATTAAGAATATTGAATTACAACCTGCAGCACCAAACCCGGGCCCGGTTTTGACTTTTTATTTTGTCATTAGAGCGTGATGTTTACGGAGGCCTCATCGACTAAAGAATGCATTTCAGGGCCGAGAAAGTTTGCCAAAGAACCTCCTTAGTCTCTCCGCATTATTGCTTACATGCAATATGGTCAAAACTTTATGTTCATGCCTCACAGCAAGGAAGAGTCTCAAAGAACAAAGCTTTAATGCCTCTTCTTTAATGTATTAATTAAAACCATTTATATTTAAACAGATCTTATGCATGGGCTTGGTTTGTGCTCAGTGCAGTCAGACGAAGAAGATGCAGAAATAACAATATCTGTGTTTTAAATAATCAATCGTACACATGCCGTATCAAAGTAAAGAAGCCACTGCACTCTTGGTTCATCTTTTGTCCCCTCATGGTCATCACGCTGTCACCAGAAATATCATATTCCTGCTCATATTCCTGCTCGCCTGCATGTCCCATCAAACCACCTCCTTCCCCTGCAGACTCTAGTTTTACAATAACGCTGCTTTTAAGGTCCGGATCGATCACGCATCACGTCGGATTGATCTGGTGCCTGCAGAGCCAGACTGAAGTTATTTCTGCCTTTTTAATTAGACGAAACCGTCGACGAGCTCTCGACTCGCCTCTCCATCGACTCCAGCAGGACCGACTCAACGGTCCGGGATCGCTTCAGTGCTGCGCAGACGTCAGAGCGATCAGAGAGGCAGAGGCCACACCTTTCTGTCCGGAGTCCAGACATGGTCCCACCAGGACTGCAGTCTGAGGGTTTCGTTTCCACTGCGGAAAAAAAAGAGGGATTCGATAACAGACGGACCGGATCTTACAAGTGAACGCGGAGCAACAATACAACCTGTGTGATGTTAGAAGTTCCTGCAATGCCAGAATAAAGTGCTTCTTCCATGCAAAGAAAACTGGACTTTTTTTTTTGTTGTTAGAGTGTTAGCCTGAAAAAACTGTGTCTCCGTGTTCTTTTATCTGGTGCCTAAATGACAAATCTAGAAGCAAAGATCAATCACGAATTTAATACAATCATGTATACAAAGAATTATCATGCCATGCAGAATATTTTAATCGGCCGATGGTTCACTTGTTCACAACAGCACCAAGATGCTGCCATGGACAAAATGCACACCCAAGTTAGTTTGTGTCCATCTTTTAAGGATTCAGAGGAGGCGTGTCCTTAGTTCCTCTGAGTTTAATGGTCCTTTGTCTCCGAAGTCCAGATGGTCCAGTCACACAGTCTGAGTTAATCAACAACTGTTGTTCTGGGGTCTTCAAACTGGTGATGGGGGTCGGGCGGATGTTGTCTATTAAGATCCAGATGTCCAGTCAAAACAAAGGTGGTGTGTTTGCTCCAGGAAAAGGGGGTGTAACTAAATACGTTGACCTATGCCATCGCATAGTCCTTTGAAGACAACAGGTCAGGAGGTCAAGCAACAACTCTGAGCATTCACCCTCTTACAGCCAACCCCCAGGCAATAAAGTTTAGCTCTACAGTTTAACTAAGAATTCTAAATCTTAACAAGCCGCTAAATTCTGGCCAAAAATAGCACAATACCAGCGGTTTGTTTACTACGGTTCAGAGACCAGAGGCTGTGAAGGTAACAGAAAGACCACAGTTGAGCCTTTGTCTTGTTTCGCTGCAGTACCTCGCTACTTTTTTTGGAGTTTTTTTAACATATTTTAAACACATTATTGAGGCTCAGGGAGCTCCAGCTCCAGATCGCGGATTTTGATTGTCTCCGGGGGTGAGGGTGGGGGGGATCACTGTAATCAGCTGAGTCACACACGTCCTCTGACACCAACACGGGTGAACTTTCTCAGTAGATGTACAACAGTTCGGTGTCCTGGCTGCTGGGATGCTCCTTCAGAGCAGCATATTCAGGATTTTAACCATCTGTTGTTGGTGAGCACTGCAGTCCCTCCTCCTCTGCAGTCTCTGGTTGGAGGGGAGACAGTCCGGACAGTTATCAGCTGAGTCACCAACATGGGTGAACTCTCTCAGCAGATGTACAACAGTTCAGTGTCCTGGCTGCTGGGATGCTCCTTCGAAGCAGCATATTCAGGATTTGACCATCTGTTGTTGGTGAGCACTGCAGTCCCTCCTCCTCTGCAGTCTCTGGTTGGAGGAGAGACGGTCCGGACAGTAATCAGCTGAGTCACCAACATGGGTGAACTCTCTCAGCAGATATACAACAGTTCAGTGTCCTGGCTGCTGGGACGCTCCTTCACAGCAGCATATTCAGGATTTCTTGTTGGTGAGCACTGCAGTCCCTCCTCCTCTGCAGTCTCTGGTTGGAAGGAAGACGGTCCCGACCGTCTTCCTGCTATCATGCCCTCAGTGGAACAAACACTGTGTTACCACATTTGTCTTTATTCCTGCTTCGTCTTTCTCTGTGCTCCAAGTTTGTCTGTTGTATTTGCCGCTGATCGTACGTTCCCTGTGATCATCGATGGAACAAATGCTTTAAACCTAAACCCTGATCGACACCCTCGACGCCCCTCTCCAACCTGGTTTAGAGTTTTATTCTGGATTTTACTTGGTCTTGGTAAAACTTGGTCGCTTGCTTCTCCATGTAAGCAACTTCCCCCCGTTGTCATGGTTACCTGTCACAGCCTAATAAGTGATAGAAATATGAGCAGAAATACTTTAAGCAGCACAGCATTCTACAGCAAAGTAGTGCAGATCTTTTTTTTCTTCCTTTCAGAAACCTCTGATTTATCAGAAAAAAGCTTTGAAGATCTCAGGAAGTTAAAAGAAAGATACAATCAGTGATGATGCAGATCTGATGTAATCCAGTATCAGCATCAGCATCTGCTTTTTGATTTTTTTTTTACCTTTTGTTCTCACACCTCAGTGTGCAGAAGTATTCATTTACCTGCCTTGACTCACATATGAGTTTTAGCTCCTCCCATCCCTAATCAATATGACGTGGCTCCATCTTTGCAGCTAGAACAGCTTCAACTCTTCTAGGAAGGCTGTCCACCAGGTTTAGTAGTGTGTTTATGGGGATTTTTGTCCATTCTTCCAGAAGAACATTTGTGTTTGAAGAATTATCGGTTGGAGTGAGAAGTGTTTCTCATCCCTCAGTAATCTGCAGGTGTTTCTCCGCGTCGCCTCACCGGACACGCCTGACCGTATCCGGAAAGCTGCGGCGACGACATCACAAAGAGGCCGGGCCTTTCCTCCCAGCCTGTTGGCATCTGGACACGCGCGGTAAATCACCGGTGAAATACTCCAAATGATGTTATAATGAGCTTCTGTTCTTCAGTCTGCCGTAGGAAGTTACATTATGGAGTCGTCGCTATGTGCTTTGGGAGGACGAGCCGTCTTCTGAGACAAACAAAGCTAAATTTGACAGCTAATTATCGTAATTACCACATATTAGGAGGTTTCTGACATAATTATGTTACAGCTCTGTGATCAGGAGGAAATAGTCTCCTATTCTGTGATAAGTTGGGTTGTAATTTATAGAGATGTACCGGATCCAGGGTCCGGATCCGTATCCGGCCGGATAGTGGCGTTTTTGGCTGGGTCCGGTTACTGCCGGACCCAGCGTGCCAACCGGACCCGGACCCGGAAGAACGTGATTACGTCGTTAATGTTTAGAGATGACAACCGCCATTGTGTTAGCAGTCTTCTGTGGAAATGGAAGCAGCCGGCCGAAAAAGTGCTGTGTGGCAGTACTTTAAACTGGAAGAGGGAGATTCAAGTCGCGCAATATGCACGATTTGCACAACAAATTTGTCTCGTGGTAAAAACGTTAGAGATTACTCAACATCTCCGCTGTTCAAACATCTCCGCGCAAAGCATCCAACGGAGTATGAGTTGTGCAAGGCTGACTCTAATGAGGCTACAGGTAGTTCTACCACAGCAGCACAGTCACAGACTGGTCAACAAAGTGGTACTCAGACCACCATTACCAACTTTACCAGCCCTGCACTAAACAAACAGTGGGCTTCAGACCACCCAAGAGCCAATGCCATACATGCCGCAATCGGTAAAATGATAGCTGTTGATTTGCAACCATACAGCATTGTGGAAGACACTGGGTTCACCGAGCTAGTGCAACAGCTTGAGCCACGTTACAAACTCCCCTCACGTCGGTTCTTTGCTGATAAAATAATTCCTGAAATGCACGAAACGGTGGCTTCCCGTATACGAGAGCAAGTCAAGGAAGCGCACGCCTTTGCATTTACATGTGACATATGGACTTGCGAATACACTACTCAGTCATATATGAGCGTAACATCACATTGGATTGATGATCAATTTAACCGAGTGAATGCCATCCTACAATGCGAGGCATTCGATGGAAGACACACAGCTCTAAACATTGCAAACGCACTGCAAGACGCAATCAAAGCGTGGGACATACCTGTCAACAAATGTCACCTGGTCCTGAGGGACAACGCTGCAAATATGCGCAAAGCCATGTCCGAAGCTGGAATTCCCAGTGCTGGCTGCTTCGCACACACGCTCCAGCTGTGCATACACGACAGCCTTTTATCCCAAAAAAGTGTCTCTGACTTGCTCGCACTGGCCAGGAAAACTGTAGGCCACTTTAAACACTCTTCAAGTGCGAAATCAAGGCTCTCGGCTCTTCAGCAGGAGTTGGGGATACCAAGTCACCAATTAATCCAGGACGTCGTGACACGGTGGAATTCTACCTATCTGATGTGCAATCGCTTAGTGGAACAGAAGCGTGCCATAAACCTCTATGTGTCAGAGACGGAGGGCATGCAACATATCCACGCTCAGAGGTGGGCTCTGATGGAAGATGTGCTCAGTGTCCTTAGGCCTTTCGAGGAGTTGACAAGAGAAATAAGTACAGAGAAGGCGTGCATATCAACAGTCCTGCCAGCTGTGGTGATGCTAAAGCGCTTCATTCACAACGAAACCGACAGCAGTGGAATTAAACAGATGAAAGCGCGCATGTTGACGTCCCTGGGAGAAAGATTTGAGGGACTTGAGGACAACGCTGTGTTCATTGTGGCAACAAGTCTCGATCCGAGGTACAAAAGCAAATTTTGGATGAATGACACACTCCAGTGCAGATCCAAATTCCTTGTGCAGGAGGCTGTGTCCCACCTAGAATCAGATGAAGACTCGCGTGCGAGGCCAGCGCCATCTGTCCAGGGGGCTGCAGGTCGCGCGAAAACGACACTGCTCAGGTATCTGTTCATACTTTGCCTTCATTCAGGCTTCAGTGAATTAATAAACAGTCATAAGCATTCATTTGTGAAGACATTTTAATCATTTTTCCTCCTCTTATGTGCATTTCACCATCTCCACCCTGTTCAGGTATCTGGAGCAATTGGGACGCGCTGTTCCGCAGCGGCAACACTGAGAGTGAGCCAGCCACACAGAGCGCAGAAACAGAGGTCAGCGCTTTCTTCGGCGAGCCACTGATTCCGCTAACAGAAGACCCTCTTCAATGGTGGAAGGACAACCAGCAGCGTTTTCCCCTGCTGTCAAAAACGGCCAGGGTTTATCTCTGCCCACCACCAACCTCTGTGTCCCAGTGAGCGCCTTTTCAGCACCGCTGGAGATATCCGCTCCCACACTCGTAACCGGCTGTCGCCTATTAATGCCGAGCGGCTTGTGTTTCTCAAAGGAAACGCTCATTTTCTGTAAAAGAAGCGGTTCCTGATATAACTAGGCTACACGAGGCATGTTCGAGTTGTGCCACACTTTGTTTAATGTCCCTTAAGCCTACAGTTACTTGAAATAAGAAGTGAAATAATCCATTTTCCATAGCCTATGTTCCATGGCTGTTCCATGAGTGCCTCATAATAATTAGCCTACCAAGATTCTTTTTTTCCTGAGAAATAAGTCAGCAGTTAAAAGAAACGAATCAGCAGTTATTACATTGTTTCATTAAATTTAGGCCTACTATTAAACATTTCTACATGTGCTAAATATTTTCATTTGTAAAATACAGTGGGCCTTTTGTGGGATTCTTTTACTTTTTTATTTTACTTTTCAATAATTGCTTGCTGTTTTTTTCTGACAGGCCTCATTCTCGTACTAAATTCATTTTTTGCTGTCCATTTGTTTTTTTGAGTGAACAGAACAGTAAGCATGTACAGTGTGTTTCAAGTGTGAGGCCTATATTCAAATAAAATAGATAATGTTTGAAGTTATTGTGCATGTTTCATCTGTTAAGGAGAGGAAATGCACTGTAAAGTGGTTTTCACTGCATTATAATGTAGCTCATGATCGGAGTAGGATCCGGATCCGGTTCCGGATCCGGCAGGAACTTAAGCAGTGGATCCGGTATCCGGCAGTAACTTAAAAATCAGGATCCGGTGCATCTCTAGTAATTTATAATTAATGTTCATGGGATGGATGAACAAAAGTTTCCTCCTAAACTAACAGCCTTAATTCCTCCTTTTCGAGGTAAATCAGTGAGACTCTTTTTACAGCTGTTAAATTCATTGTTTTCAATGGAGACTCTTTTTTCAGATCATTTTAAACAGCTTCAACTATTATCATCCAAATGAGTCTCATGACAAGATTCAGTTTGTTTTACTTTGTTTGTATCGCTGAGAAGAAATCCTCAACCATGGTGCTCAAAGGTAGAAGGTCGTAAAAGTTCAGTCCAGTTCAGTCCAGTTTAGCCCAGTTTAGTCCAGTTCAGTCCAGTTCAGTCCAGCTGTATTCAAATTCAATCCAGTTCACTGAAATAGAGTCCAGGACAAAAAGTCGTATAACCCCAGTTCATAAAAGGTAAAACAGCAGAGGAACCCAGCAGTGGTGCAGTCAGGGGGGAAAAAAAATTACAAAAAAGAAGAAGAGAAAACTAGAAAAGCACTTGTAGAGCGCAGACCTCCGCCAAGCTCAACAGTTCCCCCAGATAGCGATTTACAGATTGCGATGAAATCCGCCTTCTGGATCAGATCCGGATCAGCCTTTGAAATTTGATAGAGGTTCCCAATTATCAATCCCTGAGTCAAATTTCATGAGTTTTGGGCAATAATTAACGGAGATATTGAGAAACCAAGTTTTCGGCCCCATTGACTGCAATGTTTGAAAATTGAAAATTTGAAAGTGATCCAGAATCCAGGATTTCTTCCGGATCACACCCAAAATAAGATCAGTTCACATTTCTGACAACTCCAGAAAATTTCATCAAAATCCATCCATAACTTTTTGAGTTATCTTGCACACAGACAAACAGATAAACGCTGGCAAAACCATAACCTCATTGGTGGAGGTAACAAAAAAGCAAGAAGGAAACTTGATTGTTTTAGGAGGCAACACGGTTGTGATCAGCAGACTTGATTTGTGGACGAGCGTCTGAGTGGACAGATCTGCAAACACAAGCTCCTGAGTGGAGGGACGCAGCTGCAGGAAGGTCCGATCGCTGGCGGATCACAAACCTCTCAGAGGTCACGACGACAAGGCCAAACCTCTCAGTGGCTCTCTGGCCACAGGACTGAAAAGTTTTTTTGTTTTCTTTCATCTGGTGTCAAGAAGAGACTGAAAGCAAAGACCAAAAGAAAGTTTAATACAGAAAGATTATGGTAAATGGACTGCACTTATATACCGCTTTATCCACACCATCAAGTTGTTCTCATTCACCCATTCATACCAGTTCAGTCCAGCTGTGTCAGAGCGTCTGCACACCAGTGGGCGGCTGCTACCAACCTTAGGGTTCAGTGTCTTGTCCAAGGACACTTTGGCATGTGGACAGTTGGAGCTGGGGTCGAACCGCCAACCTTTCAGTGACTGGATGACCTACAGCCACCATAGATTAATACAAGGGTTAATATGTCATGCAGAATATTTAATCTGCTGAGTTTGGTAGACTCTCTCAACACCACAGAGAGAGATGAGGAGACACAAAGACTGTCGTACTGTTGCTCTTTTATAACTCCAGTAGGCGGGTCCTTGCATTCTTCTGCATAATTCTCCTTTTTCTCTAAATCCAAATGACCAACAGCTTTAAGTCACAAGTCCAGATACATGTTGTTGATTGTCTCAGTCCAGGAGCTGAGATGTCATTCAAATGTGTTTATCTGTGCAGCCACAAACGTTTGGAAGTCAGCAGGTCAGGAGGTCATGAGGTCATAAGACACAGCGACATTACTGAGGACCATAAAAGTTTGATCTTTAACCAGCTAAACCTGCACTAAACCTTTGAGCCAATTATGAAATCCTAACAGGACTGTTTTTGTCCTTCAGGTAAAGTAGACGGCTTCAAGTCAACTTGTCTTTTTGGCTCATGCAGGCTAGTGATGCCTTTTATGTCTCACCCATTTTAAGGTATTCCTTAAATTCCTTGGATTTGAAAGATACGAGAAAACCTTAAATCTTGATGTGAACATTTTTCATATCGTGAAAAAAATGCATCCATCCCTGTAATATTAGAACTGCGTTCTGGGGCCTTATTCTGTAATGCTGGATTCATTTTTCCATGACAGTTCTCCTATATTCTGGTATGTTGAGGGCCACGGCTTTGTTTAAACATTCTGGCTCCATCAAGTCTCTAAATTTTGACACGTAGGCGTCTAGACAAACTTATCTCAAGGACTCCATGTTTTGTTCGTGATGCTTAAGACGAACTGTTTCCTACTGGCAATTTGTCATTCTGATCCATCCTGCATCGATGTGAGCTAATGACCTCTCGATTTTGTATACAAACTGGAGATTAAATCCACTTGTACCCTCTGTTCGATTGTCCAGTCAAGTGTTTGTTAAGTGTTTATTGTTGTCTCACCAGAACTCCTAGATAATTGATAAACTATACCTTAGTAGTGAAAATTTAGCCAACAGTCCCCTTAAAGCAGCAGCTATGAACACGGGTGTAAAGACAAGGCTGAACAGGGAGCTGTTGTACTGTGTTGACTGATATTTTCACCAAAGTTTATCAGACATCTCATTAATGTCTCAAGAAATTGTGTCAATTTGTGGCAAAAAGGGAAAAAAAATCAGAACAAAACAGAACAAAACAAAAGCAGCCTCTCCTTTTTAATGGTCACACTTTCCTTCCTTGCAAACAGATGGTTTTAAAGACAAACATGAACTGGTGTGCTCCCTCGCTGAGGGTTCAATAGAAGGATCAATGCTACTCTCCGCTCTGTCTGATGAGCAGCTTGTTAACTTAGCTGAGCTCAAAGGAGGCAGGTAAACAGCTCACCTGTGCAGAGATGAGCCGGTCCGCCCACCAGCTCTCTGAAGCTCACTAATCACCCGCCACTTCCCTCTCAGTCCACACAAACCCAGCGTGTGAAAAAAGTTTGCAGCTGGTATATACCCAAGGATTTTTTTTTATGGGGGGGGTAGGACCAGTTACTAGGCAACCAACTCCACAAAGTCACTGTTTCAGCCTCAAAATGCAGCGTTTTGCTTTAATCACTAGCTGGTGCATCATTGTCTTTCACACACCACCCCCCCCCCACACTAATCCATCCGACCCTCTGTCAGAGCATGTCACTGTGGCCGTCTCCTGTCTGATGTCTCCGGCCGGGATGAGCTGAACGAGTGCCTGGAAAAACTCTCTTCAGCCAATTTATTCTCCCAGACATCTGCTCGTCAGAGCGCCAGCACCAGGATCCTTCCAAGACATTTCTCACATGAGCAGAGCAGCTCGGGTTCGGCCTGCCAGCGATGGCAAAATGTAGGTCAGCGGCGACACGGGGAGGTGGAGTGGCGCCGAGGAAGCGGGTGAGATAAGGCGTGCAAAATTAACCCCCTAACCTCTTCATTTCTCATTAAACGAGAGCTTTTATCACTTTCAATGCAGTCATGTGAAAAAGAAAAGGGGACCTGCTTCTGTTTGAAGGGTTCATGTATCAGGACATAAGAAAAAAAAATCATATGTCCCTCCCACATCTTTAAATACCTCTGTATACTTATACTGCTGTATAAGGTCATGGTTGAATCATCAACCCTCCACCACCGTGCTTCACAGTTGGAGGTTTCCCTCAAACATGGTGCTGAGCATTATGGGTGAAGGACATTATTTTGTTGCTAAAGTCTCGCTTCCAAGCTCTTTTTTTTTAAAAGAAAGAGGTTTTCTCTTTTCAATCTTTCCAAACAGGCTGTACTTGTTCAGTCCCTTTTTAATTGTGCTGTCCTTACCTTTTGACATTTAAAAGCTACTTTAGCCTGAGATGTAGTTCTTAGTTGTTTTTTTTCCCTGAGCATCACAAAGTTTGACCTTGAGGTGAAATTACTGCATGTCCATTCCCAGTGGATTTTTTTTTCCTTAATTTTTCCAGATTAATGGGCACCAGCAGTTACCTCTTGAAGCTCATTGCTGATGTCTTTCCTCTGTGGCATTGTGTTAACATGCACCTGAATGTTCCAGGCTGGCGAACTCTCCCAAGTGACTGAATCAATGAAACATGAAGCAAAATGTCGTATGTTGTTGTTCGTCTAACGTTGGATTAGTTTTATTTCTGACCTGATGAGGTCAGAATGATTTATTTCAAGATTATGTCCTGATACATAAAACCTCAGAACTGAAAGCACCTGCTGACCTTTTCTTTTGAGCTCTACAAAGTGCTTTACAGCGTGTTTCCCATTCAACCATTCACATAAACACCAATACATCACCCCTGCTCTGCATAAAATAAACATGCGCCCTCGTATAAATTATTTACTCCTTTTGTCTCCGCAGTCACATGGCGGTGAGCATTGTGGGGGTTAAACGCCTTCTTAAAGGTCTCTGCTACTCGTTAGGGGTGTGAAAAAAAATTGGTTGGCGATATATCGTGATTTTTAACCCTCCTATTATGTTGCGGGTCAAATTGACCCGTTTTGAAAATTAAAAATAAAAAAAAAATAGTTTAAAGTATTTTTTCAGGATAAAACATATTCTGCTTGGCTTAATTAGTCTAATCAACATATAAAATAAAAATTGTTCATGTAACATATTTGCAACCCCCCTCTCCACGTTTATGTTACATAGATTATGTTCGGGTCAATTTGACCCAGCAGCCAAAATGGAGACTAAAAGGGGTTATAAGGATCTAATATAATAGTTTTTTTTTTTTCTTTGCAACTGTGACCCCCATTTCTCCCCAGTTTCACACCCTCTCCTTTGAGTTGTGCTTGACATGACATGTGGTCTCAGAAGGCAGAATATAACCTGTGACAATTTTTCACAAGCTGCAACTTGAGTCAGGGACTTCTAAAGAGAAAGCTCACGATGGTTGGAGCGGGGTCCAAAAGAACAGTGGAACTCTCTGCTGAGCTGCTGGTAACCAAGAACAGGACCCCTGAGTCCTCCATGTCTGCCTTCACAGACAACCCACAGCCAAGAGCCTTTCTGCCCCAAAAAGGAGGGAAAATGTCAAATGTCATGAGCACTTTGCATAAAAGTCTGAAATCAGCTCAAGAGAAGATCAGAAAACCAAGTATGATCCCTACAATGCCACCAAAGTGAGGGGTGGATCATTAGACCAAGTCATTGGGTCTAAAAAGCACCAAACGAATGACTGAAAGCTGACCGTGGTCATCTTTTATAACATGATGATAGATCAGCCTACACGCATTTGTCATTTGGAAGGAGATTTTCCAGAGTAGAACCCATCAAAGCTCTGCAAGGAGCACATCTTCTGTCTAAGCTTCTGTCTCCAGCAGACCTCCATGACCCTGCACAGGAATAAGTGGGTTGGATAATGGATGGAGGGATTTCTGGTTTTACACATGCGTAGTATTTATTGTCACAACGTGATGACATGTCACTGTGTGCAGTGGAGACTCACAGACACACATATGAACACACCATGTTCATTTTTAATCGTTAGTTTGATTTTTCTTATTTTATTACTTTCTGGTTCAAAAACAATTCTTCAGTTTTCTTTCATTGTTAAATTCAGTAGATTTTTGATTTTAATTCAGTGGTCAATTGATCCGGAAGATGAGTTTTCTTGTGCTAATTTATCAACATCACCCCAAAAAAAAAGTTGAAAATATAGAATAATTACAAAAAAAGTCATGTTAGATTGAAACTATTGTATTTATAGATCGTCTTTCCAATGAATCTAAAAAGTTTTAAACCTTAATTAAAAAAAGAAAACGATGGAATAATTACCATGAACCATGATTGTGAGAGGGTAAAGAACAAACAATGCATAAATATTGATTTAAATAGTTAGTGATGGAATTAATAATGAGAATAAACAGTGTTTATTTGGGAGTTTTTAGTTTTTAGCTTTGGATGGTTCAAACATTTCCTGGGTCAAATTGACCCGGAACATAATTGCTGTTCCTCCGAAACGAACATAACAGGAGGGTTAAACTTAACTTTATAGCTGCTAATGCTAACATGGTACCAAACAAAAACAAAAATAAAAAAAAACATAGAATTGGTTTCAATTCCCCGTCTTCCAAAAGTCTACTTAGCGCGCTGTGATAGAGGCGTTAACAAAAAATTTGATAAAATAAAAACTGTCAGACACGTGGAGCCAAGAGAACGTGTAATTAGATGTTGGACTACTGAATGTGAGATCTCTTGGCTCTAAGTCTCTGTTAATCAATGATCATTATGAGACTCGTTGCGATGTCCTGCTTATCAGAAAACATGGCTACAAGAGGGAGAGTATGTGAGCTTAAATGAGGCTACGCCACAGGTTATAATAATTATAATTCCCCGGAGTAGGGTCGAGGTGGAGGAGTAGCAGCTGTCTACAACTCCAGCCGCAAGTAAAAACAAAACCCAAATGTAATTATAATACATTCGAAAGCCTCACGCTTAGTTTAACTTTTCCAAATTGGAGGTCAAAAAGCCAGTCTTGTTGGTAGTGGTTTGTACCGGCCACCTGATGGTGCTTATCTGGAGTTTCTGTCTGAGTTCTCTGATTTTTTAGATGGTTTAGTGCTCAGCTCAGACAAAGTCATCATAGTGGGTGACTTAACATCCACTGGATGTTGACAGTGACAGTTTAAAATTAGCCTTTACAGCTTCTTAGAGTCATTTGGCGTCTCACAAAAAGTGAAAGAACCGACTCACTGCTTATCATATCCTGGATTGGTTCTCACCTATGGTATAGATACTCATCACTTGTTAGTGTCGCCGCTGAATTTCTTCTCTCGGACCACTTTTTAGTTACATTCGAGTTCAGATTTGTGGATCTGGATCTGGTTCTCACCTAGGTATAGATACTCATCACTTGTTAGGTCGCCGCTGAATTATCTTCTCTCGGACCACTTTTTAGTTACATTGAGTTCAGATTTGTGGATTTAAAGCAGGAATGAAATGTGATTACAGCAGATGTCTTTCTGAAGAGGCGTGAATAATTTTAAGGAGGTCATTCTCTCTCATCTCCCTATGGTGGAATATGATAGAATAGCGAGAGCAACGACCTGAATATTACTCCGGCAGACTTGATCCTTGTTAACAATACTGCCGATATTTACTTCCGCCTTGGATGCGGTCGCTACCTGAGGAAGAGGGTTTTTATCTAGGAGCTCAGCTCCCTGGTATAATTCCACATATTCGTATGCGAAGCAGAATGCACGGAAAATGGAAAGGAGGGGGATCCGTAAATCTGCGGACTCCCATCGTGCCTGGAGAGATAGT
>JAGFBZ010001370.1:0-61031 GCA_018398805.1 Hirundichthys speculiger
ACCACACTGCATCGCTCCGACTGTAAATGCATACATCCCATTTATTTTGTTTAAATAACCCGAACAGGATAACTGCACCAGAGTAGGCCTCAGCAGGAAAGCTTCTTTTCATCCGTGATGTGCTTGCTTCCATCCATCATCCTTGTATTGCCTCTTTTTAGCCTCTTTTTAGCCTTATCGCTAGCAACTACCTTTGGTAGTTGCTAGCAGCTAGCTTTGGTACCTATGGAGCAGATTCAGAGCTGGTGGATGAAGGCTTGATGAAGAAGTCGGCTCCTCTGTGATGTTCTGTTCCTGTGGGGCTTTTCTTTTTAGAAAACCATCCATGATGCTGCTAAAAAGTTCTCTTTGCTATCTGTGAAATAAAATTCCAGCGGTTAAATGATATTAGGACATAAGCTAACTGGGCAGTAACGTTGACCTTACCCTGACCCCGTACTGACGTTGTTAACATTGGGAAATGGGCATGTGAGACATATTTTTATTATTCATTTCATGTCCAATTATGTATCTTATTTTTTTTTTTTCATTCATTCATAGGCAAAAAGTATGTATTTATGTATTCATTCATATATTTATACAGTGGTACCTCTACTTACGAAATTAATTGGTTCTGGAAGTAGTTTCGTAACCTGAAAATTTCGTAAATAGAGACGCGTTTTACATGTAAATGCCCTAATCCGATCCAAACCCCACAAAATTCAAACATATTTTTTTTCATAAATTATAAATAATACATGAAATTAAATAAAAACCTGTAAGAAATACATGTTAGAACTAGAAAAGCACTCAGAGAGCGCAGACCTCCGCTAAGTGCAACAATTATCAAAAAATTTGAAAGTGATCCAGAATCCAGGATTTCTTCCGGATCACACCCAAAATGAAATCAGTTCTTCCTTTTCACATTTCTGACAACTCCTGAAAATTTCATCAAAATCCATCCATAACTTTTAGAGTTAATTTGAAAATAGACAGACAAACAGACAGATAAACGCTGGCAAAAACATAACCTCCATGGCGGGGGTAAAAATTGTTTGTTTACCTGGGTTGCTGGGTTACGCTCATACAGACAAGGGGCCCTCCTAGCCAATGGGATGCCAGGAAGATGCTAAGCGATAGCCAATGGCAGAGCAGCTCGAACGCACCGCTTTTAAACCGAGATACAGAGCCGACAGCTATGTTTACGTTCGGTAAATCCATGGAGCTGCGAGTAGCAGCGCTACTGTATTTTTGCCTTTCGTATCCTGAAATTTCTTTCGTAACTAGAGGCAATATTTTCCCGTTGAGGCATTTCGTAACCTGAAAATTTCGTATGTTGAAACGTTCATAAGTAGAGGTACCACTGTATATGAAATGTCAGAATAGGTCGTTTTTTTCACGACACCCCTGAAGCAGTCAGAGGACACCCTAGTGTGCCGCGACACCCTGGTTGAGAAAGGCTGTGCTAAACAACGATCAATTAAGATAAACGGGTTATATTTCATGGGTATTATCATGTTTAAATACAAAAAAGACATAGTTTAAAAGTCTCTGCATGTAGTGAGAATAACAGAGACTGACAGTAATATTTATGTTCTCCTCATTTAAAGAAGTGCTGCTCATAGTCTGAGGCAGGAGGAGATTTTGTTCATAGATGCAAAAAGTTCTTAACTACTAACAGTTTCATGTAGACTGAAACTTTGCTTTGCTCACCTTTTACACACAAATCTGCTCTGCTCATATTTCATGAAAAAGGCTGAGTGTTTGTAACTCTTCTTCCTCTTTCGAAGGCCGTGTATCGCCGTTGTTGGTGTAATCGTACCTCAGAGTGTCCAGTTTCCAGCGCTGGTCCTCCAGTCCAGCAGACAGAGCCTTCACTGCTGCCTCTCCTGGATGGTTGTAGCTCAGGTCCAGCTCTCTCAGATGGGAGGAATTGGAGCTCAGAGCTGAAACCAGAGAAGCACTTCCTTCCTCTGTGATCAGACACCCTGACAGCCTGCAGACACACAACAGCCATGGAGGAAACTCTGAGAGAACTGCTCTGAAACTCCATTAACTCCATGTTAATAATTATGACCTAAACTGAAAAACTTTGGGTCATCGATAACAATGAACGGTTTAATGAATCCTAACCTGAGAGATCCCAGTTTACAATGTGGACTCTGTAGTCCTGCAGACAGCTGGTTCACTCCTGAGTCCTGCAGGTCATTGTTGCTCAGGTCCAGTTCTGTCAGGCTGGAGGACTGAGAGGTGAGAACTGAAGACAGATGTGCACAGCTGGACTCTGAAAGGTTACAGTCATTCAGTCTGCAGACATGAAAATAAGAAGACAAAAATATGGTGAAACAGCCATCATTTCTCAGCTGAGTTGATTTTTTTGTCCTACATGCTAAAACATCAAATGCTCAGTTATTATTCAATTTGATGACATGAGGCACATTCACCCATCCACACATTCACAGAGGACTCTCATAGACTGGAGTCTATGCAGAGGTTTCTCTGCCATACACAAACACATCGGAGCTAGTGTGAGGAGTTAGCATGGGGAGTTAGCATGCGGAGTTAGTGTGGGGAGTTAGCGTGGGGAGTTAACATGAGGAGTTAGTGTGGGGAGTTAGCATGAGGAATTAGCGTGAGGAGTTAGCATGGGGAGTTAGCGTGGAGAATTAGCGTGGGGAGTTAGCATGAGGAGATAGCGTGAGGAGTTAGTGTGAGGAGTTAGTGTAGGGAGTAAGTGTGAGGTGTTAGTGTGGGGAGTAAGTGTGGGGAGTTAGTGTGGTGAGTTAGCATGGGGAATTAGTGTGGGGAGTTAGCATGGGGAATTAGTGTGGGGAGTTAGCGTGAGGAGTTAGCGTGGGGAATTAGCGTGGGGAGTTAGCATGAGGAGTTAGCGTGGGGAGTAAGTGTGAGGTGTTAGTGTGGGGAGTTAGCGTGAGGAGTTAGTGTGAGGAGTACGTGTGAGAAGTAAGTGTGGGGAGTAAGTGTGGGGAGTAAGTGTGGGGAGTAGTGTGGATAGTTAGCGTGGGGAGTAAGTGTGGGGAGTTAGTGTGGGGAGTAAGTGTGGGGAGTAAGTGTGGATAGTTAGCGTGGGGAGTAAGTGTGAGGAGTTAATGTGGGGAGTTAGCGGGGGGAGTAAGTGTGAGGAGTTAGTGTGGGGAGTTAGTGTGAGGAGTTAGCGTGAGGAGTTAGTGTGGGGAGTTAGTGTGGGGAGTTAGCGTGGAGAGTAAGTGTGTGGGGAGTAGTAGTGTGGGGAGTAGTAAGTGTGGGGAGTTAGCGGGGGGAGTAAGTGTGAGGAGTTAGTGTGTGAGGAGGTTAGTGCTGGGTTCTGTTCTTGCCCGACAACAGAGGCTCAGAAATGTTCTGAGCCACTGTTGTCGGGTATAGGTACAATATGTACATTGGATTTTAATGTAAATCATGTAAAACTCTGAGTTGAGTAGCTGCTCCTCCACATGGAAAGGAGCCAGCTGAGGTAGTTCATCTCCTGCATGCCTCCTTGTGGAGTTGTTTTAGGCATATCTAAACAGGAGGAGGCCAAGAGGCAGAACCAGGACACACTGAAGAGATTATGGGCCCTATCTTGCACCTCCCAATACCCAATACCCATTACCTGCAAATCTCAGATTTAGGAGCCTCTGCCAACCGAAATGCAATCTTCCACCTCCCAAAACCTGTTACCCATTTTGCCGTCTCCCTTAAGCACATTGTGGGCGCGGCAATGGGCGTGTCTCCTGCGCTTTCCACGAATTCGGTATCTTGCGGTATTGGTATCTCGCAGATTTTGGGTATTGGGTAATGGGTGGTCTGACCACCCATTACCCAATACCCAAAATCTGCGAGACACCAGTACCGCAAGATACTGAGTTTGTGGAAAGCGCAACTGGCATGTCGGCGCGTAAAAGAGCGCGTCCAAATCCCGTCATTGCGCGTCCACCCAGTCACATGTGGACTGCACAACCGGCTCTACCTCTCGATTATGCATCACTGTATTACTTTCATACGTTATTATTCTCTTAAGGGCAGATGATTTCTGTACAGCTGTGACATGATCTCATTCAGATGTTTGCTGTGGAGGAAACGAGGAGATCACAGAACTCTGTTGTGAAAAAAAGCACCGCTTCCAGCGGCTATGCGTCTTGGCGCAGCTGTGCGTCTCTGCGCAGGGGATGTGTTCGAGATAACTCAAAAAGTTATGGACGGATTTTGATGACATTTACAGGAGTTGTCAGAAATGTGAAAAGGAAGAACTGATTTTATTTTGGGTGTGATCCGGAAGAAATCCTGGATTCTGGATCACTTTCAAATTTTCGATAACATTGCGCTGTTTAGTTGTTTCTTGAACCCTAAAGCAACCACAATGGAGACAGGAAGGGAGTTCTGGAATTTTAAGAGTTTAATTCTCTCAGATGTAAAAAAGGAGGATTCGAGGGTTGGCAGCCAAACCAACAATCCAGGGGACGACGAAGGCAAGGAGGTGGCACTGCGAATGGCTGGATCAGGCGTTTCTATGGGAAGATCTGGAGACGAGTCTGGTTGAATGATGGCTGAATAGGTACAGGTGTGCAGTGCCACACCTGGGCTGCTCGTCGGATGGGAAGGTGAAACATAGGTGGATCTGAGTGTCTATGTAGAGGATTGAAGGTGGCGCAGTGGGTTGTGCGCAGGAGCCCCAGAGGTGGAAGGTTTGCGGTTCACAACCCGGCTTGCGACCATAACACGCGCTCAATGGGGCCGGAAATTTTGTTTCTCAACATCTCCGTTAATTAATGCCCACAGCTCATTAAATTTCACTCAGGTATTGACACTGAAAACCTCTATAAAATTTCAGAGGCTGATCCGGATCTGATCCAGAAGGCAGATTTTATCACAATCTGTAAATCGCTGTATGGGAGAACTGTTGTACTTGGCGGAGGTCTGCGCTCTCTGAGTGCTTTTCTAGTTAAGAAATGCTTTCCTGGAAGTTCACTGGCTCTATTTTTTTCTGAGCAGTTTGTTGGAACTTCTTGGAGTACAAAAGAAATGATTAAATCATTTGCTCCACATTAGTTAGAGCTAGTTATGTATATATCAGTGCAGAGGAGGAGGAGAAAAAAGAGGAGGAAGCTCTACAGCAGAGTCCCAGAGGAGCTGCCCATGAGAGCTGCTCCGATCTGGGTGAAAAGACGCTCCATAGCAGTTTGCAGGTACCGCGACTTGCGCTTTAAGGCAATGACTACTGACGCACTGATTGGTTGAACAGATGGAACGCCCTAACCACTCCCATGCATAATGTGTGCATTATATTGTGGATTTCGCAGGTAAGATCGTGGGTTTTGGGAGGTGGAAGATTGCGTTCTTTGTGGGGGAACGCCCCTCCCAATACCTAATATCCCTTAATAGCAGGTTTTGGAGGTTTGGCGCAAGATAGGGCCCTATATCTCTCAGTTGGCCTCTGGAAAGGGCTAGTCGGGGAGAGGGAGGTCTGGACCTCTCTCTTTAGACTCTTGGCCCACAAACTGAACCTGGATAAGAGGAAAATGGATGGATGGATGGATACATCTTACCATGTCTGTACTTACAGAGCTCTCTTAGAGGCTTTGACCACTGGCAGCAGCCTCTGCAGAGCCTCGTCTGAAGAAGAGTATTTCTTCAGGTCAAACACTTCCAGGTCATCTTCTGATGAGAGTAAAATGAAGACCAGAGCTGACCACTGAGCAGGAGACGGTTCATTTGTGGAGAGACGTCCTGATCTCAGGGACTGCTGGATCTCCTCCACCAGAGAACGATCATTCAGCTCATTCAGACAGTGGAACAGATTGATGCTTTGCTCTGCAGACAGATCTTCACTGATCTTCTTCTTGATGTACTCGACTGTTTTCTGGCTGTCATGTGAACTATCTTTTGGCGTCAGAAGCCCTCGCAGGAGACTCTGATTGGTCTGCAGCGAGAGACCCAGGAGGAAGCGAAGAAACAAGTCCAGATGTCCGTTTGAACTCTGTAAGGACTTGTCCACAGCAGTTTGATAGAAAGAGGTTGAGCTTGGTTTAAAGAACATAGAGAACCAGGATGTAACTTGTTCTTTCAGCAGGTTGACTACAGAGTTGATGAAGGTCAGGTGGACATGAAGAGCAGCAAGAAACTCCTGAAAGAACCAGGATGTTACTTGTTCTTTCAGCAGGTTGACTCCAGAGTTGATGAAGGTCAGGTGGACATGAAGAGCAGCAAGAAACTCCTGAACACTCAGATGGACAAAGCAGTACACCTGGTTCTGATACAGGCCGCTCACCTCTCTAAAGATCTGTGTGAACACTCCTGAGTACACTGAGGCTTCTCTGATATCGATGCCACATTCTTCTAGGTCTGATTCATAAAAGATTAGGTTTCCTTTCTGCAGCTGCTCAAAAGCCAGTTTTCCCAAAGACTCAATCATCTTCCTGCTCTGTGGACTCCAGTGTTGATCTGTCTCGGCTCCTGCCTCATACTTAACCTTCTTCAGTTTGGCCTGAACCACCAGGAAGTGGATGTACATCTCAGTCAGGGTCTTGGGCAGATCTTCTCTTCCACTGGTTTCCTCCAGAACTGTAGCAGTGATCCAGCAAAACACTGGGATGTGGCACATGATGTGAAGGCTTCGTGATGTCTTGATGTGGGAGATGATCCTGCTGAACTTCTCCTTATCTTGGAATCTCTTCCTGAAATACTTCTCTTTCTGTTCACAAGTGAACCCTCTGACTTCTGTCACCATGTGAAAAAACTCAGGAGGAATCTGATTGGCTGCTGCAGGTCGTGTGGTTATCCAGACACGAGCAGAAGGAAGCAGTTTCCCCTTGATGAGGTTTGTCAGCAGCACATCCACTGAGGTGGACTTTCTAGGGTCAGATAGGGTTCTAGTGTTGTGGAAGTCCAGAGGAAGTCGACACTCATCCAGACCGTCAAAGATGAATGCCACCTGGAAGTCTTCAAACCTGCAGATTTCTTTGGTTTCAGTGAAGAATTCATGAACAAGTTCCACCAAGCTGAACTTTTCTTCTTTCAGCACATTCAGCTCTCTGAAGGTGAACGGAAACAGTAACTGGATGTCCTGGTTGGTTGAGCCTTCAGACCAGTCCAGAGTGAACTTCTGTGTTAGGACTGTTTTTCCAATGCCAGCTACTCCCTTGGTCATCACTGTTCTGATTGGCTGTTTCTTCCCAGGTGGAGGTTTAAAGATGTCTTCCAGTTTGATGGTTGTTTCTGATCCTGGTTTCCTGGATGCTGCTTCAATCTGTCTGACTTCATGTTCTTTGTTGACCTCTCCAGTCCCTCCCTCTGTGATGAAGAGCTCTGTGTAGATCTCATTCAGAAAGGTTCGGTTTCCTGCTTTCGTAATCCCCTCAAACAGACACTGGAACTTCTCCTTCAGGATAGATCTGAGTTTCTGCTGACACGTTTGAAGGATCCCTGAAAGACACAACCAACATTAACCTTCTGTTATCAAGAAACTTGATAAATGTGCTTGAGTTGCAATTGCCTCATTTTAAGGCTTTTTTTTTTTTTTTACTGTAATCACACATAAAATCCTAGAATCCATTCATTTAATTTTACATCACTTAAAGAATGATTGGACCAGACTTCACAAATTGTGAAGCCTCAATCTCAACCCTCAATCTCAAAAATGCGCGCTCCCGTGAAGTGCAAGTGCTGTCCCGATTCTCAGAAAGTCAAACTGAGCGACAAGCTTGAGGGCTGTACCACCCTCAATATTGAGATTCTCCGGCACCACACTTGGAAGTAAGGGCTACCCAAAAGACATTGCGTATTTTCGCAAAGACGGCTTCGAAAAAGATGGCGCCGAAAAAAGCGAGCTACAAAATATACGTATTTTTGTTGTTAATAAAGATATAACTGTTACGAAACTATCTTACTGTCTTCGTTATATATATTTATATTATCTTATTCTTCTTCTAAGTCTTCTCCTTCTTCGTCATCGTCATTTTCTTGACAGACTGGATGTAATTTTGGCATAAGGCTGCCCCCCACAGTCTGAAGACATAACTGAACTCAAGGGGTGTCCCATTTCTAAATCACGAGATAGCCCTGACACTTACTTTGGAGAACCAAGATTGAGGGCCAAAGACTGAGGGTTAAGGGCGAGGGTTGAGATTGAGGGTTAAGGGAGGAATTGGAATTGGCCTTTGGTGTTTTGTAAATTTGTTGACTGTTTCTAAATACCATGAAGGTGGTCTGTAACATTTTAGTAGACTGCCCAACTTTTCTTGAAAGGGAGTATAGTGGTCTTACCTTTCTCAGCAGATGGACCAGAGAACAAACCCAGCTGAGAGGACAGTGTTGGATCTTTGGTTTGAAGATGTTTCATCATCTTTCTGCAGGCTTTATCTCCTTTTTTCCTCACAGTGCCAATGAAGTCACGTGCCTTATCAGCTCTGGTTTGGTTCTCCTCAAGTATCGCCTCTTTCTCCAAATCATTGAAGACACCGTCTGAGTTGAGGGCATCAAGGAGCTGTTTAAGCATTTCCTCTGACACCCTCTTCACAAACTCTTCCCAAATCCTATTGATCCACCTCTCTGAGGGAAGACGGAAGAAGCAGAAATATTGATAACGCTCAAACCTTTCTTAAACAATGTATTTTCTTGAACCATTTCTGCAAGACTTGACTGAACACAAAGTCCTGTGGCTCTGAAGAGACTTCCTTCAGGCGGCATGCTCATCATTTATTAAAGCGGCACAAAAGTAACTTATGTAATTTTACATAAGTGCCCCCATGGCACTCCATGGCACAAACACCCAGCATTTCCTTGTTTCTGTTGTGTCATTTCAGTTTACCGTCATCCCATTTTCCAGGTTTGCAGCATTACTGAATGTAACTCATCTGGCGCTAATTCATGTCATGGAGTCATATGTTGCACAATTAACACTAAGATTTGTTTCAGACTCAACACATTTTAATAGATAACCATCAATCATACCAGGTGAGTCTCTGGGCAGTGAGTGATGCGATTTTACATTTTGGACACATGCAGATAGACCAGAGGTCTTCAACCCTGGTCCTCGAGGCACCCTATGCAGCAGGTTTTAGATGTTTCCCTCCTTCTTCACACCATGATACAAGTGGCTGTGTCATCAACAGACTTGTGCAGACTTTGAGGACAACCTGATAATGACCATTAATTAAAATCAGGTGTGTTGAAGATGGGAAACCTCTAAAACCTGCTGGATAGGGTGCCTCGAGGACCAGGGTTGAAGACCTCTGAGATAGACCACCATCCATCCATTAACTTCATCTTATCCAGAATCAGGTAGTAGGGACAGCAGCCTAAGCAAAAAGGTTGAGACCATCTCCCAAGCTGCCTCCTCCAGCTCTTACAGGGGAATACAGAGGTATTCCCAAACCAGCTAAGAGATATAGGGTGAATTCCAATTCCTCCCTTAACCCTCAATCTCAACCCTCAATCTCAATAATGCGCTCGCCCGCTAAGTGCAAGTGCTGTCCCGATTCAAAGAACGTCAAATTGAGGGACAAGTTTGAGGGCTGTATCACCCTCAATAATGAGATTCTCCGGCAACCACCCTTGAAGGTAAGGGCTACCCAGAAGGCATTGGGTAATTTAGCCAAGACATCTTCGAAAAGGATGGCGACAAAAAAAGCTAGCTACAAATGTAAGTATCTTCGTAGTTCTTAAAGATATAAATGTTACAAAACCATCTTATTGTCTTTGTTTGAGACTCTTTTCATGGATTAACATCGTTGTTGAGTAACATTTATTTTTTTACTTTATGATATTTGCTGCTGGACTGGTGGTCCCGGCCAGCTTCTTGTTACTTGTATACCTTGTTGTGTAGCGACGGAGAACTGAATAATGTATCCTCTATTGTGTTATTTGCTAATATTATTTAAAGAATATACAGCGCTCTTTCAATGTTATCCCTGTGTCATTTCAAGGAATACAGAGACAACACGGGCTCTGGCACACTCTGAGGATGTAACTGCACTCAAGGGGTGTCCCATTTCTAAGTCACAAGATAGCGCTTACACTTACTTTCGAGGGTTAAGATTAAGGGCCAAAAATTGAGAGCTAAGGGCGAGGGTTGAGATTGAGGGTTAAGGGAGGAATTGGAATATCCTGAGTCTGCTCAGGGCCTCCTTTTGGTTGGACATGCCTGAAAAACTTCCCCAGGAAAGTTTCCAGGCTTCATAATCAGGTGAACCAACTGGCCCCTTTTCCATGAGGAGAAGCAGTGACTCTGCTCCAGGTCTCTCCTGGATAACCAAACTCATCACTCTATTGCTACATAAAAGTCACCCTGCAGAAGAAACTTATTGTAAGTGCTTGTATCCTCCATCTCATTCTTTCGGTCACCCACAGTTAATGACCATAGGTGAGGGTAAGAACATAGATCGACAACTGAAGAACATTGCCTTGTGGCCCAGCTCTCTCTTCACCGCAACAAACCTCAATGATCCACCGTACAGCCAACTAGTGAACTGGACCTCCAGACAGGTAACACACAGAAACGCCACAACCTCATATCACACATTTACAAAGTTATGATTCCAATATACCTACTTCTGTCTAGATGGAAAATAAATCTAATTTTAAATGGTCAGCTGGATCTTCATGTGTACCGGCTTCACTGATGTCTGTGAATTCTTACCTGCTGAAGATTCTAGATCTTCTAGAGCTGCTGGGATTTCCTGGGCTGAAGGAAGCTGCTGTTCTGCACGTGTCTCCATCTCTGATCTAGAAAGCATAATGCATCAGGGTTAGTGTCTGAACTAGTTCATCGTTTTTCGGCCGTATTGAATGGATTCTCCTGTGATCTGGGCCAATTTCAGTGTTACGGCATACTGTGATTTTCAAGAGCTTAAAAATCTCAAACACAAGTGAAATGAAATGAAAATGTCCATGTGAAACTTCTGTAACTTTACTGCTCTCCATGTCTGTTTTAGTTTTTCTGCCTGTTTTTCTCCCAATTCTCTTCCTGATATGCATAAGACCTTGGAGAGTTCCTACGCATTCGGCCTTGAGCAGGGCTGGACTGGGACCAAAAAATGGCCCGGGCATTTTTGATCCCTGGCGGCCCACCATACGCCGGTGATCAAAAATGCTGCATGTTGTATACTATGTGCACATAGTGAAGTTTCAAAAATTAAAATAAATTATTTATCATGCATTTCAGCAAAGCAATGTTTCACTAATATTTTAACACACTTAACACTGTAAATTGGACACCAAATCTACTCAAAGCATTATTTGACAACAAAGACTAAACCACACACGCACACACACACACACACACACACACACACACACACACACAGGTGATCACCTCCAAATAGCTATTCTGACCTCAATCTCTCCCTGCTGCTGGGTCTCATCTCTCTCCTCCTCCTCATCCTCCTCCTCCTCCTCCTCCTCCTCCTTCTCCCTCTCCTCGTCCGCTTCTTCTCCGACAACCACCTGTTCACTCGACGGCCCTGCGGCCGACGGCCCCCCGCCCCCCGTCCCCGAGCTTGTGGTTCAAAACATTTCCGTGATTTTGGCACATTTTGCTGCATCCACTTTTAATTTTTTTTGTCTCCGTTCTCTGAGCTTTTCTGCTCCTCCCATTCGCTTTTGTGCTTTTTTCTCCATTTCCATACTCATCCACGAGCCACCACACTCTCCGGTCAGGCCAAATGGCAAAATTTGGTCAGGAGGGATGGGAGGAGCGGGCCAATGAGAGCTGAGAAATTTCATTGGACTAGCCCAATGTCCGTCAAGAAAATCAACCAATGGGCCACTTCGTGTCTTCGCAAGGTCCCGCCCCGCCTCCACCCCCCAGATTCAGATAAGAGAAATTGTTTCAGGCCAGGCTGACATGAGATTCCGTCTGCCTTTTAGTCCTTGCTGGTTTTCATCTTGGTGGGAATTCATCCAAAAAGCAGAATTTCAGGTCAATTCTCCCTGAGCAGAGCATGTAGTTTCCCCAAGTTGGGATCCATTTTCGCAATGAGTTCAAAAAATCATCCCTTGTCTGTGATTCACATTCTGAATAACATCCAATTTCCGATTCAGCTCGTCAAGCTTACCAGTCTCGGTACTCACAGCACGGCTCACAGACACACACACGGATACCAGGTCCGGGATAGCAGCATCCGTGCGCTTAATTTTCCGATACATCAGGTAACCGCCAACTCCAAACAGCAGAAATTCCGTGATCATAAATCCAAATATATTATGCAATATATATCGATATTTTATCGAGTATCCATTCTTCAGCCATGGGTATCGATATTCTGAGCTTCTTTCAAAACCCCCGTGTTCCACCTTTAAAAGCTTGCAAGCAACAATTTGCACTGTTTGTAAAATCACTTTGTCCCTTTAAAATCTTTCAGAAAATGATGTTAATGTAATGTAAGATGAATGTCGATATATTTGTATCGTGTATCGTGTATTGTATCGCATCGCGAGATTAGTGTAGCCCTACATGTGAGCAACATGTGTTAATGCAATAAAATAAATGTCGGCATTAACAAATAAACCTTTTAGTATGTGTTGTAACGTTGAGAACGTTAAATCCAATTGTTATAAAATAGTGAATCGAAGATAGAGGATACTAACAAATGTTCAGGTTCTGGGCTGTATGTGAGGACCAGATCAGGGATGTGATTAAAGCAGTGTGTCAGTTTGTAAACTTTTTGTGAGATGCCAGTCAATTCTAAAAGAGATGTAAAGACTAATTTAAGGCAGTCACTGTCAGCATCCATGTGAATGTTAAAGTCACTCACTATGACGATTTTGTCTGAGCTGAGCACTAAACCAGTTAAAAAATGTGAGAACTCAGACAGAAACTCCAGATCAGCACCAGCAGGTGGCCGGTACACCACTACCAACAAGACTGGCTTTTCTGATTTCTGGCTCTGGATGGTTAAACTAAGACTAAGGCTTTTGAACATATTATAACCACATTTAGGTTTAGTTTTAACTTGAAGGCTGGAGTTATAGACGGTTGCTACTCCTCCACCTCGACCTGTGCTTCAGGGAATATGATCATTAATATCCAGATGGCGTAGCCTCATTTAAGCTGCCGTACTCCTCCTCCTGTAGCCACGTCTCTGATGAACCCTCATTTTATTGTTGCATTGTCCCTCTGTTGTTCTTATTTTATCGTGTATTTGTTTATCTGTAAAGTGTCCTTGTGCGACACTTTGTATATGACATCATACCCAAAACGGGCTTTAGACAGAATTTAACATTATATCCTGTTGATCATACCATTCACATACCTGTCGGTTAACTCGCGCCAGAAACCAGGAGTGGTCAACACTTCTGCTACACACCTTGTCAGGATTAATGCATCGGTCAGTGCTAAATTATTATTTATCATATATTTCTCTATTGTGGTTATTGTTTGTTTTATTATTGTTTTTATCTTATTTTATTATTATTTGTCCATTTTTGTCTTTATTTCTATTTTTCACTTTTCACTTGCTGCTGTAACAATGTAAATTTCCCCATTGTGGGATAATAAAGGAATATCTTATCTTATCTTATCCACTACTGTAAAGTTTAATTTGAAGATGGAAACATACTGTTATGAGAGCTTATGTAATAGTCATGGCTCACTGCAGGAACACATCTATAACACTGCAGGCTCAGGTGTTTATTATTACACACATCTACAAGTCTGATATGAAATGAAATGTATGAGATGAATGTGGCTTCAATCCTCCATCTCACCATCTGTGCCTCTAGTGTCTCTGTCTCCAAACCGTTCGTGTGCAAGGATCAGAATTTACATACAGGCGTATACATTCTCCTGTCAAGTTTTTTATTTTTTTAGTTTAAAGTTCAGTCTTTGCATGGAAATTGATGTGCTCAACTTTCAGGCCCTGTTTTGTGCATATGCAACATCGATAAATGTTTCTGATGGTGAGCTGTCGTTTGATTGATCAGCGTTTGTAGCTTTACCTGATTCTACTTGATGTAGTAGGGCTGGGCGATTTTACCGATTCTGCGATATATATCGATATTTTATTTCCCCAGGGAGTATCGATATTTCAGCCGCAGGTATTGATATTCTAAGCTCCCTTCAAAACCGCCGTGTCCCACACGGGTGCTCTTCCTGCAAAGTGCAGGAAGATCCATTAAGTCCTCCAGCCGCTAGTGTCGCTGTAGAGCATTTCTAACCAGTTATCCAGAAGCTTCTTTCTCTTCCAGCTAGAGCTGAGCCAGTCAGGAGAATTGCGGCGAGTATAAACCCAGTGCTTGCATACTTAAAAGCAGATGTGTGGGAGCAGTTTGGTTTTAAAAAGAAAAAGGAAAGCGAAGATTTATACAAAAGTATGGCGGTTTGCTAGCTGTGTCACACAAATGTGAAGTACTCTGGAAATACCACCAACCTGCGAGCCCACCTGAAACGTCACCACCGGGACAAGCTAATGCTAACTGCTAAACCCAAGAAGTTGCGTCGTGACCCGAAACAAACCACGCTGGACAGTGACGGCGGTTGTTGCCACCAGTTTTCATCTACTTCACCTAGGTCACAGAAAATTACGGAGTCCATTGCTACTCATTTGTCAGGATTTGAGACCGTATTCAGTGGTGGAAAACGCCAGTTTTAGGCGCATGGTGAACACGATGGAGCCCTGCTATACTATTGTCTTTTATTTATTTTGTCCAGCATTTGCAAGCTGCCTGTCAGCCATATAATGTGTAGTTGATGCTTTCAGTTCAATTAAATCAAACAAAGTAATTGGAACACTCACAAGATGTCACCAAAATCACTTTGTCCCTTTAAAATCTTTCGGAAAATGACGTAAATGTATTGTAAGATGAATATCGATATATATCGTATCGTGAGCCAAATATATCGTATCGTATCACATCGTATCGCGAGATTAGTGTATGGCTACAGCCCTATGATGAAGTGAAAACATTTTTTTTTTTTTTAATCCAGCCTGGCACAAATGTCCATCCATTATCTTCTGCTCAACCCGTAGTCGGGTCACAGGGGCAGCAACCTAAGCAAAGAGGTCCAGACCTCCCTCCCTCCAGCTGCCTCCACCAGCTCCTCTGAGAGAACAACATGGTGCTCCCAGATCAATCGAGATATAATCTCTCCAGCATGTCCTGGATCTGCCGGGTGGCCTTCTCATGCCTGAAACACCTCTGCAGAGAGGCGTCCAGGGGGCATCCTAACCAGATGAACCACCTTAACTGGCTCCTCTCCATGTGAAGGAGCAGCAGCTCTACTCTGAGTCTCCTGAACGACTGAATTTCTCCTATCTGTGACACCTGTTCACACCACAGCAGACGCTGCACCGACCTCCCTCTCGATCTCCTGCTCCACTCAGGAGCAGATGAGCAGGAGGACAAACGTCATGGACGCAAAATCTAATCATATAGACCAAAACCGTTTTTGTATCAGGCTGTAAGTAAGTTTATTTCTGCTTCAAAGTTGGGCATTTTAACGTGAGGATGGTTGGTGAGCAGCATCTAGTGGTCAGGAGAGGAACTGCAGCTTTTCATCACTCAGCCAAGGCTTCAACCAGGAAGTGGGGATGATGGTGCTTGGTTTGACCTCAAACTTTTGAGCAATAAGTAGAACAGCAGGGCTGCAGCACCACAATTTCTCCAGGAGCTGCTCTGTCCAGTCAGCTGGAACCGCCACCACTCAAAGCCTTTGTGTTTAACCAGTGATCATCAACTAGCTGCCGCCGCTCTCACGGAGGCTGGATGATAAACAGGTCAACAGTTGGTTTCACTGCATCCACCTTCGTTAAACCGCAGACGCGTAACTGTAACAAGTCAAAGTATAAACTCTGCGTCCGTTACCTTCACCTGGAGGTCCTCGCGGAGAAAATCATCTGCTCCACAACAAGCAGGTCCGTCAAAGTAAACTTAAGGAAGTGACTTTCAGATAAACGTTTGTGACGCAGTTACATAACAGCAACCGCAGATGTTTTTGATGTTTAGACGCGTAGACGCGCCCCTGAGTGTTGCTGCAGATAAGAACTGCCGTCACGCCAGACCTCTTTGAAATATTTGAATCCACTATAAAATCACTACTAAGACTACTTGACAAGGTTAAGAAATAAAATATCCTAGTTTCCACAGACTCATTCCACTTCAGACCAATAGTATCCCATCTGGGAATGTCACTGAACAAGTTTCAGCCCAATATGATGTGGTATTTCAAAATAAAGTGAATTTATACATGATTTTGATGTCACTTTATTTTGAAATACCACATCAGATTGGGCTGAAACTTGTTCAGTGACATTCCCAGATGGGATAGAATAGATTAGTACTTTATTAATACGTCACCGGGGAAATTCAGTCGTTACAGCAGCACAGGTTGGACAAATAATAATTTCAACAGGGCTTGGAGAAGTACTTTAATTATATAGTCTAAATAGCTGGTACTGGTAATTTGAAGAATACAATTATTCTGTAGATATTTATAGTAGGCTTGTGGCGTATAGGTCGAGTAAAAAAACAAAAATAATCATTAATAAATCCAATTTATTCTTAACTTGTTAAATTCCTTAAACTGTGAATTACAACACATCTATAGAAACACATCAATTAAATGAATAATGTTTTAATGTTTTCCACCGCATTTTACCAATTCCTTGTTGGGTTTGCAGTTTTGCTTGCAATGCATCAGCCTCTATTGCGCGCTCTTTATCAGACAGATTTCTGTATTTTACCTCATGTTTGGTCATGTAGTGCGGATTCAAATTATAATCTTTAAACAGCGATCTGTGTTGCACAAATCATGGCTTCACCTTTTAATTTCTGTAAAGAAATACTCAGCGGTCCATGTCTTGTTGAAAGCACGTCATTCCTTGTCAACTTTTCTTTTCTTAGCGTCAGCACACATTTTAACGGCAGCATCACTTAGCGCTGTTTACCTTCATGCACGTACGCTACACGGAAGTACTACGCCTTTCAAAATAAAAGCACCACAGTTGTATTGCACGGATGACATAGATTTTTTTTTTTTTATTAAGTTGTAATCAAATGTAATTTATGATTGGCCTCATGCGGGCCGGACAGAGTCGCACAAAGGGCCGGATGTGGCCCGCGGGCCGTGTTTTGCCCAGGTCTGGTGTAGATGTATGTATATATGCATACGAAGTTTTGTTTCTCTCTACTCAGTTCTAGAAATGAAGATGGTGATTTTAACTTCTACTTGATCATTAAAAACGTTGACATTGTTGTCCTGGTTTATTGTCCTGGCTGGCAAACTTTAATTAAAGTTATAAATTCATATAATATTTTTTACAGTTTATGAATGGTGATGACAAGTTTTTTTCTTTGAGATTAGCATATCAATTTAACCTGTCAATAAAGTGGTTATATTGCCTTTTTATGTTAACAAATACAAAAATATTTTTAAAATCAGATTCAGCCAAATGTGATGCTATGACCTAAAAACTTGACTTGATCTACTCAGTTCTTTTTTAACTTGATTTGCTACCTGTAAAATCACACATGCTCTCAAGCTAACCATTATCTTTAAATTCAAGTTTTATTTGTCAAATACACAATCATATACAGCACAACAGTTAGCTTTGTACGACTGTCCCTTTTTATTAAGACTAAAACTTAACGATATAAAAAAAATTATATTAAAAGCAAACTGAATTCAAATAAAGACAAATAAATTGAAAATAATTACATAAAAATTAAATAAAACAATGTACAATATATTCCTTAAATAAGGTGACCAGTGAAATAAAGTGATAGTTTAAATAAATGATACAAAGTAAAGTCAAGCTTTATTGTCATGTTGTGTCTCACAAGTACACAGTGCTACATAAATAAGTATAAACAGACGACATTCAGGACTATACAAGTACTTTATATAATACTGTACAACATTGTGCAAAATATTGTGCAAAAGAGGTATTTAAGGTTAAAAAGCAGGTGTGCAATATGGTACTTGTGGTATTGCGGTACATTCGAATGTAAACATGTTTCCTTATTGAGTCCTGGTAACAATGTTTATAAGAAAAATGTCTGGTACATGTAGAGAGAAGACCCACTAGTACACGTCCTCTACCTTCATCTGCAGATAAATGTGCATCATTGGTGTTGTAGAAAGATGAACTCTTCTGTTTCATATCAGTGCCAGTTGAATGCAGCTGTGAGACAGAGGGAGCTGCTGTACTTCTACTAACAGACCACTAGATGGAGTAATGGAGCTGCAGTTCAGCATCCACACAACAAACACTAAAGTTAGAAACACTGATGCACACTGATGGTCTTTGATGAGGTTTCTTCTTAGATTTTCCCACATAAATGAACAAAATAATTTTAGATGTATTTCAACTTATTATACATATGTCACCTTTAGTGATATTTAGTGTGAAAATAGCTTTATTGTGGAGTAACATTGGTCAGAAAAAATAGGACTTTTAATTTTATAGTGATATAGGCTTTGCTGTTCTAGAATATTTTTCTCTAGAATATAATTAATAATGGCCAAACATTACAGCCAATTAAAAGTGGTTGAAAGAAATTACAAACAGGACAAGTAAATACATTTATGGTGATCTCTGAAGATTTCTGCTCCACTTCTATATTAGAATCATTGACGTTAGTAATAGTATCCAGACATTTATGAAAATGTACTTTTACCTTGAACCATAATTTTAACAAAGCAATATTATGGAAGAATTTACTTGTAAATCCATGTTATAATGACATTCCTCTTTCAGAGTAAACATGTTACCTTCCTTTTGAAACATTTAAATAACACTATAATGCAGTCAACAGTTGTGATGAAGAACACTTTTTATCGACTGGTTCTTCTGAATTCATTTTAAACAAACAGCTAACACAAACATAACACAGAATATAATACATTAAATGATCATGCAGACATGTTCATACTTGTTCTGGATTGATTTATTGATCTTATTTCAGTGGGGGAAACCGGAGTGCCTGGAGAAAACCCATATTAATATATACATACATAGAAAACAGACAGTACAGGTGTGTTCAAAGTTTAAATCTGCAAACGCAGATTTAAAAGAAAATCTTTGTCCACTTTCTTGATGTCAGTTTTTCTTTTTTGTGTTTGTGCTGCTCCTCTTCTGGTGGGATGTTGGTGGTGACTGGAGGATCCTGCATTTGTCTCCTACTCTTGTGTTGGCGCCGATGTTCTAGTGTCGCCATCTTTTTGAGACGCCTCCAGAAAGAAGGTTTCTTTTCCTTTTTGGGGTCAGGATCCGATGGGGAGACGTCTTCTGTTTGAGGGGGGAGTTGGTCGATGGCATCAAGAGATTCCTCCGACTCCTCTGATTCACTGATTTTATCAATGACCTCAAGTTGGTGGGTGGAGACCCCCTTGAGGTCAGAGACATCCTCAGTTCCAACAGTCTCCGTTTTGGTGGAGACCTCCTGGACTTCAGGGACTCCTTCAGGAGCAGAAGCCTCAGTCTGGGTGGAGAACTCCTTTGATTCAGGGACCTCTTCACATCTGAAGTCCTCCGTTTGAGTGGAGGTCTCCTTTGAATCAGAGGAGTCTTTGGAAACAGAAGCCTCAGTTTGGGTGGAGGTCTCCTTTGAATCAGAGACCTCGTCAAACCTGAAAGCCTCTGTTTGGGTGGAGTCGTCCTTTGTTTCTGGGACACTTTCAGACACAAAAGCCTCAGTTTGGGTGGAAACACTGTGTTGTTCTGGGGCTTTTTGTCCTGCAGAGGACTTGGGTCCATCTGCAGTGATTTCAGGCTGGTGGTTGGAGGTTTCTGAGGCAGTCTTTATCTCCACAGTGAGTTCTGCCACCTTGCGCTGAAAATCTTCAATGGTCTGTTCCTGAGCCTTGACTTTAGAAGCCAGTTCCATGTTAGCGATGGTTTTCTCCTGCAGCTGCTTCTTGACATTTTCCAGCTCCTTGAGAGCCTCTGCAGGTATTGATCTATTTTTTCCTTTCCGAGGTGCTTGAGAGGGGAGGCGTAACTCGTCAACGGTGCGTTTGGACCATTTAAGCTCCTTCTCAGCGACGATTCTGCGATGGTATTCCTCCTTCAAACGACTCTCCAGCTCTTGAAGCTCTTCCTCTTTCAAATTATAATTATTTTCTGCTGCAAGTCTCTTCTCTTTTTCTTCAGCGAGAAGGATGTTGTTGTTCTGCAGCCTGTTGGTAAGATCAGCGGCGGAGCGTCAGGGGGGACTGGGGGGGCGGTACTCCCCCGGCCCGGGCCCTGGGGGGCCCGGTGAAAGACGAAGAAACAAACAGGCCTTTCCCTAAATGTTGGTTACACTTTGCATATCCGTGAATTCTAGTGATGGATCGGTCGCGAACGAGAACCGGAAAAGAGCCGGCTCTTTGAAGTGAACGACAGGAGCCGGCTCGCTATCAACGGGAGCCGGCTCGTGGTCGAGAGCGATTTTTTTTATTTATTTTTTTTTTTTTAATTGTCTTTTAAAGCCGCATTGGTCAACATGTGTGGCTGTGGCAACGTCTGTGTGACTACACTGAGCGGGGGGGGGGGGAGCAGAGTCAACAACACTCTGCTCGGTGGGGGGGTGGGGGTGGGGGGGTAGCGAGAGGAGCGCAAGAGGATTTGACCATTTCACCAAAGATGAGTGACAACAGGAAAAGGAGTAAAATTTTGACACATTTTGAAGTGTTAGACTCCGGAAAGGCAAAGTGTACACTTTGTAAAATACAAATTTCATATGGAGCAGACTCCACAAACAACCTGCATAGGCATATTCAAACTAATCATCCAACAGTGCAATTAACAGAGTTGGAGAAAAGTCCAGAAAGGGACTCTGAAGGTTTTTCACTGTAAATAGTTGCACATATTAATTTATATTTTGTTGAGTGATGTTTAGTTGATTTTGTTTTTCACAAATTGAAATGGGTCTTTTTTCAATTTAGAATTTATTCATGTATATCCATCCATCCATTATCTATACCCGTTTCATCCTCTGAAGGGTCACGGGGATCTGCTGGAGTCTATCCCAGCCGTCTATGGGTGAAAGGCAGGGGTCCACCCTGGACAGGTCTCCAGTCCATCAGGGCCACATGCAGACAACCACTCACTCACTCAATCACTCCTACAGGCAATTTAGAACCACCAATTAACCTGACATGCATGTCTTTGGTATGTGGGAGAAAGCCGGAGTACCCAGAGGAAACCCATACAAGCACAGGGAGAACATGCAAACTCCACACAGAAAGGCCCCTGTATTCATGTATATGTTAAGTTTATTAATAAAGCCATATGAATACTATACATGTGTTATATTTTATGTTTTTTTAACATTACTTATTCATTTTACACATAATTTGGTAATAAATTAATTTAAGTAACAAAAAATCTGAGGAGCCACTTGGGAGCCAAAAGAGCCGGCTCTTTTTAGTGAGCCGAGCCAAAAGAGCCGGAATTCCCATCACTAGTGAATTCAACCATTTCTGCGCAAAATATGTGGTGCTTCGTCTGAGGTAATATATAGGTTGCTCCAGCCAGAATAAATCATGGTTGGTCAAAAAATTTAAGACTAACTTTGGTCATGTAGTTTTATTCAACACAGTAAATTAAATGTTGTGCTGCATGGCTGGCTTCATGTTCACTCTCACAATTAACTTTATAATGTGCAAAGTTACAAGATCTCCAAATGTATTTTGGGTAAAATCGTCATCAACAGCCGTCCATCAGCGTCATCATCAATCACTTGTCAACAGAGTCAACGCGGTGGATCAAAGACTAATGTAATTATGAGTGGCAGTTCATATAAACATAAAAGTGGAGCGACAAAATGCAAAGAAAGGAAAAAAAGAGCGCAGGAGAAAACGAAACTTAAAAAGCTGGACACGTATTTTGTTCGTCCCAATCCTGGAGATGAAGCTGTCATTGTTGGCAGCGAGTCAAGCCCGCAAAATGTGGCACCACGGTCAGGGAGACAGATTTACTGGTACAATTTTTCACAATCACTGACACTGAAAACAATACGCGAGTTAGTTGTAAACTGCTAATGTGGTTGTTATCGGAGTAGCCCGGCCACCTAACGTTATTATTAGGGGCCAGGTAGCCTAAGGTTATTATTAGGGGCCAGGTAGGCCTAGGTTAGCCTAAGGTAGCCTAATGTTATTGTTAGGGGCCAGGTAGCCTAATGTTTATTATTAGGGGCCAGGTAGCCTAATGTTATTTTAGGGGCCAGGTAGCCTAATGTTATTATTAGGGGCCAGGTAGCCTAGCCTAACGTTATTATTAGGGGCCAGGTAGCCTAACGTTATTATTAGGGGCCAGGTAGCCTAACACCAGGTAGCCTAATGTTTTTGTTCTCATGGTTTGTTAGACTTCATGTCGGGTTTTGTCGGGTTACGTCAGCAAGCACAAGATGATGAGCTTGTCATATAACCTTTCAATAGTGGTGAGTACTTCTGCTATTTTATATTGAATCTATGTTTGTATGTGAACGTGTGGGCCGCTGTGCCAATTTTACAAAACGTTCCCACTATTGATACAGTAACTGTGCTCTTATTAGTTGAAGTTGCTCGTTAAAGTGGGTGTCAGAATGATGATGTAGTTACCCGTGGTGCTGAACTGCTTTGACTTTGTGTTGTTATATTATTAGGGGCCAGGTAGCCTAATGTTTTTGTTGTTCTCTTGGTTTGTTAGACTTCATGACGGTTTGATTGATTTAAAAATGACATGGTTGCTCATCGTGGTGTTGAACTCTTCCTCAAATGCTTTAAGCCAGACCTGGGCAAAACACGGCCCACGGGCCACATCCGGCCCTTTGTGCGACTCTGTCCGGCCCGCATGAGGCCAATCATAAATTACATTTGATTACAACTTAATAAAAAAAAAAAAATCTATGTCATCCGTGCAATACAACTGTGGTGCTTTTATTTTGAAAGGCGTAGTACTTCCGTGTAGCGTACGTGCATGAAGGTAAACAGCGCTAAGTGATGCTGCCGTTAAAATGTGTGCTGACGCTAAGAAAAGAAAAGTTGACAAGGAATGACGTGCTTTCAACAAGACATGGACCGCTGAGTATTTCTTTACAGAAATTAAAAGGTGAAGCCATGATTTGTGCAACACAGATCGCTGTTTAAAGATTATAATTTGAATCCGCACTACACGACCAAACATGAGGTAAAATACAGAAATCTGTCTGATAAAGAGCGCGCAATAGAGGCTAATGCATTGCAAGCAAAACTGCAAACCCAACAAGGAATTGGTAAAATGCGGTGGAAAACATTAAAACATTATTCATTTAATTGATGTGTTTCTATAGATGTGTTGTAATTCACAGTTTAAGGAATTTAACAAGTTAAGAATAAATTGGATTTATTAATGATTATTTTTGTTTTTTTACTCGACCTATACGCCACAAGCCCAGGGCCGTCGGACAGGGGGTAAAAGTTACACAGCCTTGGGGGGGCCCATGGCAGAGGGGGGCCCACGGGAAGCTAAGGGGGAAAAAATTATATATTGAATATATTAGTTAATACCAAAACTAAATTTCATGACAGATATTGATCGTTATGCAAACTTGGTGGGCCCTATATTAAATGGCATATTGTTGTAATCCAAAAACCTTAAGTCTGTTGTGACGGACTACTCTGTGTGAACACCCCTTGGAATATGCGCAAAATCGTTAAGTCCAAAAACAGCTGTTTCTCACCGTGAGGCGCAGCTTGATTACTATTAGCGTATGTGGATGGAGAGATAATGTCGCAACCTCCCAAGAAATATAAATCTGACTCTCAGAAACGTAAAGAGAGGAAAGAGAGAGAGAAGAAACAAAATGAGGGGAGTCAGCTGCTTACAGACTTCTCAAAGAAAGGTGAGTACAATTGTAACAAACGTTAAACTTTAAACACACAAGATGAAATCCCATTGTCAACTGCCGTAAGCTCCGCTATCATTGCTAAAACGGACATAAATAGCCCTAAAGTAAGATCAGATAATAGACTACCCTTTCAAATGGTCTTGTTATTAAAATAAGGGAATATAAAGTCGGCTAATATTGCAGCAATATAACAGCAAGCAGGTGGTCAGGTGATCGGTTGGTGTTGGTGGTGGTGATGGGGGAGGGGGTTGGGGGCCCACCAGGACCTCCTTTGTAGGGGCCCAGAATTTGGTGCTACGGCCCTGCACAAGCCTACTATAAATATCTACAGAATAATTGTATTCTTCTAATTACCAGTACCAGCTATTTAGACTATATAATTTAATGCATTTTACAATGGAAGAAAGTTGAGCAGGATTAAGTTCAAGTTATCGTTGATGTGGCCCTCTGACACAACTCAGGTTTTTCATGTGGCCCCTTGTAAAAAATAATTGCCCACCCCTGGTTTAAGCTATGTGTCAAAAATGTAGTAATGCTTGTAAGTCCCGCTATTGCGGGCATACGTATGTTGTAAAACGATGTAATCACAAACTTTATTGGGTTTAAAGGGCCCGGTCATGTGCCCCGCCCCCGGCCCGGCAGTGACATGTTCCGCTACTGTGTAAGATCCTTCACTTGCTTCAACAAGTTGTTCATCTGGTCCTCGTTGAACTTTGATGGATTCATGCTGCTGGTTGTTCTTTCCGTGTCTGTAAAAGTCACTTTTCAGTCGCGATCTGAAAAATACTTGACGGAGAGCTTAGGAAGTGCCTACTAACTGTGGTGTTTGATAGGAACTGAAAGATTCCAGCAGGAGATTAGATTTTATAAAGAACTTACTTTGACGTCATCAGGTCCTATATTACGTTCATGGTGGTTACGGTCATAGACATATATACATAGACGCCGCATCGAATGCCACCGCCCACTGAAGTGACGTGCCTATAGGTCCGCCATCTTGGTACAGACCACTCGCCAGGACAATGCATTACATCTATGGAGGAGAGGCGTTTCTACACACACAAAAGTGATCATAAATCGCTGTTGTGAAGCTAATTTCACTTGATTTGTTTGTCAAAACAAACGTCACACATTACAGACAGACATAGATACAACAAAAAGAAAAAAAAGAACCCAGAAAACGTTCAATGTTCAGGTCTTTACAATATCACAAGTATGTATTTACAATATCACAAGTATTTACATACATACATACATATATATATATATATATATATATATATATATATATATATATATATATATATATATATATATATATATATATATATATATATATATTAAGGCCAGGCTTTGCATCCACTGAATTCAGCCACCTTTGAAAAATAAAAGAAAGCTCATTATGTATCACAACACAGTGTGTGATGTGAGCTTTTCAATTGGTCATTTTCACAAACATTGTCTGTAGTATTGAAGTGGTTTTAATGTATGCAATGGCTACACCTGCAGCCACAGAACTAACTTGAATGTCAGTAATCAATCAGGCAACACTGAGAATACCGTTGCAATGTATGGGGATGTGGGAGAGGAAGATTTTGAGACTCTCTCAGGAAACTATATGCCTTCGGACCATGAAGGTGTAGTGTGAGGGCAAACTCCCTCTGCTCCCTGGTGTACTCATGGCCCCTCTTTGCCAGGAGGTCTATGCGAAGATCTGAAATTCAGTAAGCATAAACTTATTAGTTATAGCCCTCTAAATAAGAAGACAAAGAGTTAATCACAGACTATAAACTAAAATTTCCAAAAGAGTATTTCAATTTCACCTGAGTAGCATTCCAGCTTTTCTTTCAACTCTTCATTTATGAGGTTTTTCTCCCTCAGATCCTCAAGAAGAGCACTAACATTTTTCTTTGCCCTTCGTTCCCGGAGCATGCTGTTTCTCTTCTCACGCTCCAGACTCTCCACTCTAGCCAGGGCTTCACAAAGTCTGGCCTTTAAAGCGGTGGGAGAAGCAGGCAAAGCATAATTGTGGTCCTGATGGGAAAAGGGATGGAAATGCGATAGAGGTTTTGATTTGACCAGAGCCTTGCTGCTCTTTTGAGTATGAAAAATATTACATGCAAATACTCACAACATTACAATGAGGTTCAGCTTCAAGGAAAGGCTCAGGCAAGTGTACTGGAAGGCTTTCCTCTGCTTTCCTTGAAGTTGCTGTCTTCCTTGATGGTTCTTGCTAAAATGTAAGAATACAACATTTAAAAAAAATGTTTGGCATCATCAAGTGTACTGTAATTTATTCCAAATGATGCATACCTTTTGTAAATGAGATGGAAAGTTAAAGACAGATGGTTTGACACCATGTCTCAACTGGACAATTTGCCCAGTTCTGTCGAAGTCATTCGCCTTGAAATGTTTGCTGCATAGCAAGGACCTTTTGGTTGCCACAAAACCATCTCTTCTCACTGAAAGTTCCCACTCCCTCTTTAAAACCCGATCTTTGGGAAACCTTAAATGTATGAAAAGTAGTGAGAGACAGAGAAATGTCTGCAACAAACATAAACAAAATAATACTCAATTTATTAACTATATTGTTGTTGTATTCTAAGCTAGAAATCACTAGTGACTAGTGGTCCGTGGTGGTACTACAGGTGGGCGGTGAGAGGTCATTAAATATGTTTTAAATCATCAATCTTTTTTAAATGTGTTTTTAATAACACATTTTAGTATTATAAAATATTCATGAAATAATAAATAAAAGAACACTAAGATGAAATAAAACAAACCAGTTAAGTTATTGTCATCTTAACTTAATATGACAAGTGTCAACTATTTGTTGACCCCTTACATTAATATCAGATCATGGTTCCTGGTCCTGTATGTTGATCACAGTTGTGATTAAAGGTTTGGGTGGACCGTGTATATTTTTCACATTTCAAATTGGGCCTTGGTATTCTGAAGTTTGGGAATGGCTGCTGTAGAGAAGCTGAAAGGGAAATTACAGTTTTACATGAGCTGTCCCTTAAACGCTAATGTGAACCCTGGTTGGATCAAGATTCAGAATTGGACATATTTTTCAACAGATAAAATGGATAAAATAATTGCCATTTGTGGTGGTGTAGTATATGGGCAGTGACAATCATTTTGACAAATAATTGCTCGCAGCAACATTAAAAAAGAATAAGAAAAAATAATTAAAAATGAACTATTTACTTCATTGTTTTGAAATGATGAACTGAACTAGTTCATTTTAATTTCTGTGAACTATGAACTGAACTAGTTCATATTAATTTCTGTGAACTATGAACTGCACTAGTTTGTGTAGAAAGTGAACTTGCCCAGATAGTTAGTGTCCTCCCAGTAAACACGCTCTGGTCGTCTATGGCTTAACTGGCGATCAAGCCGTTTAAGACGATCTCTGCTATTTTCTCAGGGGTTCAACTGAGGCCAAATCACGCTTTTTATACAAGAGTTAATTCCAGAGGTAGAGACGTTTGTGCACGTCCACATGTAACTAGGTGGATGCCTCTTTTACGCGCCGACATGCAGGTTTACATGCCTGTAACTATATTAAGCTAGCAATACAACTGGCTATAAATATCAAAGATATAACCCGGACTCTGTCCGTCCTGTCAGGGTTTATTTCATTATATAGCAACCTGCTCATACTATAGGTTACCCCTTACTTAAATCTTACCTGTGAAAGGTGATCCCACAAGATCTGGTTTGGATACTCCTCTTCAGAGAGCATCCAAATGCAGCACAGAAATCAGGCATCTTTTTTGAAGCTCGTCTGCAATAGCATCACGTAGAAATTTTATTTAGGTCGTAAAACCAACATTTTCAAAACATCTAAGCACCCTGTATCATAGCTACATGTGTGACGCTTTTACCAAATCAATAAGTTTGGAAATCTGTCCATGATTCAGCGAATAATTCTACTTTGATATTAAGTTTTGGAAAGTTCGGTACCTCTTTTCCTCGTAAATATTCCTTCACCGCTGCCTCAGCTTGGTCTGTACCAAGATGGCGGCGCTTTAGGCACGCCCAGCCACAGTGGATGTGGCGTCTATGTATATATGTCTATGGTTACGGTAGGTGGCGCTCTGAATCTCGCGAGAGTTCACGTGTTAAAACGAGATTTATCCCGGCCGCGTTCTGTCACTGAGAAATAACAAACATCCACAGGACTTTTGGTAAACATTGAACAATATTGAAATCCTTAACTATCAGCTCCACCAACTAATGAGAGCTGTTTCATACTGGAGGAATCTCTGATGTTAGAAGAAATACGATGTGGACATCAGCGATACATGAATGTATGTAGAGCATACCTGTCAAGTATCCCGGTTTGGCCGGAAAAGTCCCGTATTTTACTCTTCTCTCCCGCCATCCTCCCGTATTAGTATTTTCCCGTAAATCTCCCGTATTTTAATCTGCGTTATTAAAAAATAATAATACCGCATCGGGCGTAGAAAAAAAAAACATTCGCAATCTGAGATCTGTCACTTGTCTCGCGATAACTGCCACAGCAGCAGCTACTACAGGTACTGTAGGTGGAAGATCTCGCGAGGTTAGTGTGTGACATCCGATGAGCGGCAGCGCGCGAAGAAAAAAAAAGATTGTTACAGAGATTAGGATGTTGTTAGACAACAGAACTGTTTTCGCTCTTCTCTTGTAAAATAAACTACTCTGGACCAGTCCACAAATATACACTCCTTCCAAAACAGTCATAAAGAATTCAGTCTGTAACAAACGAGTACAACAAGTCATTAAAAGAGTAAAGAAAAATCATGTGAAATGAGATGAAAAACTGTAAAAGAAGAGCAATATGAAATAAAAAACAATGTGTGGAATGAAAATCAAATGTAAATGTAAATACAAGCAATGTTAAATGAACAAAAAATATGCAAATCCCTTCAAATAAATACTCTTCATATAAACCCTTTTGTGTTTTCATTTAGGCTGTAATGAATGTTCACATTATGTCAATGTGGCTTTATGCACAGCTGCACTACTTCCTGAACTTCAGCCAGCTGCTTTGTTTCCTGTGTGCCATTAATTAACAGACTGATTAATCCAGGTGTGTCTGACCTCACAGCAATGGTCAGACACACCTGGATTAATCAGTTTGTTCAATAACGGCACACAGAAAACAGAATAGCTGGCTGAAGTTCAGGAAGTAGAGTAGCTGTGATTTTAGCTTTTTTGTACACCAAAAATGTAAACTTGTGTCTTCCACAACTTCGTTGAGCTCTGAGTGGAGGTGCTCAGTGTCCTGTTGATCTTATCCAGCTTCATCTGTGGGTCGTCCACCAGGCAGCGCTCAGGTTGGTGTTCCTGGACTTACAGTCCTGGGTGACTGCTCTGACCACTGCACCATCGGGCAGCCTGGGAATGGATTTTAAGGCAAACCTCAAACACACTGCTTCCTTGTATGACATCATTCTACAGCATCTCTTCAACCTCAGTTTGAACCAGGAGAAGGTTCCAGTAGAAGACATCCAGCCTTGTTCCAGTACCAGAAAGATCTCCTCCATCTTCTCCTCATGACTACAGACCTGTAGCTCTGACATCTCACACCATGAAAGGAGAAACTTTTATTGGTCCACCTGAATAAGCAAAACACCTCCTTGCGTTGAGGTGAGCCCGACTGTATCTAGCCGGTTCCTCTCAAACTCACGCACAAGCTCAGGCTCCTTCCCCACCAGAGAGGTCGGCACGCCAAGGCTCACGCTTTCGGCTGCAGCCCAAAACACATCGCACCCGACTCCTATGACCCTCCCTGCAGGTGGTGGGCCCACGGGGAGGCAAACCCATTTAACCAGTTCGGGCTGAGCCTGGCCAGGTCCCATGGGTGAAGGCCCGGCCACCAGGCGCTCCAGAACGAGCCCCTCCCCCAGGCCTGGCTCCAGCTGCAGTTCAGCATCCACACAACAAACACTAAAGTTATAAACACTGATGGTCTTTGATGAGGTTTCTTCTTAGATTTTTTCACATTAATTAAACAAAATATTTTTCTAAAGTTATTTTTGCTGTATTTTCAATTATTATAAATAGAAAATAGCTTTATCGTAGAGTAACATTGGTCAGAAAAAATAGGACTTTTAATTTTAAAAGGTGATATAGGCTTTGATGTTATTTTTTATTTTGAAATACACATGAACCAATATTTTAGTCACAGAGCATAGATAACATAACAGGGAAATTTGACACTTTTATCCTCTAAATGAGCTCATTTCAAATTTGATGCCTCCTACAGGTCTCAAAAAAGTTGGTACAGGGACAACAAATGGCTGAAAAAGCAAAAAAATTGTAAAACAATTCAGTATCTATCTGTATTCGTTATTCAGTAATGAATGAAGATAATTGATTGGGCCGCCTGCTCCAACCACTGCAGCCCCACGTCCCTTTTATAGCTAATCATGTTCCAGACCTGATACCAATTAACTTGCTTGATACTTGCTAGATACTGAATTGTTTTACAATTGTTTACTTTTTTAGCCATTTGTTGTCCCTGTACCAACTTTTTTGAGACCTGTAGGAGGCATCAAATTTGAAATGAGCTCATTTAGTGGATAAAAGCGTTAAAATTTCCCATTTCAAAATTTGCTATTATCTATGTTCTGTTGTGAATAAAATATTGGTTAATGTGTATTTCAAAATAAAAGATAACAGCAAAGGCTATATCACCTTATAAAATTAAAAGTCCTATTTTTTTCTGACCAATGTTACTCCACAATAAAGCTATTTTCACACTAAATGTTACTAATTAAATTTGACATATGTATAATAATTTGAAATACATCTAAGATAATTTTAGAAAATTATTATGTTCATTTATGTGCGAAAATCTAAGAAGAACGCTGTTTTTCTTGCTTTTGTATTTTTGGTATGTTGTGTCGTGTTTCGTGGAAGGATGTCGCCATCTTTTTCAGGGTTATTAAACATTTTAATTCATATTAAAGCAGACTGAATCACCGAGAACGATGGTGATGCTCTGAACTGGTTATAATCACATTTATGTGTTACACTGGAGCAAAAATGATGTTCTAAATATTTACGTCAACAGTCATATTGGTCACCTTCTACAGAACAAGCACACATTAAAAAAAATGCACAGAAACGTATCTAAGATTTAAAACCAGATGATTTTAACCAGTTAAGAATTATTCATCAACAATCAACCCTGAAATTATTATTTATAATTATTTATATATTAATTTGAAGAAATCCAATGATAAAAAATAACCCACAACATCACATAGTGGCTCAAAGGAAAACAACCTTCACCATCTTTATTGAGATCATTATTCAGCTACTTTCAAAGATTATCTGCCCTTTCAGAAATCTCATTATTTAGTCGGCATGAATGATCAGACGTCTGCAGCCACAGGTTTGGAGCGATGGTTTCAGGATTACATCACCTGAAACATGAACCATCGTTTGCTTCCAGTCGCTGAAATCTTTCAGTGAGGTATTAAAGTCGTCACTTTCAAACAAATCTTAGGGACATTTATGACTGGAAACCAGTGACGTGAACCAGGACTGATGTGATCATCATTAGCAGAGCAGCTGGACTTACTTAGACCAGCTCATGGTGATCAGGGCTGGGTTTGGGTCTGCAGACCGACGCCTGGCAGACCTGCGTTTCCTCCCCTGAGTACAGCTCTGTGATGACATCAGCAGACAGGAAGAGAGGTTTAAAGGTCAGGGGTCAATCTATTCATGAGACGTAAAAGCCCAACATCTGCCTGTAACCTGTTTCTAACTCACAGGTTCTTATTTCTCTCTTAACTGTATCCTTTGAATTAAAACGTATTGAATTAATTTAATGCACCACTAAACCAGGTTTTTAGGAACTGATCCTGAATGGATAACCATCCAGGATGCTGCAGTCTTTTTATACGTTTCTGTGCTCAATTTATTTTGTCCCATTTTTCCATATTTTATAGGTCTTTGGAGCAGTTTTGTACATCTGTTTATTTCATGTCTTATTTTTGCCCCAGTCGGGTTATTTTGTACTTCTTCAGAGACATTTCTGTGTCTTTCAGCTCGTTTTTGCACCTTGTTGCGCTCATTTTAATTTAGATTTTGAATTCAGTGTTTGTTTTTGTCAACTGCATCTTTTTGAGGTCATGGTGCAAAACTATTACAAGCATTTTCTGAATGAATGTTTTGACTTATGTTATGTCTTCTCTCTGTCATCGATGCCCCCTTCAGGGTCACGGGGGAGCGCTGGAGCTCTACCCAAGACAGGTCACCAGAGCCTCATCTACAGCGCTGGCTCTCACTCCTGGGACCAGTTGGGTCCTGGGACCAGTTCCCACACAGTAAAGACATCAGCAAAGATCCGGAACGGATCCACGAAACGGACCCGTATCCACTTTGGAGCCGGATCGCAGACCTACTGGCTACGCGCTGCGTCCGGTCCCCATCCGCGATTAAAACCTTACTTTCGCGGCGGGTCTGCTCAGAACCCCCAAATCTGCAGCGGAACCAACAAACTGACTGGACAAACTGATTAATCCAGGTGTGTCTGAGTAGCCACAATGGTCAGACACACCTGGATTAATCAGTTTGTCCCATGATAATAGGTATTGATGCTCACAAACAGAATAGCCTTTAACTACTTGGTTGGTGGCTGTAGCTCAGTTGGTAGAGCGGGTTGTCAAGTCATTGTAAGGTTGGCGGTTTGATCCCAGCTCCAACTGTCCACATGCTAAAGTGTCCTTGGACAAGACACTGAATCCTAACTTGGCCCCAAATTGTCTGGCAGCTCTTTGCATGGTGGGAGTCGTCCACTGGTGTGTGAATGGGTGAATGAGAAGCCGTTGTAAATTGCTTTGAGGGCAATTGATGTCTTGACTTTTTCTGTTAAGTCTATATTGACAATAGTGTTCGGTTTAAAAGACACAAAGCAATGCAGATTTGAGCTATGGCTATATTGGTGTGGAAGTCTAGGTAAGGCATACATTTAGTTTAGTTTGCTATGTTATCGGGATTTTTAAAATGAGATGAACAGGTCCAAAAACGACCCGGGCCAGAGGGTTGTTTTTCTGCATCCGTTGCGGATCCGTTGCGGATGTGCGGGTCCACTCAGGACCCACCACGGGGGTAAGGTTTCAATCGTGGATGCAGACCGGTGGAGCCAGTGCGGGTCCACGATCAGCCTCCAAAGCGGATTTGTCACTGAGTGCAAGTGGACCCCGATACGGATCCGTTTCGCAGGTCCGTTCCAGATCCCGCTGTACCTCCCTGCGTGATCTGGGATGTCCCAATCACGTTTTTTGGGTCCCGATCCGATTCCGATCTTTTAATTTTGATAATCGGCCGATTCCCAATTTTTCCTGATCCGATTTCACTTTTTTTGAGTGGACAAACAGAGTTTAATTTCCCATGCATTTTATTTCCTGTGTACATTAATAAATAGGCCTGCATCCAAGCTGAGATTAATAGCTTATATTATCTCATAAAATAAACAACAACTTATTTAAACACTCTTCTTTCTTTCTTTTTTCTTTGGGAGAATTACTATAAAACACATTTAGTTACAGAACAGTGACTGTTCAACAGTCTCAGTACTAAAGAACATAGCACTTCCATTTAAATAGCAGCAGGTGAACTTGGCTAGCAGTTTAAGGCAATGAAAACTAGGGATGTCCCGATCAGGATTTTTTGACCCCCGATCCGATTCTGAGTCATTTGATTTTGAGTGTCTGCCGACACTGAGTCCCGATCCGATACTTTCATAACACATTAAAAAAAATGAACAAATACAGAATTAACAGATCCAGGTTGTCTCCCATTTTTATTTTATTTTTTAACACTTAAACAGTCCACTTCTCTTTGATGTAGCTTCAACAATTAAGTAATAACAAATAGTGCACCAGTATAACAGAACTTCTGTGAAGTAGCTTGAACAATCAAGTATATTAACTAGTAAGAAAATGTTACTAGATTTTCCTCGGGCCCGATTTCCAATCACGAGATCGGATCGGGACAACCCTAGTATCTAACAATTAATAAAGATAATTGACATCAGGTCTGGAACGTGATTAGCTATAAAAGGGACGTGGGACTGCAGTGGTTGGAGCAGGTGGCCAATCTGGGGCCCTAAGCCGAATTCTATTGTGAACCCCCGCATCATCGAAATTAGATGACTACCACAAAGTGACATGTAGGTTTATTTGAAACTTTTTGGAACAAAAGTGACCATCTTTCAACATTTTACTGTCACAACCTCTTTACACACGAATACATCTGCATTTGCAGGAATCCCGCATGTGACGTGGTGGCTGAGGCCTCCACTGTTGGGGTACCTGATGGTGCTGGTGATGTGGTGGCTGAGGCCTCCACTGTTGGGGTACCTGATGGTGCTGGTGATGTGGTGGCTGAGGCCTCCACTGTTGGGGTACCTGATGGTGCTGGTGATGTGGTGGCTGAGGCTACATCTGTTGGTGAGCTACCTGATGGCCCAGGTGATGTGCTGGGTGAGACTGCATCAGTTAAAGGTGGGGTAGGTGTTCTTTGAAAAAACAGTTCCAGCAATCCAACTCAAGTGAGATTTTGAAAATATACACTCCCTCCCTCCTCCCAAAGGCTCCGCCTCCTCCTCTTCAGCTCACCCCTCGAAACCACGCCTTCACACGATTCACGACTACATGAACCGCAGGGAGGGAGGGAGGGAGGGGTGATATTTGATGGACATATTAGGCAGCCAATGAAAGTAATGATGATCACTATTTTGATTGGTCAGAGTTTTTCTCTGATTATACCCTCTAGACCGGACCAAAACATTTCGTTTTTTTTTGCAAACATTTTATTTCAGTGGGTGCAATGGGAATGTGAAAAGGTTTTCAGGCAATATTGTAAAAAGTGCTGCAAAAGAACACCTACCCCACCTTTAATATGGCAGGTGTCCTTTGTGAGGTAGTCACAAACCTCAACATTGACCCTAGTATGACAAGAAATCCATCATTATAAGCAGATTATTAAGATTTGTTTTGGTAAATAACACAATGCGATGAACATAAATAGTAACTTCAGAGATTAAAATGCATTTAATGCAAATACAACTACAACTAATAATAACATTTCTATATTTGATTATTTTTTACATAGTCTAGTTGCCTCCTTATTGTAAGCAACTACAAGAGATGGCGACATTTCATCTCCATAACCAAAAATCTCTATTGATGGAAGAATAAACCTGAACCACATATGGCCACCAACTGGTCAATCACCACTCTGATCTCATTTTTGCTGTTTGAGAGTGCAAAGAATTAACACACAAGGATGATTAATGCTAATAAGGGCCGCTGGAAGACGTTACCTTCAGTCCACATCTGGACAGAGTCATCCTCACTTCTGTCTCATAATCAGGTCATCTGCTGGGTGTTTATGCCACAACATTTTATTATTTTATTTCAACAACATCCTCACCTTCAAGTGCAGAATGAGCCTCCTCTTGTTTTTTTTTTTTTTTTTCTCATATTGTTGTTTGGACGCCATCTCTTCATCATCAACAACCCGTTGGTGCATCTGACCGCTGATTGGTCAGATGCTGTGCTGTCAATCATCATTGTGGCGATGTGGGCGGAGCAGTGTCAAATTACACTTCACTTTTTGCCTGCCTCTTGGTAGTCTTGCGCTCCGTGCGCTCCGTGGGCATCGTTTGCCAGTCTGCAGAAAGTGCGTCTCCTCCCATGAACTGGGGGCCCCACACACAGCGCATATTCTGCATATAGGGAGGGGCGGCGCTGCTAATATGGACCCTAACCAAAGAAAACTGCCGCCCCCAACTGGACATGAGCTACAATTACAACAGTACCTAAATCAGAAAAATACTCCTTACTGCTGCTTTAATTAACACTGTTTACATCATTCCAGATTTCTCTTGTTTAAAGTTATCATTTAAGATTTCTAGATGTAATATTGATGCTTGACACCCCAAAGCTTTTCTGTGAAACCAGAGCAAAACAGACACAAAGTTCTCTCTGAATATGGATATGATATATCTGAAATGAAAGACACCCCTCAATTCAATTCAATTTCAATTCAATTTTATTTGTATAGCGTCTGTTACAATGACAATTGTCTCTAGGCGCTTTACAGAGACCCAGAGCATGACCCCCGAGCAAATATCATTAACTAAGATTATAATATTAAATCCAATCAGTGATAATGGCAGGTAAAAAACTCCCACGTAGGGAGAAAAAAAACCTTAATGCCAAACAATGGCAAGGAAAAACTCCACTTTAAGAGGAAGAAACCTTGAGCAGGACCTGGCTCATATGGGGGGACCCTCCTGCCGAAGGCCAGCCGGGTAGAGAAAGAAAAGAGGGGAGACAGGACAGAGAGAGGATGGAGGACGGAGAGAAGATGGAGGACAGAAAGAGGAGAGCACACAAATGACTAAATACAATGGCCATATAAACATAAACAGATGGAGGCAGCAGCACTGGGATGAGATGGCCAGAGGACCAGGTCGCCGATCACCACGTCAGTCGGCACCCAAACACAAGTGGAGGAGAACCCCGGGATGGACAGAGGATGGAACTGCAAGTCAGCATGAAACCCAGGACACTCTGGCCTGCAAATACACAGAAAGAAAAAGGAGGCAAAACCAGCACAACAAACCAGAGGAAAGCAAAGAATATGGGGCACAGTTTCAGTAACAAGGCGCTCCCAAATAATTATGAGCTGGAGGAGGAGGAAGGGAGGAGGAAAGGGAAGACAAAGGAGAAAAGCAGTGGAGACACCACTCAGCAGATCATGTTGGTGTCCCCCTGTAGCGTAGGCCTATAGCAGCATAGCTATGACGAAGCTGTGATTAAGACGAGCTACTCTAGTCTGAGCTACTACAACTATAGTTATAACTATTAGCCCCTACACACTATAGATTAGACTAACTGTAGGCTTTACTAAACAGAAATGTTTTCAGTTTAGTTTTAAAAATGGAGATGGTGTCAGCCTCCTGAACCCAAACTGGTAGCTGGTTCCATAAAAAAGGTGCCTGGTAGCAGAAGGCCCGTCCTCCAAACCTACTTTTATATATTCTAGGAACGACGAGTAATCCTGCACTCTGAGAGCGGAGAGCTCTATTAGGAGCATAACATGCTATCAAGTCTTGTAAATAGCGCAGAGCTAGGTCATTAAGGGCCTTATATGCGAGAAGCAGAATTTTAAACTCAATTCGAAGTTTCACGGGAAGCCAATGGAGGGAGGCTAACACGGGAGAGATGTGATCTCGCTTGCGGATTCCTGTCAGCACCCTCGCTGCTGCGTTCTGGATCAATTGAAGGCTATTCAGCGAGCTTTTCGGACATCCTGCTAACAACGCATTACAATAATCCAGTCTAGAACTGACAAAAGCGTGGATTAATTTTTCGGCATCACCCTGGGAGAGGATGCTCCTAATTTTGGCAATATTTCGGAGATGAAAAAAAGGCAGTCTTGCAAACCTGATTAATATGCTGCTTAAATGACATATCCTGATCAAAAATGACTCCAAGGTTTTTCACAGCTGTGCTGGAAGCCAGCGTAAACCCAGCTAATCCGTTCCTCAGGTGTTTTGGACCAAAGACAATAACCTCTGTTTTATCCGAGTTTAAAAGCAAAAAGTTAGAGGACATCCAGGACTTAACGTCATTTAGACACCCTTGAAGTTTAGCCAAAGGTTTTGTTTCCTCTGGTTTCATAGATAAGTACAGCTGCGTATCATCAGCGTAGCAATGAAAGTTTATGCCATGGCTCTGGATAATTTTTCCCAAGGGCAACATGTATAAAGTAAAAAGGATTGGTCCCAGAACTGAACCCTGTGGGACACCATAGCAGACCCTAGTCCGTGCAGAAGAAAGAAACGTTTATTAACATGGACGAACTGGAACCTGTCAGACAGGTATGACTTAAACCAGTCTAATGCTGTCCCTTTAATTCCAACAGTGTGCTCTAATCTATGCAGCAAAAGGCCGTGATCAACGGTATCAAAAGCAGCACTGAGGTCCAACAGAACCAGGACAGAAACTAATCCATTATCCGAGGCCATAAGGAGGTCGTTGGAGACTCTAATCAGCGCAGTTTCTGTGCTATGATGAGATCTAAACCCTGACTGAAAGACCTCAAATAGATCATTTCTATGCAGGTGTTCTCCTAACTGGCTAGCAACTATTTTTTCCAGGATTTTAGAGATAAATGGAAGGTTGGATATTGGTCTATAGTTTGCCAAGATGTCCGGGTCAAGGGATGGTTTCTTGAGCAAAGGTTTAATGACTGCAACTTTAAAAACCTGTGGTACATATCCTAATTGCAAAGATAGGTTAATCTGATCCAAAATTGATATACCAATAGAGGACATAACATCTTTGAACAGTCGAGTTGGGATGGGATCCAACAGACATGTAGATGGTTTAGCTTTACTGATAGTTGAGGTCAACTCAGAGAGGCCCACAGGAGAAAAACAGTCCAGAGTCAAATCAGAAACGGAAGAAATCAACGAAGCTGCAGGGACGTTCACAGCCGTCGACAGTTGGGCCTGGCCAATCTCATCTCTAATTTTAATTATTTTCCCGCTAAAAAAGCTCATAAAGTCTTCACTACTGAGAGTAGCACTTTAAAGTTCCCACTTTAAAGACAGAGAAACAAGAATGCAGATGAGTCACAGAGCTTGTATTTATGGTGCTGCATCCTGTCTGAACTCACAGAAGGGAGAGTTGGTCCTTCACATCAGGTAAGTTTTATCTTTCCATATACAGGTCTGCAAATGAACTTTTCAAACATTGTGTATTCGTGACATCTTTCCAGTACAAGTACGGACACTGGTTATAATCTCTGATAAAAAATCAGGTGCTTAACTTCAGTCCAACATTCAGAAAAGGCAAACACAAACATTACCACAGCAGAGAGTCAAATTCAGATGTGTTTCAGAGGTTTTTCTCTCCTTTATGTCTTCTGTGTTAAATGTTAAACTGGTAACTGCTCATATGACCTTTAGAAAACTGAGAGCATTTTACACACATACAGAAAGAAATACTGACAAACAAGTTATTGGTTAGTAGAACTTTGACTTGAAAGTCTGGAAGTCTGCATCTGGCTACATTTATTCAAGTGTCTGGTCAAACTGGATTCATTGAAGTGTCACAGCCTTCTTCTGTTTTTAATTTAGGATCGTCTGTCACTGAGATCAGTAGAAATGTTCAGCAGCAGCTCAGGTGAGATCTACAGGTCGACCAAACGTTTTAGTTTTTCATGAATTTAATGAAAAACAACAATTTAAATTTCATCTTGATCCAGGTTAGTCTGATACCTTTGTCTGGTACCTCCACAGACCATCACCCTTCAGGCTACGACCTGGGTCCACCCCCGGGGGGCCAGGGGTCCCATGGGGGTCCTGATGGTCACCATGGAGAAAGTAAACACCATGGTGATGATCGCCATGGTGACCGAGACCACAATCGCCATGGTGACCGAGACCACAATCGCCATGGTGACCGAGACCACGATCCCCGTGGTGACCGAGACCGAGGAGAACACCATCACCATGATCGTCATGGTGACCGAGACCATGATCACCACAGGGGCAGACAAAGGCCTGATCGTCATGGCGACTATGACCATGAGCGAGACCACAGCCCCCGTCGTCATGGGAGCGGAGGTGGGAGTCCTGGCCGAGGCAGCGGCAGTGAGGGTGACGATGATGGCCACCGTGGGAACCATGGGGGCAGAAACAGGCATGGCAACGGGCCCGGACGTGGGCGTGGACGTGGACGTGGACGTGGGCGTGGACGTGGACGTGGACACTGGTAGGAGTGAAAACAGGTGAGACTCCACCAGAGTTCTTCTCTGAGTCACACAAATGATAAAGAAGCTTCTGTATTTTTGGTATTTTCCCCTCTGGACTGAAGTGAGGTCACGGTTCCTAGAAAAGAAAAATGTCTTCAGACGTCTGTGGACCAATCAGCATCCAGCACCATTAGAACCAGAGAGCAAATCACCGGCTCTAAACTGTCATGACATCTGGTTAAACTAGTTTAGACTGACAAACCTGTAACAAAAAAACAATGAACCACCTACTCCAGGATTTAAAAAACAAAAGCCATAAATCTAAATAAGTCTTTTTTTGTCTTTGTGTTTTCCAGGCAGATGACACACGAAGGAGCAGAAACATAAAAGATGAAATGTTTGACTTTGAGCTCATTAATCCTTCAGTCCTAATATGAAATAAAATGAAACGTCTCTCCTGATGTTGCTGATTTCTTTTAGATTCCAGATGTTCAGATATTCTGTCACTGTTCTAAAATTTAAAGTGACAGGGGCTGACTTTAGGAAAAAGACGTTGCTGTGTGTCTCAGTGAGCCTTTTGATCCTTCAAAAATAAAAACGTGATTCCTGCATGTTAATTTAAGTGGTTCGAGGGTTATCAGTAGATGGTGGAATACTGACTTCCTTTACGTCTATTCATCTCTGAAAACAGAAACATTTTTAAAGAGGAACCACAACAGGTCCTGGGAGCCTGTGTGGCTGCTGGTTATCTCTGGGAGTTTCTCTGATGAGAAACACAAAAGCAAACATTTTCTTCTCCACCTTACTGTCACACCTCTGGGTGGAGCTGAAGTTATTTCAGGTGATGGTTTCTCTGTAGATGAGGACCCTCTCTGACCAGCTTCAGCAGCATCTTCACCAGCTGATCAGCTTTTGTTCCATTTCACATCAAAGCAGGTTCCTCACTGGGACACAGAACCTCAGGGCCCCACCCTGGAGCCAGGCCTGGGGGAGGGGCTCGTTCTGGAGCGCCTGGTGGCCGGGCCTTCACCCATGGGACCTGGCCAGGCTCAGCCCGAACTGGTTAAATGGGTTCGCCTCCCCGTGGGCCCACCACCTGCAGGGAGGGTCATAGGAGTCGGGTGCGATGTGTTTTGGGCTGCAGCCGAAAGCGTGGGCCTTGGCGTGCCGACCTCTCTGGTGGGGAAGGAGCCTGAGCTTGTGCGTGAGTTTGAGAGGAACCGGCTAGATACAGTCGGGCTCACCTCAACGCAAGGAGGTGTTTTATTCAGGTGGACCAATAAAAGTTTCTCCTTTCATGGTGTGAGATGTCAGAGCTACAGGTCTGTAGTCATGAGGAGAAGATGGAGGAGATCTTTCTGGTACTGGAACAAGGCTGGATGTCTTCTACTGGAACCTTCTCCTGGTTCAAACTGAGGTTGAAGAGATGCTGTAGAATGATGTCATACAAGGAAGCAGTGTGTTTGAGGTTTGCCTTAAAATCCATTCCCAGGCTGCCCGATGGTGCAGTGGTCAGAGCAGTCACCCAGGACTGTAAGTCCAGGAACACCAACCTGAGCGCTGCCTGGTGGACGACCCACAGATGAAGCTGGATAAGATCAACAGGACACTGAGCACCTCCACTCAGAGCTCAACGAAGTTGTGGAAGACACAAGTTTACATTTTTGGTGTACAAAAAGCTAAAATCACAGCTACTCTACTTCCTGAACTTCAGCCAGCTATTCTGTTTTCTGTGTGCCATTATTGGAGAAACTGATCAATCCAGGTGTGTCTGACCATTGCTGTGAGGTCAGACACACCTGGATTAATCAGTCTGTTAATTAATGGCACACAGGAAACAAAGCAGCTGGCTGAAGTTCAGGAAGTAGTGCAGCTGTGCATAAAGCTACATTGACATAATGTGAACATTCATTATAGCCTAAATGAAAACACAAAGGGGTTTATATGAAGAGTATTTATTTGAAGGGATTTGCATATTTTTTGTTCATTTAACATTGCTTGTATTTACATTTACATTTGATTTTCATTCCACACATTGTTTTCATTTCATATTGCTCTTCTTTTACAGTTTTTCATCTCATTTCACATGATTTTTCTTTACTCTTTTAATGACTTGTTGTACTCATTTGTTACAGACTGAATTCTTTATGACTGTTTTGGAAGGAGTGTATATTTGTGGACTGGTCCAGAGTAGTTTATTTTACATGAGAAGAGCGAAAACAGTTCTGTTGTCTAACAACATCCTATTCTCTGTAACAATCTTTTTTTTTCTTCGCGCGCTGTCACTCATCGGATGTCACACACTAACCTCGCGAGATCTACCACCTACAGTACCTGTAGTAGCTGCTGCTGTGGCAGTTATCGCGAGACAAGTGACAGATCTCAGATTGCGAATGTTTTTTTTTTCTACGTCCGATGCGGTATTATTATTTTTTAATAACGCAGATTAAAATATGGGAGATTTACGGGAAAATACTAATACGGGAGGATGGCGGGAGAGAAGAGTAAAATACGGGATTTTTCCGGCCAAACCGGGATACTCGACAGGTATGCTCCACATACATTCATGTATCGCTGATGTCCACATCGTATTTCTTCTAACATCAGAGATTCCTCCAGTATGAAACAGCTCTCATTAGTTGGTGGAGCTGATAGTTAAGGATTTCAATATTGTTCAATGTTTACCAAAAGTCCTGTGGATGTTTGTTATTTTTCAGTGACAGAACGCGGCCGGGATAAATCTCATTTTAACACGTGAACTCTCGCGAGATTCAGAGCGCCACCTACCGTTACCACCATGAACGTAATATAGGACCTGATGACGTCAGAGGAAGTTCTTCATAAAATCTAATCTCCTGCTGGAATCTTTCAGTTCCTATCAAACACCACAGTTAGTAGGCACTTCCTAAGCTCTCCGTCAAGGATTTTTCAGATCGCGACTGAAAAGTGACTTTTACAGACACGGAAAGAACAACCAGCAGCATGAATCCATCAAAGTTCAACGAGGACCAGATGAACAACTTGTTGAAGCAAGTGAAGGATCTTACCAACAGGCTGCAGAACAACAACATCCTTCTCGCTGAAGAAAAAGAGAAGAGACTTGCAGCAGAAAATAATTATAATTTGAAAGAGGAAGAGCTTCAAGAGCTGGAGAGTCGTTTGAAGGAGGAATACCATCGCAGAATTGTCGCTGAGAAGGAGCTTAAATGGTCCAAACGCACCGTTGATGAGTTACGCCTCCCCTCTCAAGCACCTCGGAAAGGAAAAAATAGATCAATACCTGCAGAGGCTCTCAAGGAGCTGGAAAATGTCAAGAAGCAGCTGCAGGAGAAGACCATCGCTGTCAAATAAATCAACGGCCAACACTGTCTTTCGGATCCAACTTCCGTTTATTGCAACTCACACACACTGGTTCACATGTCCAGTTCTCGTCTAACTCAGTCACGAACTCTCGCGTTATTTTCTGTATAAATAACTACGTCATGCATCATTTATGTTACTGATACCTTGACATCTCCCCTTCGAATTATTCTACTTCTAGAACATGAAGCACAACATTAAACTTATTCACTGTAACCCATATTTTCCTTTGGTCATTTCAACTTAAAAGAATGAACTGCTTTTCACTTTTACATAGCACCTTTAACATATGTAATTATAAGATACCTCTCAGGTTACTTCAGAATGTGAACCTTAACTCAAACTAAAACTTAAATTCTTAACAAAACTGAAATACCCTGTTCTCTGAGTTTCTTGACTAAATGTCCATTCTTTTCACAGGTCTACTAACTCTACCAAATCTGGTCACCATCAGTCCTTCGGGTGTTACTGTAGGACTCCTAACTTTGCTCTCACACAATCCCTGGTCAGAGCCCCTTTGTGGCATTTCTGTCTCTGACTCTGGGGCTGGTTGCCTAGAGTCTATGTTCTCTTCTTCAGTCAGCGGTGGTACTTGCTGAAGATGTCGCCTATTTCTCCTCATCTCTCCTCCCCCCGGCGACTTCACCTGATACGAGCGTGGCGTACCACACTCCTGCAGCACCGATGATCGGCCTGTCCACACCTTCTCCACATCCAGTTTGGACAGGACGTCGTCACCTGTGTGCAAGGGCGGCAAGTCCCTCACTCCGTGTCTCCGGTTGTAGTAGAATGCTTGTTGTTGTTTGGCTTCTTCATCTCGGCGGCGGATGAGGTCTCGGTTCGGCTGCCTTGGAATCAGGTTTCTTTTTAATGACGGCAGTGTTGTGCGAATCTTACGCCCCGTGAGCATCTCTGCCGGGCTCACTCCCGTGGATGTGGTTGGCGTAGAGCGGTAGCACATTAAAGCCAGCAGGGGGTCGTCCTGCTTGAGTATGTGCTTGGCAGTTTGCACTGCACGTTCTGCATGCCCGTTGCCTTGGGGGTTGTACGGGCTTGACGTGGAATGCTCAATGTCATACAGCCTGCAAAACTCTTTCCAAGCCTCGCTGGTGTACTGAGGTCCGTTATCACTAACCACCTGCTCAGGGATGCCAAACCTGGCGATCGTTGCCTTCATTAACCTCATGACCTGTTCTGTTGTTGTGTTAGTTAAGTGTAGTATTTCTAGATACCGTGAGTAATAATCTGATATCACTAGGTATTGCTTTCCTTTGTATTCACAAATGTCTGTGGCTATCTTTTGCCATGGTCTCCGGCAGGGGTGTCGACTGCAACTGTTCCCTCCTCTGAGTGCGTCTGTTTGTCTGACAAAAGTGGCATGTTTCAATTTTCTTTTTAATGTCCCCTGACATCTTAGGCCACCACACAGTCTCTTGTGCCCGTTCTCTACACTTGGACAGGCTCTGATGTCCCTCGTGTATGCGGTCTAGCACCTCCTGTCTCAAGGCCTGTGGAATTACAATGCGACAGCCCAGTGTGATAAGGCCCTCACATTCAGACAGTGAGTCTCTCATCATATATAGTAGTCTCTAACACTATCTGAAGTGCTTCTCATTTGTTTGGGCCATCCATCCCTGATCAGCTTCCTCACGCGCTGGAGCTGTGGGTCCTCCTGTGAGGCAGTCCTGATCCTGTCCAGTTTGTTTTGTGAGACAGGCCAGCTGTAGGTTACTGCATTTACATGACATGTAACGACTGTTTCCGTGGTGCTGTCTCTCTCCTTCAGCGGGCTGCGAGAGAGTGCGTCTGCTATGACCAACGTTTTGCCTGGTGCGTACTCCGCCTTTGCATTAAAACGCATGAGCCGCATCAAAAGTCTTTGGCACCTAATACGCACTGTGTCTAGGTCTTTGCTGTTTATCAGCGGCACCAGCGGCTTGTGATCCGTTATGAGTTGGAATTTGTCCATGCCTACCAGGTACTTCTGGAACCTTTCACAGGCCCATACTCCCGCCAAACATTCCTTCTTTATTTGCGCGTACCTGGTTTCCGCGTCTGACAGTCTCCTGGAGCAGTACGCTACTGGCTTCCAGCTCTCTCCATGCAGCAGGAGCAGGACTCCTCCCATCCCGTAGCTGCTCGCATCCGCTGACACCGTGGTCGGTTTCCGTGGATCATAGTGGGCCAGTACAGGCGAGGTGACGAGGGCTTCTTTAAAGCGCTGAAATGCTCGCTGTTGTGGCTGGTCCCAGGTCCAGGCTGTCTTCCCCTTAAGAAGATCATACAGTGGGCTAGCAGTGGTTGCTATGGCTGGAATATATTTGCTCATATAATTAATCATGCCTAAAGCACGTTTCAGTTCATGTACGTTGTTGGGTACCTGTAACTCTCTTATGGCGCTCACCTTCTCCGGGTCTGCTCTTACCCCATTGGCGTCCACGATGTGGCCCAGGAAGCGTAGCTGTGGCTGAGCATAAACACATTTCTCTTTGTTCAGCTTAAGGCCTGCTCGCTCCATCCTTGCAAGTGTATTTTGCAGGTGTCTGTCATGTGTGGCTTTATCTTTCCCATGTATAATCACATCATCCATGTACCCAGCAACTCCTTCCAGGCCTTCCAGCAGTTCATGCATCTTACGCTGGAATATCTCTGGGGCTATGTTTATCCCAAACGGAAGGCGGGTGAAGCAGTATCTCCTGAAAGGTGTGATAAATGTGATTAGGATTCTGCTTTTTTCATGCAGCGGTATCTGCCAGAAACCTGACGCAGCATCGAGGGAGGTGAACACTGTGGAGCCAGCCAGCTTGGCTAGCGTCTCATCTGTGGTGGGTAGCTAGTAAGTTTCTCTTTTTATGTTTTCATTCAGCTTCTGGAGCCCCACACAGATTCTGACGGCGCCTGACGGCTTCAGAACTGGCACCATAGGGGTGCACCATTCTGTTGGTTGTGTCACTTTGACAATCACGCCCTCTTCCTCCATGCGCTGCAGCTCAGCTTGGACTTTGGGTAGGAGTGGCAGTGGGACTCTCCTGGCTGTGTGTACGGCGTGTGGAACAGCATCATCTCGTAGGTGTATTTTCACCGGGTCGGTCCTCATCGTCCCCTGGTGGACAGCTGCTGTCTTCACTTGCTGTACTCGTTTTACTAGCCCCATCTCCACTGCTGTGTCTCTGCCCAATAAGTTACTGACTGTGGGCCCTCTAGCTACATATATATTGAAAATGTGTTTTCTTTGTTTGTGTAATGTGCTAGCTGTAAATTGTCCCATAATGTCCAGTGTTCCTCCTGGGCTCTCTAACGGGCCCTGGTGTGGCTCCAGCTTTCTTTCTGGCTTGAGTGTGTTAAATGTTTCCATGTTCATTACGGTGACATCAGCACCCGTATCTATTCTAAATCTCACTGGCGTGTACCCTATGTGGATCTGTTCTGTCCATTGTTCTCCACTGCTTTGTTTTCTTTTACACACTGCACCGAGATAGAAGCTTTCATCCTCTTCATTGCCCTGGCTAACTTCCCTCACAGCCTTTGAAAAGCATTTTCTTTCCCAATGCCCCTTCTTCCCACACTTCCTGCATTCAGAATCCATAGCTGGGCATTTTGTTCCATTTTTGTGCTTTTCTTTACCGCACCGAGTGCACTTGCTTTCCCATTGGTAGCCGCGCTGCTGTGCTTGGCTCCTCTCTCCCCGCGGGTGTCCTGCTTTCGTCCCGAAATTCTTTTGTTTCACCGCCTGCACTGTCAGCGGAGCCTGCTGCTCTTGCTGCGTTATCTGCTGCGCCACCTCTTCAGCTTGCCTCACCATAAGCACTGCCATTTCGAGGGTTAATTCCGAGGTTAGCTGCAGTTTTCTGGACAGTTCTTTATCTCGTATTCCTACGACTAATCTGTCTCTTATGTGTTTGTGTTTCTTGTCTCCAAACTCGCAATTGTTACTCAGTTCGTGCAGGGCTCGGATAAACGTCTCCGCCGTTTCCCCTGACTTCTGTTGCCTTTGATAAAAACGCGCCCTTTCATGGATGGTGTTCCGTTTAGATATGAAATACTCATCAAATTCCCCCAAAACAGTCTCATAATCCTCTTCATCCTCCTCCCCTGTGAAGGTGAATGTCTTGAAAATATTCTCGGCTTCGTTGCCCATTGCATATATTAGCGTGCTGACCTGGACGTCTGCATCCTCGTAGCTAAGTTTGGAGGCTGACCTGAATCGCATGAATCTCTGTCTCCACGACGGCCACTCTCCCGGTCTCTCAAAGTTAAAACTTTCTGGAGGTTTAAACTTTGCCATGTCGTCCGTTCTATCTTAGAGCACTTCTGACACCATGTCAAATAAATCAACGGCCAACACTGTCTTTCAGATCCAACTTCCGTTTATTGCAACTCACACACACTGGTTCACATGTCCAGTTCTCGTCTAACTCAGTCACGAACTCTCGCGTTATTTTCTGTATAAATAACTACGTCATGCATCATTTATGTTACTGATACCTTGACAATCGCTAACATGGAACTGGCTTTTAAAGTCAAGGCTCAGGAACAGACCATTGAAGATTTTCAGAGCAAGGTGGCAGAACTCACTGTGGAGATAAAGACTGCCTCAGAAACCTCCAACCACCAGCCTGAAATCACTGCAGATGGACCCAAGTCCTCTGCAGGAGAAAAAGCCCCAGAACAACACAGTGTTTCCACCCAAACTGAGGCTTTTGTGTCTGAAAGTGTCCCAGAAACAAAGGACGACTCCACCCAAACAGAGGCTTTCAGGTTTGACGAGGTCTCTGATTCAAAGGAGACCTCCACCCAAACTGAGGCTTCTGTTTCCAAAGACTCCTCTGATTCAAAGGAGACCTCCACCCAAACTGAGGCTTCTGTTTCCAAAGACTCCTCTGATTCAAAGGAGATCTCCACTCAAACTGAGGCTTCTGTTTCCAAAGACTTCTCTGATTCAAAGGAGACCTCCACTCAAACACTCAAACCATTCTGCTCCTGAAGGAGTCCCTGAAGTCCAGGAGGTCTCCACCAAAACGGAGACTGTTGGAACTGAGGATGTCTCTGACCTCAAGGGGGTCTCCACCCACCAACTTGAGGTCATTGATAAAATCAGTGAATCAGAGGAGTCGGAGGAATCTCTTGATGCCATCGACCAACTCCCCCCTCAAACAGAAGACGTCTCCCCATCGGATCCTGACCCCAAAAAGGAAATGAAACCTTCTTTCTGGAGGCGTCTCAAAAAGATGGCGACACTAGAACATCGGCGCCAACACAAGAGTAGGAGACAAATGCAGGATCCTCCAGTCACCACCAACATCCCACCAGAAGAGCAGCAGCACAAACACAAAAAAGAAAAACTAACATCAAGAAAGTGGACAAAGATTTTCTTTTAAATCTGCGTTTGCAGATTTAAACTTTGAACACACCTGTACTGTCTGTTTTCTATGTATGTATATATTAATATGGGTTTTCTCCAGGTACTCCGGTTTCCCCCACTGAAATAAGATCAATAAATCAATCCAGAACAAGTATGAACATGTCTGCATGATCATTTAATGGATTATATTCTGTGTTATGTTTGTGTTAGCTGTTTATTTTTAAAATGAATTCAGAAGAACCAGTCGATAAAAAATGTTCTTCATCACAACTGTTGACTGTATTATAGTGTTATTGAAATGTTTCAAAAGGAAGGTAACATGTTTACTCTGAAAGAGGAATGTCATTATAACATGGATTTACAAGTAAATTCTTCCATAATATTGCTTTGTTAAAATTATGGTTCAAGGTAAAAGTACATTTTCATAAATGTCTGGATACTATTACTAACGTCAATGATTCTAATATAGAAGTGGAGCAGAAATCTTCAGAGATCACCATAAATCTATTTACTTGTCCTGTTTGTAATTTCTTTCAACCACTTTTAATTGGCTGTAATGTTTGGCCATTATTAATCATATTCTAGAGAAAAATATTCTAGAACAGCAAAGCCTATATCACTATAAAATTAAAAGTCCTATTTTTTCTGACCAATGTTACTCCACAATAAAGCTATTTTCACACTAAATATCACTAAAGGTGACATATGAATAATAAGTTGAAATACATCTAAAATTATTTTTAAAAATTATTTTGTTCATTTATGTGGGAAATTGTAAGAAGAAACCTCATCAAAGACCATCAGTGTGCATCAGTGTTTATAACTTTAGTGTTTGTTGTGTGGATGCTGAACTGCAGCTCCATTACTCCATCTAGTGGTCTGTTAGTAGAAGTACAGCAGCTCCCTCTGTCTCACAGCTGCATTCAACTGGCACTGATATGAAACAGAAGAGTTCATCTTTCTACAACACCAATGATGCACATTTATCTGCAGATGAAGGACGTGTGTTGATGTGAATTCAGCAGCATGGATGAGTGAGGCAGGAACCATCCATCCATCCATCCATCCATCCATCCATCCATCCATCCATCCATCCATCCATCCATCCATCCATCCATCCATCCATCCATCCATCCATCCATCCATCCATCCATCCATCCATCCATCCATCATCCATCATCCATCCATCCATCCATCCATCCATCCATCCATCCATCATCCATCCATCCATCCATCCATCCATCCATCCATCCTCATCCATCCATCCATCCATCCATACCTGTTTAGTCCTAAGCAGGGTCATGGGGATCTGCTGGAGTCTATCCCAACTGTAGTGGGAATATCAAGACCCAAATAGTCACTTAGAAAAGATTGCAGGGATCTGTCAATATGCAGTTTGATGGTGTTTATTGTGAGGCATCTGCTGGATGCTTTTAATTTACATTTAATTTACAGGCGTGCTTACAATTAAAGGTGGGGTAGGTGTTCTTTGAAGAAACGGTTCCACAATCTAACAAAATCAAACACAATCTAGGGTCACCCATTCATTTCCTATGGCGGTCATTTTTGACCAGGAACACCACAGGTGTTACAAAGTTGAATAAATTACTCAAAATTCAGAGAAAGTGGTGATCAGCAATTATATATGTTCAAATGTCTAGTGTGGAGGATGTCATAAGGCCCCGAGACAATCAAATGTAAAACACAATATTTATGATTGATGAAAGTAAGAAATCGGTCAGATTTGACCCGAACTGGACAGAAAGGTTAAATGATCACCTGAGTTGATATCAACTCCTCCATATTCCAACCATGAATTTAAACCAGCACTGGTAGCTTCTTGAATGTTTTGAACTGATGAAGGGAAGAAATCATTATTTTTATACTCTTGTGGGAGAAAAAAATAAAGTAGATATGATGTTTTTATTATCACCTTCAACCGTCACATCTAAACAGAGAAATACACAGTTATTGTTTCCTGAGAAATAATCAAATAAAGAGCATTTATTTTCAGATTAACACAGATGTAGATACGTATAAAATCACAAACTCTGATTGGCTGTTGAGCAAAACTTAGATCTTACAGGGTTGAAAACTGTTTCATCTGTATTTAAACACTAACATATATTGAACATGATTCACAGTTAACGGTAAATTAGCTTCACGTGCACTGACTGAAGAATGAAAAGATGAAACAGTTTTGATCACAGTTGGTTTGGTTGGAGCATCAGATGTTTAAGGCCCACGGTCTGAATGATCCCGGCTCGCTGGCTGGAATCTAGAAACAAAAATAAAAGAATTTTAACGGACTCATTAAACAAAAACAAGAAGCAACATTTTGAGAAGATAAAGAGAAAACTTCAAGGCAGGTTTCTGCCTTCTTTCATCTTCCACAAAGAAGAAAAAGCTCCATTAGCTTCAGAACCTTGAGGTCCATAAATTTGGGTTAATGAAGGTGCAGATGTTCTTTCACAGGAACAAAACTGACAGAAGAGCAGATTTCAGCTGAGCCCTTACAGCAGAGACGTAGGCATATTAGGGCCAGGGTGGGCCTAGCCCCGCCCACTTTTTTGATTGGCCCAGGGCCCGGCCCGCCCTGAGCGTGAACTTGTCGCTGTGTGTGTGAGAGTCACTGGATGCATTGACTTAATCGAGGGACTGAAAGACAGTTTTGCAGAGTTTAGAGACAAGCCAGAATGTGTTTTCCAACAAGTGATGAAGCTAACTGAAGACCTTGTGCAGAAATATGAAATCACAAGCTGGGATATCACAGTGGGGACTGTTGTGATAGCGTTTGTGCATGAAAGCAGACTCCAGAGACCTCAGGTAAATTCAACACAGCTTCCTTTACTCGTGCTTGTAAAAACAGATAGGTACACACTCTTCTTCTATGTCCTAAACCATGTCAACATACCTCAAGGGCGCCACCTCTTGACTACAGGTGGTATTGCACTGAACATATGTACATCCCCCCCTTTTAGCTTGTAAACCTCTTTTCTTTACTTTAAAGACTGAACTGTTTCAAAATAAAATGATTCCAAAATAATAGTTACTTCTATCTTAATCACCAGGTATCCATAACTGAGAATGTTCAACTCACATTCAATAACATTAGTGCCAAACATAACACACATGCTTTTATGAACAACAAAATGTTAGGACCATGCATTTTTTTTCAAAAACCAGGGAAAACTCTTTGGTCAACTATAATGTTCACAAATCCAGTGTGTCTGGAGGGCGGGAAACTCTTCCCGACCTGGTTACTGTTTCACCTGGATCAGTCTGCCTGCCTTGAGACAGTCTCTCTGTCTCATCAGAGCAGGACAGACTTCTCTCAGGGAGCACTGTCAGGTGAGCCCTGTTTCTTCTTAAGCTCCCTTGGTCTGTTTCCACAGTGTAAGACCTTGGTGTTGAAGCTGGTCCCAGAACAGTAGCTGTGGTCTGTGCTGTTCTAATCCACACTCTCTGTCCCGGAACTAGAACTGGTAAGTCTTTTGCTTTGTGTCTCAGGTCGAATGATTTCCTCTGCTTCTCTTTTAGTTCTTTGTCTTTTTCCTTGAAAGCTCTGAGGTTTGGCCAGGCTGGTTTCAATGCTTGTGGAGTGGTAGGAACTGTTGATCTTATCCTCCTCCCCATCAACAGCTGCGCTGGACTCAGCCCGTGAGCCAGTGGTGTAGCTCTGTAAGCCAACAGAGCTTTCTGAGGGTCTGGACTTTTGTTGAGCAGCTGTTTAAAAAACCGTGCGGACAGCTCTCTCTCTCTGCCTCCCCATTGCTCTGGGGATAGCGAGGGCTGCTGGTCGTGTGGTTGAAACCATAGTCCTGGGCAAAAGTGGCAAAGTCTGTGGAGGCAAACTGCGGCCCGTTGTCAGTCACCAAGATTTCAGGCACTCCAAATCTTGCAAAGATTACCTTCAGCCGCTCCACTGTTGTAGATGTTGTCAGGGTCGGGAGGTTTGCTACTTCAATGTATCGGGAGTAGTAATCCACCACCACGATATAATGTCCATTCCTCCACTGAAAGATATCAGCTGCCACTTTTTGCCATGGTCGTGCTGGTAGGGGCGTGGTCATTAAAGGCTCTGTCTTAGTCTGTGTATACTGGCAACAGATCTCACACCTTTCCACCATCTCTTTAATCTGTCTTGTTATCCCTGGCCACCATAGGGATCCTTGTGCCCTTGCCACACACTTAGTCACGCCCTGATGGCCGTCATGCAGCCTCTCCATCATTTCCGGCTGCATGCATTCAGGGATCAGAATCCTCTCTCCTTTGAGAAGCAGGCCCTCTGCCATGTGAATGTCGTTCCTCTCTGACCAGAATGGCAGAAGATGCTCAGGAACGCTTCTCCTGTGGGGGGGCCAGCCTTTTTCTGTCAATGTTTTCAGCTGCCTGCAAACACTGTCTGTGCTCTGAGCTTCTTTAATGTGAGCTAGTTTGCTGTCAGTGGCAGGTAGATGGTGCAGAATGTGGTCAATGTATGCACAGCATTCTTTCTGCAAGCTACTATTGGCCTCTCTGTCCTCCATTCCCAGGGGGGCTCTTGAGAGAGCGTCAGCGGTGACAAGTTGTTTTCCTGGGACATGTATGATTTTGTAGTTGAACCTCAATAGTCTTAGCCTAAACCTAAGAATTCTTGGAGGTAGATCATCCAAAGACCGAGAGCCAAGCAGCGAGATCAGAGGTTTGTGATCAGTTCTCACTGTGAATTCCAAGCCTAGCAGATATGAGCTGAGTCGCTCGCAGGCCCATGTTGCTGCTAAGGCTTCCTTTTCTATCTGCGCGTACTGGACCTCTGTGGGTGTCAGGCTCCGTGATATGTACACAACAGGTCTCCACCTACCATCTGTCTGCCGCTGCAGGAGGACCGCCCCAAGTCCATATGAAGACGCATCTGCCGATACCATTGTTTCTTTCTTGGGACTGTATTGTGCCAGGACTGGAGGAGAACTCAGCTCTTCTTTAATTTTTTCAAAGGCTGTTTTCTGTTGTGCGTCCCATGTCCATGTGCTGTCACCTTTTAACAGGTCACGTAGGGGTTTTGTGAGAGATGGTAGGGTGGGTGAAAACTTTGCCAACATAATTCACCATTCCCATGAACCGACGGACCTCTTCCACATTGCGAGGTTCTGGCATGTTTTTAATGGCGCTGATTTTGTCTGGATCAGCCTCGATTCCTGATGCGCTTATGTTGTGTCCAAGGAACTTCACTTTTTCCACTGAAAATTCACATTTTTCATTGAGGGTGAGGCCTGCTTTTTCACACTTTTTAAGCACTTCCTGCAGTCTTTCATCATGCTCTTTTTTGTCTTTTCCATAGACTAAGATGTCATCCGCATGGCACAGAGCGCCTTTTGCCCCTGCGATTATTTGTGAGATTCTCAACTGAAAATGTTCAGGCGCGGAGGATATGCCGAAGGGGAGTCTCTGAAAGCAATATCTTCCGAAGGGGGTAATAAAAGTTGTTAAAGGCTGTGATTCTTCGTGTAGAGGAACTTGCCAGAAACCAGATGTTGCATCTAATTTCGAAAACACTCTTGCCCCCTCCAGCTGCGCCAGTGTCTCATCAACTGCAGGCAGTATGTGTCTCTCCCTGCACACACTGTCATTTAGTCGGGTAAGGTCCACACAAATGCGGGGTTTCTTATTTGGTTTGGGGACTACCACCATTCCCGCACACCATTCAGTTGGCTCCTCAATTTTTCTTATGACCCCCATTGCTTCCATCCTGTCTAATTCTTCTTTAACTTGTTCTTTCATAGGTAATGGAACTCTGCGTGGAGCCGAGAGAGCATAAGGAACTGCTCCCTCTTTCAGTTTTATCTCGTAGCTTCCTTGTAGCTTCCCAAGCCCTGAAAACACTTTTGGGAACATAGCTCTGTGTTGATGGCTCGCTTCTTGTTTCTCGTCCTGTACAGAAGCTACCTGTTGAATCAGGTTCAACTGTATTAAAGCAGGAAGTCCCATCAGTGGCATCACCAGGTTTGTCACCACATATACATCCTGTGTTGTTTCTCTTTTTTCAGTTTTAATGTGTGCTTTCATGATGCCCAAAACCTTCAATGGACAGTTATCTGGACCTTTAATCTTTTTAGGTGGTGTCCTCAACCTGCCATCACGTGCTCTCGAGTACATGGAAGATGGAATAGCTGTAACTGAGGCACCTGAGTCCAGTTTAAATGTTACCTTCTTTCCGTTGAGGCAGATTTCTTTTAACCATTCCTCTTGTATTCCTTCCGTGTTAACTGTCCCCATGAAAGCTATGTCATCTTCTGTGTCGCTGTCCACAATAGCTTCCACTCTTTGAGAAGATCTGCAAACCGCAGCGAAATGCCCCCTTTTTTTTTGCATTTTCGACACTCAGCCTCCTTGGCGGGGCACTGTTTCCAGGGGTGTTGTGGCGTTTTTTTCCGCACCTTTTACATTTCTCATTATAGTATGTCTTGTTTACAGTGCTCGGCTTGGATGTAGACTGCTCTGGTCTGCGTGGGGGAGCTTGTCTATATTGTGTTTCTCCCTCTGTTTGTGTTTATGGCATCCACATTAGCACCTTTACTTTCTGTGTGTGTTCCTCGTAGCAGTTGCTGTTGTTTCTTTATTTCTTCTTGCTGTCTGACCTGGGTTATTGTTTTTACCAGCGTCAGATCTGGGTCTAACTGCAGTCTCTCTGACAGCCTGGAGTCTCTTATCCCGACCACTATGCGATCTCTTATCATTTCCTCCTTTAAGGCACCAAATTTGCAGTGCTCTGCCAGTTTATGCACATCTGTGATAAAGTTCTCTGCAGACTCGCCTTGTTGTTGCTGTCTGCTATTAAACTTAGCACGTTCATATATGACATTGTGCTTACCCACAAAATGTTCATCAAATGCTTTTGTCACCTCTGTGTAAACTGTCTTTTGTTGGTCGGTTAGTGGTAATGTGCTGAGGATGTCATCACTTTTTTTTTCGCCCATCACATACAGTAGGGAGTTGACTTGATAGCGGTCATCTTTTCCGTTCAATCCTGACGCCATCCTGAACCTTTCGAACCGTCTTAACCATTGCGGCCACGAACTGGGCTCCTCGAAGTTGAAGCTGCCAGGAGGTGCGATGGAGAAAATCTGATCTGTCATCTCCGGTCTTTATCCGGGCTCCGGTGCGGATCCGCTGCTCGCCGTGCTCTCCGTAGCCTAGCGTAGCTTAGCCTGCGCGCCGGCCGGGTAAACAATGACGACCTACGCTGGACTTTTCAGCCTCACTTCACTCGCCTACACCTACTTTTTACTCACAGTAGGTTCGCCTCTTTCTGACACCATGTTGTGATAGCGTTTGTGCATGAAAGCAGACTCCAGAGACCTCAGGTAAATTCAACACAGCTTCCTTTACTCGTGCTTGTAAAACAGATAGGTACACACTCTTCTTCTATGTCCTAAACCATGTCAACATACCTCAAGGGCGCCACCTCTTGACTACAGGTGGTATTGCACTGAACATATGTCAGGACCAGAAAGGACCTCCTTCCAGCTCATATTCGTGGTTCGCGACTCGGAAAAGCAACTGTGAGAAGATGAGACCGACCATCGGAATACTTACAGGTAACATAGGTGTATATTGCCTCTCATTGAAGGCTTGCTTATTTTGATTGTGTTATATCTCCTGCAGGTCCTGCAGAACAATGTCACTGATTTATATATCCTATTGTGTCAACTGAAGTAGAGTGTAGAATATCATAGACTGGGCCTAAAGTTGTTTTCAGTATGTGCAATTGAGGGCAGTCTTGTCCATGTTGTTTATCTAAGACAGATTAACACATTTATAGAACATTCTGGTACTAAGTTATCCTAAAGTAATAACCAATAACATCATAGCACTTCTTTCATTAGGCCAAGGCAATTCATAATGAAATATATATCTATATAATAATGTGAGTTTCCTTTTACTCCTTAGGCGTACTGTATTCATCATCATTATTTTTCTTTTGGTGTGGCCTATGGCAGGCATAGCCTACTTCAGCCTGCATTTGATAGACTTTTCTTTTTCTTTTTCTGACAGGCAGCTGACCGAGCTTGATACCCAGTTCCAGGAGGACCAGTACGGCATCATGAAAGCTGCAGCAGCTTTCCTACCACAGTCACAAACCTTTGGCGAGAAGGAATCTCTGCACTCTGTATGTAATCACTAGAACATTTCAGTCAGGGATGCAGAGTTGGCAGTATTCTACGAGCAACTGAAAAGGAAAGCCTTAAAAGCAAACTTTCCTTCACTGATGGAGGTACTGGACATCTGTCCAGCAGACATATTCCCAAACATGAACAGAGTCCTTCAAGTCATCCTAACCCTTCCTATAACCTCATGCAGTGTAGAAAGACTTTTCTCAACTGTGGGTCGCATCAAAAATGACCTTTGATCAAAGATGAACACTGACCGTCTCAACCACTTGTCCCTCTTGTCATTTGAAAGGGAAATTAGCGACTCTTTGGATTATGATGAGATCATCACAATTTTCAACCGCAAACCTGGGCGTTTGCGCCTTGTTTAACTCTTTAGGAGAACAGAGCAGAAGAGAACCAAGTAGAGTAAAACAGCAGAACGTGAATATAGCAAAAGAGTAGAGTAGAATGGAACAGCGGGACATCAGCAGTGCAGAAGAGAACAGAATAGAATAGAGAAGAATATTAGGCCAATATAGCAGAGCAGAATAGAAAAGAGTAGAAGAGAACAGCAGGACATAAACAGAGCAGAATAGAAAAGAGTAGAAGAGAACAGCAGGACATAAACAGAGCAGAATAGAAAAGAGTAGAAGAGAACAGCAGGACATAAACAGAGCAGAATAGAAAAGAGTAGAAGAGAACAGCAGGACATAAACAGAGCAGAATAGAAAAGAGTAGAAGAGAACAGCAGGACATAAACAGAGCAGAATAGAAAAGAGCAATGTAACAGCATAGCACAACTAAAAGCAGAACTATTGAGAAGAAAAAAAACAGAAGAACAGAATAGGAAGAGAGCAGAATAAAAAGAGCTGTTTCAAAAGAGAGAACATGTTTTAATACTTTTCTATATGTGTTTTTATTTATGTTTTATATTTATGTTCTCAGCACGGCAGCACGGTGGCTTAGTGGTCAGCACTGTTGCCTCACAGCTAGAAGGTTCCTGGTTTGAACCTCGGCAGGGGGGGGTCCTGGATTGAACCTCGGGGCCTTTCTGTGTGGAGTTTGCATGTTCTCCCCGTGCTTGCGTGGGTTCTCTCCGGGTACTCCGGCTTCCTCCCACAGTCCAAAGACATGCATGTCAGGTTAATTGATAATTCTAAATTGCCCATAGGGTGTGAATGTGAGTGTGAACGTTGTGTGTCTGTATGTGTGACCCTGCGATGGACTGGCGACCTGTCCAGGTGGACCCCTGCCTTTCGCCCGTAGACAGCTGGGATAGGCTCCAGCAGATCCCCGTGACCCGTCAAGGATGAAACGGGTATAGAAAATGGATGGATGGATTTATGTTCTCAGTTTGAATGAAATTCAAATTTATTATGTTTGACAGTTCAGGGATTCTTGATATAAGGGACAAAACAGGTTTTAAAAATCTTTTTTTTTTAATGCACACTATATTCATTGGAACTGTATATTTCTGTAGAGAAGGGTTATTTAAGAAGAAGGGCTATTTAACCATGTAAAGGAACAGGTTCTAAATAAAAACACTTTAAAAAAAATAAACATGCTTCACTTTAGAACTTGATTTGTGTCAACTCCGTCAGACACACTAAAAAGTATACAATTTTAATTCTTCCAGTCCAACAAGAATCTAAAGTCCTGAAGTATGTCGATATAGTGTTTAGTTACTCTGATATGTAATAAAATACAATATATAAACTTATGTTGTGATTTCACACTATTCTGAAAAACCCAGATTTCTAATGTCTGCATTTTCAATCTTTGTTTTTATTTTTAAAATGAAAAAAAGCATTTGTTTAGATAAATAAGACATATGAGGATGTAGATCAGATGGTCCTTTATTACATAAACAACATAGACTGAAAAAAGAATAAACATTTTTTTCAAAAATGAACAAAAACATACATCTGACGGTGTTTGATAACGAAACTGATGTGTTGCAAAAAGATTATCACTGATTAATGAACAAATATTTTTTAAAAGATGGAAGAGACAAAAGATGAAGAACTAACTACTCTTTGTCTTATATTGAACATAAATCAGATAAGATAAACAAATTCTCTTTTTTAAGTGGTGTGTGTGTGCGCGTGTGTGGGGTCGAGAGAGAGAGAGAGAGAAAGTTGGTGACTGCCCTGCCTGCTTGATTCAATTTTACATTGCTATTCCAACAATACTGCTCAAAATGCTTGACAACAATATTTTGCCTAGAAACACAATTAGCTTACTTAAGATTCATTTTTGCCTTGCCTTGAGCCACTTTAATTTGTTTGTTAGTTTAGTTTAGTTTAGTTCTAATTAGTTTAGTTTTAACAGGTTTAAAACTTGTTTAATAGGTTGCATGAGAAGTGTGTCGCATCTTGCATGTCTTCTTGCAGCACTGGCATTTCACTGGACCTTCGCTGTCTGGACCTTTTCTGTGCATCTTTCCAATACCTTCTCTGGTGCCTCTTTGCCCTGTCTCCCATGTCACCTATTGTATTGTTTTTTTGGTCTTGAACTCTTCTTCTTCCACCTTTCTTGCATCTCATGTTTTTTTCTCTGTGTCACTGTTTAATTTCTCTCTTCTCTTCCGTAATACTCTCTATTTATTCTCTTTTGCTCCTCGACTGACAATTTCTGTCTAGTCATGCTTTTCTACAATACAATTGAAATAATGAAATATGTATTAGCCCTTTATATGAACATAGAAGTGGATCCCTCCATAGAGGTGACCATTCAATGTAATATTCAGTTTCACTACGATATGTTTGTCAAATCTATGAACTGGTCCTTTAATGTAATATACAGTATATTATAATATAACGCTGGGAAAGTTCACAAATAAGCAGACCACAGCCTATCCATGCTGAAGTGTAGGGTATACAGTACAAGGTCAATAATGTAATATGTATGATTTAATTAATGCTATATGTGTACATTTATGTATAAGTAAAACCCTGAATATACTTTAATTCTTTACTATGTTCACAAATGATATTACATATTAAGAGGTTGGGTGGATTTTTCAACTCTGTCAGCTACATGTCACTCGTCAGGTGTAGAACCTGACGAGTTGACTCTGACGGAGTTGACAAAAGGGCATGTATTTTCCCCCAAAACATGTATTGTTCACTGCAGCTAGTGGTTTTTCCTCCGTTGCTAGCTGTCTCAATAATCTCACTAAATACCTAAATTGAATCCACTACTGTTTAAAAACTTATCATAACGAGAGACGGTGTTGACATGTTACAGCTGTGATCATAAGGAATATCAACATTGTTTGTCTAAAATATCCAAAAATGTAAAACATAACCAGAGTATGTGTGGTAGCGTTGCATTCAGAACAGTAGGGAGAGAAAAGGGGGGTCCTCAGGGAATATGCTGACCATTCTATTTCCTGATTTAGTGAGGATCGTAAAAAAATCTGACGGAGTTGACAGAACTGAGGACAGAACTTTGATAGGCAGGATTTTAGGGAATATTGTTTGAATTTCACTTTATGATGTATTGTTTTATATTTTAAGACCACTCTTTGTTATTTAATATATATATTTACACACTCATATAGTTTTTTTAAAGGTTTTTTGGGTGGGTCAATAATGTGACCTCTTGCTGAGGACAGGTATAACATGGACCTCTTAAATACAGACATACAAACAATTCACACCGAAAAAGTGTAAAATGCATTATAAAAAAACATAAGTATACACAGTTTCCTTTAGATTTAACTTTGTAGTATGTAAACTATGATGAATTTCTTGATTTTTCAATATAAATTAGACTTTTCTATGTAGGACAATGTTTTGTCCCAACTCTCAAGAATCAGTGAGTTAATGTTTTAATGGAATATAGGACACCTGTTTAATACTTTTTTATATGAGGAGGCTATGTTGTCATTAGGCCTATATTTGAGATGTTCTCATTTTCATCAAATTTAAATGTTATATTTGACAATAAATGTGTTGTATCTTTACCGCTGCCTTTGCAGTTCTTTTGACATTAGCTGTACCAGGGGGAATATTAAACACCAGTTGTCTTTTTTTTAATGGGGTAATGTGTTTGAAAATCAACAATGCTCAATTTTTGTATTAAATAATATTACAAGCATAGCTACGCTATAGAAATATATGATGTACTGTAGTAGTCAGTCCACTGTGCAGTGTGCACTTGAGGACAGCAGGGTGCGCTGTTTACTTAATAGGTCATAGATCATTAACCTTAAGGTTGTTTCTGCTAGGCATTAGTGGATATTAATATGATTTTTCCTCTGGCAAAGTTGGCCCGCCCACTTTTCTTCAGGCCCGCCCTATTCAAATTTCTGGCTACGTCCCTGGTTGTTCATTTGGTCCTCGTTGAACTTTGATGGATTCATGCTGCTGTTTGTCTTTCCGTGTCTGTAAAAGTCACTTTTCAGTCGCGATCTGAAAAATACTTGACGGAGAGCTTAGGAAGTGCCTACTAACTGTGGTGTTTGATAGGAACTGAAAGATTCCAGCAGAAGATTAGATTTTATAAAGAAATTCCTTTGACGTCATCAGGTCCTATTTACGTTCATGGTGGTAACGGTGGTGGGCTCTGAAATCTCGCGAGAGTTCACGTGTTAAACGAGATTTATCCCGGCCGCGTTCTGTCAC
>JAGFBZ010001371.1:0-64581 GCA_018398805.1 Hirundichthys speculiger
AGCACCCTCCAGTAATGGCGGACGGGGTACTTCCGGGGGGCTGGCCCGAAAAGGTCTATATCCGCTATGCTGCCCCCTCTCTGGAGGGAGGATATCATAGCGGCTGCTGCAGGACAGGCAGTAATCTCTATGGCAAGTAATCGAGGGAGAAAAACGAAACGACAACGAAAAAGCTGAATTTTTCTACAATTCAGTTTAGTTAGTTTTACATCCTTATTGTAGTTTATTTAGTTTTCGTTTTTTTTTTTAGTTTTTATTTTTATTTCAGTTAACTGAAATATTTTTCATTGCTAGTTTTAGTTTTAGTCTTAGTTTTCGTTAACTATAATAACCCTGGTCTACATTAAACCATTTATAGATAATTCTGGGGAGTAGCTGTGAAATGGGAAAGCAGTAAGTAATCTGATTACAATGCCATGAAAACAGCCTTTAAAGTGAGACTTGAAGTGAACTGCTGCATGCATCACTTCAAGAGTGTAAGAAACATAAATACATTACGTGTGGCTGAGAACACTGCTGGAGCTCACACACTGTGGACAGAGTGGAAACTGATACAATCAAATTCTTCTGTCCGTTTCAACCCACATTTCCTGTTCTCTGTACATCACATATTCAGCTTTAGGGAACCACAGGAGTGAGAAAACATGCACAGGCACAATATTCTGTTTGAACACTGAATGTTTTCAGTTTTATGAGTTGAATGATTGCCCATTTGTCTGATCCGCCCTGAGTTCCTGAAGGCTCTGGATGTTGTAGGACTGTCTTGGTTGACACGTCTCTGCAACATTGCATTGCATGGAATGGAATCGGGGGGCAGTAGTACCTCTGGATTGGCAGACCGGGGTGGTGGTTCCCCTTTTTAAGAAGGGGGACCAGAGAGGTGTGTTCCAATTACAGGGGAATCACACTCCTCAGCCTCCCTGGTAAGGTCTATGCAGGGTTTCTGCAGAAGAGAGTCCAGAGCCAAGCGATTGTCAAATCCCAGATTCAGGAGGAACAATGTGGGCTCCGTCCTGATCATGGAACACTGGACCAGCATGGGAATTTGCCCAACCAGTCCACATGTGCTTTGTGGGCTTGGAGAAAGCCATTTGACCGTGTCCCTCGGGGGGGTCCTGTGGGGGGTATTACAGGAATATGGGGTACTGGGCCCGTTGTTATGGGCTGTCCAGTCCCTGTACAAATGGAGTGGGAGTTTGGTCCGCATTGCCAGTAGTAAGTCGGACTCGTTTCCAGTGAGAGTTGGACTCCACCAGGGCTGCCCTTTGTCACGAAAATTCTGTTTGTAATGTTTATGGACAGAATTTCTAGGTGCAGCCAAAGAGCAGAGGCGTTCCAGTTTGGTGGTGTCAGGATTTCATCTCTGCTGTTTGCAGATGACGTGGTCCTGTTGGCGCCATCGAGTGGGGATCTGCAGCTCTCACTGGAGCGGTTCGCAGCCAAGTGTGAAGCGGCAGGGATGAGAATCAGCACCTCCAAATCTGAGACCATGGTTCTCAGTTGGAAAAGGGTAGAATGCCTTCTCCAGGTTGGGACTGAGGTTCTGCCTCAAGTGGAGGAGTTTAAGTATCTCGGGGTATCGTTGAGTGATGGGAGAAAGGAGCGGGAGATCAACAGATGTATTGGTGCAGCGTCTACTGTGGTTCAGACTCTGTATCTGTCTCTTATGGTGAAGAGAGCTGAGCCAAAAGGCAAGGCTCTCTGTTTGGTGGTCGATCTTTGTTCCAACTCTCACCTATGATCATGAACTGTGGGTAGTGACCGAAAGAACGAGGTCACGGATACAAGCAGCAGAAATGAGTTTCCTCCGTAAGGTGGCTGGACTCTCGCTTAGAGATAGGGTGAGAAGTTAAGTCATTCGGGAGAGACTCAGAATAGAGCTGCTGTTCCTTCACATCGAGAGGAGCCAGTTGAGGTGGTTCAGGCATCTGGTTGGGATGCCCCCCGGACCCCTCCCTGGAGAGGGGTTTCGGGCATGTCCAAATGGCAGAAGGCTACGGGGCAGGCCCAGGACACGCTGGAGAGATTATAGGTGAATTCCTATTCCTCTCTTAACCCTCAATCTCAACCCTCGCCCTTAACCCTCAATTTTTGGCCCTCAATCTTAACCCTCGAAAGTAAGTGTAAGGGATATCTTGTGACTTAGAAATGGGACACCCCTCAAGTGCAGTTACGTCTTCAGACTGAAATGTATCAGAGCCCGTGTTGTCTCTGTATTCCCTGAAATTACACAGGGATAACATTGAAAAGAGCGCTGTATATTCTACAAATAATATTAGCAAATAACACAATAGAGGATACATTATTCAGTCCGTCATCGCTACACAACAAGGTATACAAGTAACACGAAGCCAGCCGGGACCGCCGACGGGACTGGGACCCCTGGCTGGGAACGCCGGTCCGGCAGCAAACATCGTAAAGTAAAAAAAATAAATGTCACGCAACAACGATGTTAATCCATGAAAAAAATCTCAAACAAACACAATAAAATGGTTTCGTAACATTTATATCTTTAAGATATACAAAGATACTTACGTTTGTAGCTAGCTTTTTTGTCACCATCCTTTTTGAAGATGTCTTGGCTAAATTACCCAGTGCCTTCTGGGTAGCCCTTACTTCCAAGGGTGGTGTCGGAAAATCTCAATTTTGAGGGCGATACAGCCCTCAAACTCGTCCCTCAATTTTAATTTGCTAAGAATTGGGACAGCACTTGCCCTTAGCGGGAGCGCGCATTTTTGAGACTGAGGGTTGAGATTGTGGGTTAAGGGAGGAATTGGAATTCACCCTATATCTTTCAGCTGGCCTGGGAGCGCCTTGGGGTTTTCTCAGAGGAGCCAGTGGAAGCGGCTGGGGGGAGGGAGGTCTGGGCCTCTGTGCTGAAGCCCCCACAACCTGACTCCGGACCAAGTGGAAGTTAATGGATCAATGGATGGATGAGTTTGTAACTTTCTTCACTTTATACCCTCACATAATAACTCAGAGAGCAACACATGTCTCATCTTCATCATCAAATCTCAAAGTGAAAATCAAAAAGAAGAAATTAAAAACACTGTCATGACTAATGATTGAATGAATGCGTAATTTCAAACATCAAAAGAGTCTTCACAATGGACTTCTTTACTGCTCATTAACTATGATCGAGACATTTTCCTTTCACCATTCAGCAACCTTCTCAGTCAGATGACAGCTGATTTTGTATCTAAAAGGTAAAATCTGAATTCATTTCAAAATTAAAATGCACATGGATTTTAATAATATGCAAGCATGAGTCTCTCATTTTTTTTTTTTAAAGTCAAACTAATTATCAGCTTCTAAATCTGCTGTTTGAGGTCAGTGAGGGGAATTCACACTCATTTCGAGAAATTATGATTCATTCAGTTTTAGCTGCAAAAACCGCACTTTAGAGATGCAGTATTGTTGGATGTACGTCAGACAAGAAAATAACTGTCAAAAGATGAGATCATGCATTTGATTTCAAGAAAGAGGAACTTATATTTTTATTGTTTTGTTCTATATTTTTGTACTGATATTTCACGTGTGTACATACATGATGATGACAGTAAAAATGGTTAAAACAAGTCCTACTATCAGTCAAACAAAAAACTTTTAACGGACATTGACAGTCAAAGGTTCTGTTGTGGTCATTTGATCTGGTTCAGACTTCTGCTAAAATTCACTTTGTAAAATTGTTAGTTACTATTACCTGATCAATAAGGCAACAGAGAAACAAACTTTTTGGTCCAGTGGGATCATCAGACACATGCTGTGTTACACTTAAATACTTCTCATAGACGAGCTGGTGGAGGTAGATGGATCTCTCCCTGAATCTGGTTCTGGTGGAGGCGTAGTGGACCGTAGAGATCCAAGGTTCAAGAATCATGGTTCACTGCTGGTCTACATTCACACATTAAGGATGATTTGATGGAGTATTTACTGGAAAAGTAGAGATTTATATGACTGCAGCTGACTGGGAAGATGTCACAAATGTCAAAAACAAATCTTTGATCTTGTTGGCAAAAAAGTTCCGACTATTTAAGGAGTCAGTTTTGACTAATGATGCAGAATTGTGTTAAGACTGTGTGTTCTGGTGTTGTGGTGCATTGTGTGCCTCATGTGGGTGGATGATGCTGTCATCTGTCTGCTGCAGTGTCCTCATGCTCACCTGGTCGTAGTAGCACTGTTAGAATCAGGACTGTGTTCCAGAGAAACAACCTTCTACAACAGTTCATCATGATGATAATGTTGACTGACTGACATTACTGTAAAATATAATTTCCCTTCAAGGATGAATGAGATTTTAAAAGAAACAAACTGAAGTGAATTGAATTCTGAATTTCTTTAATCATGTTTCTATACGTTTAATCAACAACTTCATTTAATATGAGCCTTCTCTAAACTGACATATGACTTTACTGAAGGCAGGAAAAGAAAAAAAAGGGAAAAAATGCACATAAACAAGTTACTTTAGAAATAACTTGTTTCTGTGACTTTATTCTTCAATAAATGTGTGTGTGACAGGAAGAGAAAAAAGCTCCTTGAGTGGTTCACAGACTAGAAAGGTTCTATATAAGTACGCTGCTGTTGTCATTCTTATGACTTCTGTTTTGCTCGTCCTCTCTCACCAGTGGCTGAAGTCATGACCACAGTTAATAAGACGAGTTTCACCAGACTGAACAGAAAAGTTCAGCGCTTCTGCGTTGAGGTTCCATTATTGAAGCTCAGCTTTGTGGTATAAACCTGAGAACGAGCAGATTTTCTGTCAGATGGAGGTCATGGATTAACAACACCAGTGTGGCTCAGTGAGTATAAGATATTATATTATTAGTTAACTAAAGTCAGAATAAGAAGCCAAAAGCAACTTCTATATATTCAGTGTAACATTTCTTACATCTTTGAAACAGTTAATAAAAAGAAGAAGACTTTCTCAGTAGTTGTGCAGCAGGACTGGATGAGAAGATGAGACACATTTTCTGTGTGTTGGAGTTATTCTGTAAGTACTTTACAGATTGTTTGATTTATATTGAAAACATATTCCTGATCATTTACAGGAACAATAGTTGACCTTTTTCTCTAAGAGCTTTAAAGGAGCACCTTTTTTTGTGTTTTTCATCCACCTTGTATTTCCAGAAAACATCCTTTTACCTGGAGCCTTTGTTCAGTTTAAACTGGAGGACTTTGTAAAAGGGCAAAAGTTTTCATATTTTATAGACATTAGATTCATGACTTAATATCTGATTGCATTTTATACTTTATTTCAGACATATCGCTTCTTCTAAATTGTACCCTCTGATGAATTTGTTTAATATGTATATACAAAAATGTGTGTGTATTTGATTATTAATTTTCAGATTATTTAACGTTTGAACACTTAAACATATTTTTGTTTTCATTCTAGTGTTCAACACACTCTTACAAGGAAATGCTAAAGGTAAGAAACTTTTTTAGTTTGGTGTTTCCTCATGTTTTAACATTATTGATATTTATTCTCTTGAATGATTTATTGTCCTTCATGAGACTGGAAATTGTCACGTGTTCTGCCTCTGACTGTGTCATTTCTTTACTTCTTGGATTGTAAAATGTAAAATGTTGAACATATTGACGATAAAAGTTGTAAACTAGCAGGTGGTGTATCATTTACACAGCAGGAGACTCTGAAACCCCTGAAGAACCCTGATACATAGATGCAGTTCTAAAACTACTGAGGGTAAAAAACTCTGTTAGCTTACCAGAGGGCCCCAAGTGTGAAATACGTAGCTTCCTTTGAGATTGAGGACCTTGAAAATGTGGAATTTGAAGTCATGAACCACGTGATCTTGATTTCCAGAAACAATGACAGGGGGTGGAGTTCTTCCAGGTTCCTCAACATCCTCTTGTGATGTTCCTGGAAATGGTTAAAAGATGAAGAAACATTTAAATTTATTTCTAATGAAATCATTTCAGCATGTTCTCCCTGTGCTTGCGTGGGTTTCCTGCGAGTACTTCGGCTTCCTCCCACAGTCCAAAGACATGCATGTCAGGTTCGTCGGTGGTTCTGGATTGCCCGAGTGATTGTGAGTGTGCATGGTTGTTCGTCTACATGTGGCCCTGTGATGGACTGGGGACCTGTCCAGGGTGGACCCCTGCCTTTGGCCCAAAGAGAGCTAGGACAGGCTCCAGCAGATCCCCATGATCTTTTGTAGTGACCAAAGCGTTTAGCCACTCAGTTATGGGTGCGGGGAAAGATCGTTTATAATGCGTTTCTAAAAAAGGTCCATAAAAGTCTAAAAAATCGCTGTCCTTGTTGGGTGATGTTCCCATTTATTTTCCAGGCTGACGATGATACAAATTTAACATGATTCTTTTACTTACAAAACAAAAGTTGAAAATAACAAAAAAAAAAAAAAAAAAGGGTGAGTGTGGTCATTCTCCAAGCACCCAAGCTAATTAAAGCCCCTTACACCACCTGTGACTGCCATTTAAGACACCTGGTGCACCTGCCCCCTACTGTGATGTGATAATACAAACCAAGAACAGGTGAAGCAATAAACAAATGGCTCCAACACCTTGTAGAGGACTAAACGGTTTGGATAATGGATGGATGGATAGAAATCATTTCCAGCAATTTAACCTGCAGTAGACTTAAAATGTCAACATCTTAGTGTGTTTTATTGCAGTGGCCCCCAACCTTTTTGCGCCACAGACTGGTTTAATGTCAGGCAATATTTTCACCAGAGGGGATTCCTCTGAGACTGCAAAGAGAGCTGAGCTTCCCCTGCCTCTCTCCCCCATCATGTAAAAAAAAAAAAAAAAATCTAATATGTGCATTTGTGTTAGCATTTAATTGACTATAGATGTGTTAGAACACGTTAAACATGAAGATGAGTTGATTCAGAATCAGCTACTTCTTCACAAGTAAAGTAGTTAACTTGTCCGTACATTCCCATATTGCATACTGGTCAATGCATTTCCCCATAGAAGCTGAGAGTCTCTGTGACTGCATGGATGGACTGCATATATTTTTCATTGTTGCAAAACTCGACAGGCATTGGCTTAAAGGCCAATGTTATCCCGCCTCCTCCTGGACTCTCAGCGTCTCTGGGAGTGAATGGAGCTGTGTGTTGGCCTCGGCTGGCCTGGACGCTGACCAGTCAGGGGTGGGAGACAGGGGAAGCTCAGCTTCCCTTGCAGTCTCAAAAAAATCCTTCTGCAGGCCGGGGGTTGGGGACCCCTGTTTTACTGTATGTCGGGCTAAAAGCAGAACATACATGTCAGTTCTGTATGTTCATGTTTGCAGGGAGGTCTGTCCTTGTAGCAGACAGAGAATGGAGGTAGTAGAGAGAGCAGTGAAAGAACTGACAAGTCAGTTTGACTGATGAAATGAAATGTGATAATAGCAGTTGTTGTGTTGTTTGCTTGGGCTGTGCTGGAGGGGCCCAGTGGGATGTTTTTCATGGGGTCTGGAATTCCTGGCAGCCCCCCTGATCAGAAACAACCGGACAAAAAAAAAAAAAAAAAAAAAGAACACAAAAAGGGTGCTGTTATTTAAAATTATGTCAAAAACATGCCAATATTCAGAATCAGACAAAAACTAAAGAACTGAAGTAAAATCAGATTTTGCTCAGCATTGTAAATTTGGAAAGATAAACATCTGATAATTAAGGCATTCAAGAAAACATCACAAATTCAAAGTCAGTTTATTTTTGGTGAAAGATCTGCTCTGTATTCAGAGTTTGAATCCAACATTCTTCTCTGTGAAGCAGAGTTGACGACTCTGTTGATGACGTTGATGAGGATTTTTCTGCTCAGAAGTTCAATAATCCTGGTGACCCGAGGCTACTCTGTGTTAATGTCAGACAGTAACAATGTCCATCCTGTCCAAGGAGGAAACTACACCTGCAGAGGAAGGAACACAGACAGGATTTCACTCATGAAAGTGATTCAGTCATTATTCAGCAAACTGGTGAATTTAGAGGTTTAACTTGGAATAAAACAAGGATTTTTCTGAAGTGGCAGCAGGTGGTTTGGTGGTTGACACTGTTGTCTAGAATGTCAGTGGAGGTGATCTGACTATGGACCTCAACAGGAAGTGACTCCTCAGTGGAGGTCTGCAGCCAGGTTGTCATGGTAATGAGAGTTTACAGATCTCTAAAAACACGCACATTTGGTTTATGACTGATTCTCAGTTGGTCACCACGGTGAGTGTCGAGAGGTTGTTCATCTGTGAAACAGAAACTCCACCTGTGACCCTGTGGAGGGAAAACTGGATGAACTGAAGCTCCCCAATCTGGGAGTGAAACACAGGAACAAGACTGAGAAACAAAGAAAACCAAGGAGTTGATCCTGGAGAGAGAAACGACTAACATGAGGTAGATGAGGCAGCGAGTACCAGAACCCAGGTGTGAAACACAGACAGGAAACAAAACTGAACTGAGCACAAAGAGGAAATTAAAAAACAGGAAATAAAAGGAAGAAATTAAACATAGAAGCACAAAGGACAAGATTAAAACCAAAACAAATAACACAATAAAATCCTTAAACCAAGAAATGATCTTCACATGAACACAAATACTTTTATTTCTATTATATGTGATTTATTTGTCGTTATTTTTTTTATGATGAAACTATTTATTTAAGTTTGCTTGTTGGTTCATTTTTCTACTTTTCATGTGAAAAATAATAAAAAAGATTTTGTATTGCTTTTTTTTCCCTCCAACTATTTCTTTATTCATTTCTGTCACCAGTTTCCAGTAAACCCAGTGTGATCCTGGAACCCAGCGGGTCTCTGATATACAGAGGTGAGAGGATCAGCTTCACATGTGAGATCCAGGGAGATGAAGGAACTCAGTGGACGTATGAATGGAGATCAGACAACACGACACTTCAAGGAACCTCTAAATTCTGGTCCAAGAGAGTTATTGAGTCTGTCAGAGGAGAAATCAGCTGTAGAGGTAAACAGGACCAGTTTTCCTCAAACTGGAGTGATGCAACCACATTTACATTCACTGGATGTAAGTTGGAAATCTTTTATATATTTGAAAAATATGTTTTATATTTTCTTTATCACAAAAAACTTAAAAGCAGCTGTTACTGTTGTTTCCAAAAAGAGGTGTGATTCTATTAATTTAAGATTCAGACAAGGATCTAAAATGTTTTTATTTCATATATGTAGAGGTTTGGGAGACAGGTTTTCCAGTTTTTGAAGAGAAATAGTATTTTGGGTTAAGGCCTAAATGAGTCCCAAACTTTAATTGCCTAAATATTTTGAACAGATCACGTCACTGTGTCTCCATCATGGCTGAGTCCTGGAGCCTCAGTGAATCTGAGCTGTGAGGTCAAACATCCACCTGCAGGATGGAGGTTCTACTGGTATAAGCTGTTCCCAAACCATCAAACTCCTCCTACATCTATGAGCTGCTACCTGGTAGCACCAACGGGACTGAAGAGGATTTCTACATCGTTCATGGACAGACACACACAGCAGGATATGTGTGCAGAGCTGGAAGAGGAGACCCAGAGTCCAGTATACCAAGTTTTATCTGGTCTGCAGGTCAGTTTATTTTCTGTCTTTTTGACTTCCTGTTCTCTCAGTCAGAAAAATGAATGTCAACACATAGTTAAATAGCATTTTCTGCCACCTTCACTATTTTAAACCAACCATGTAGATGATCCATGTCTGTCTGTAGAGGAACATCATTTTCATTATGTTTGACATGAGATAATGTTTTTAAGGCAGAAATCACAGTTTGATAGAAATGTTTATTTGCACTGATCTTCAGAACTAAAGAAGCAAACTGACAGTGAAGCATCTTTAACATTTCTCTGTCTCAGTTGACATGCTGTTTATTTTTTAGATCCTCATCCATCAGCGTCTCTCACAGTCAGTCCTGACAGAGTGCAACACTTCTCCTCTGACTCAGTCACACTGAGCTGTGGAGGAGACTCTTCTCAGTGGAAAGTGAGGATGTTAAATGAAGGAAGCATCGAGCCATTAACCTGTCTCACCTCAGAGAAAAAAACTGGATCCACATGTGAACTAAAGACAAACCTGTTCAAAAGAGCAGTTTACTGGTGTGAGTCTGAATCAGGAGAGTTCAGCAACGCAGTCAACATCACTATACAGTGTATGTTCTAACACATCCTTCTTTTTCCTTCACTCTCTCCTGAATTTAAACATCACAGATCATTTAGTGAACCTGCACATGTCACATAGATAAAGTACAGATGTCTGAGTTTGGTTTGTTCCTTCATCCTGCTACACTGGATGTTATCAAGGTCAATAACAAAAATGATTCCTTCTGTGTCCTACAGATTTAACATAAATGCAACTGATCTGAAGAAAATATAAACTCTGTCTTCTATCACCACAAAGCAGCATAACACTTTTAGACAATAAGTTTTTTGTTCCACTTAATTGATCTCTCCATAAAACTGTCAAAAAATAAATATACCTCCAAATATCTAAATATGGTGTCATGAAAGGAGTTTTCCTCCAGATTGTCAGAAATATCAGGGACAAATGTCACAAAAAAGTAAAACTTTTTAAGTAAATTTTAATGTTGTGACTTCTGATCTGCGACTGCAGCTAAACATCACATCAACATCATCACAATACCAGCAGAAGCTTCCACTAACAGAGAACAGTCACATATTTGTCCTGATCACAATGAGGACTGGTTTACTGGAGCTTTTGATTGTTCACAGGACATTGTCTTTATATCATTTATCACTATTTGAAACACCTGCTGTCAGATTATCAATGCTGTAGAGAGAGTTGTATACAAGATCAAATGTCAGGTTTCAGTGAAAAAGAGAGAAATAAACTGCCCATAGCTAATCCTGACTCAGCTTTTCTGAAAGTCTGGACCAGCTGATCTTGAACTGAAACTTCATATATTCTCTGACTGTTTTCCAGATGGTGATATTATCCTGGTGAGCCCCGTCCATCCTGTGACTGAGGGAGCTTCTGTTAGTCTGAGCTGCAGACTGAGACAACAAAATCAACTTTCTAATGTGATTTTCTATCTCAATGACAAACTTATTCAGAATGATACCAGAGGGGAGCTGAAAATCTCTGCAGTGTCACAGTCAGACGAAGGCTTCTACAAGTGTGGAACTTCAGAAAAGGTTTCACCACAGAGTTGGATGTCAGTTAAGGGTGAGTTCCACTTAAATAGTTGATGGTTGATTTTCTGAACCATTTTGTTGTTTGTTAGGAAAGAGGTCAACATTAAATGTATGTATGTGGATTTTTTGTGTAATTTTCATGAGGTTGCTTTTTCTGAAAACACTTTGATCATCATGTCAGATAATCTGCAGTGTTACTTGTATAACTTCTTGATGTTTATCGTTGCTCCAGCTGAGTCCAGACATGAAGGCTCTTTATTTCCTGTGCTGTTAATCGTTGGACCCGTTAGTCTTCTTCTTCTGCTGCTGCTGCTGCTGCTGCTCTTGTTGTGTTGCTACAGACAGTTTAAGGGTGAGACATTTTTCTTCTTATTCTGGACTATCATTATTTTTCTTAAAAACAAACAAACAAAAACAACAACAAAACAAAACAAAACAAAGAAATATTATATTTTATACAATATTATAGTACAAACTTACAGTAGGACATACTGTATTGAAAAATTTTTTGAAACAAAAGTCAACCAGCTTGAAATCATTTAAACTGTTTTCCTTCTTCACTGTGATTAGTAATTTATTATATTTGTGATTGTTTAGAACAGTGGTGCACAAACTCTGGTGGTACACGAGCGCTCTCTGGTGGTACGCGGGGGAACATCAGGACTTTCCACATTTGTACTTTTTTTATATTTAAACTGGAAACATACAATGCAATATAAATATGTTTCAAATGAAATTCAGGTAACAATAAATAATCACAATAAGGAATAAACATCCCTCCTGTGAATTTAAAGCTAATTGAGAAGACATATCGACTATATTTTAAAATCAGTCATTATGGTGGTACTCAGAGAGCTGAACAGTTTCTCAGGTGGTACGCAGTATTAAAAGTTTGAGAACCACTGGTTTAGAATATTAGCTTTTGCCTAAAAAAATTAAACAAATATACTAATTTTACTTGAATTAAAATTCAACTCTTCAGCACAAAGAAATACAATATTGATCCACCATCCTGCTAAACAACACAATAACATCTTCAGAAATCAGTGCTATGAAAGCATCATAAAGTCAAGACTGTGATGATATATTACTGTCTATAAAAACATCAATAAATAAATCCAATTTGTTTTTTGTAGGAACTGCTCATGTGACCTCCAGACCCTCTGAAGACACTGGAACTGGTACAGTAGATCTACTGAAACTGCTGCAAAGACAAACATCGTCTAATTTCATCAGACTGTTGACAAATTACTGATATAAAATCCTAAAATATTTCAACTATAGATGAATCCCAAGAAGTCACGTACTCTGACATTCAATTTAAAAACAGAAAGCAAAAGAATCGTGAGTAACACATTAAATATACGAAACTAAAAAAAAAAGTTGTGAAGGTTTTCTTCAGCATGTATTTCTTTTGTGGATTCATATGATTATCATGTAATTATCTCAACATGAGGGCCTCACGGACCAGATGGGAACGATATTTACTCTGAAGTGAGGACGGGAACTGCAGGTAGAGTCACTGGCAACAGTCAAATGTCTGCCATGATAAAAGCTGCTTAAATCCTACTTTCTCAAAGTGGGTCATTTTTCATTTATTTATTTTTTTCATCTCTTTAAAGTTTTGGTGGTACTCAGAGAGCTGAACAGTTTCTCAGGTGGTACGCAGTATTAAAAGTTTGAGAACCACTGGTTTAGAATATTAGCTTTTGCCTAAAAAATAACTAATTCTACTTGAATTAAAATTCAACTCTTCAGCACAAAGAAACACAATATTGATCCACCATCCTGCTAAACAACACAATAACATCTTCAGAAATCAGTGCTATGAAAGCATCATAAAGTCAAGACTGTGATGATATATTACTGTCTATAAAAACATCAATAAATAAATCTAATTTGTTTTTGTAGGAAGGAACTGCTCATGTGACCTCCAGACCCTCTGAAGACACTGGAACTGGTACAGTAGAAGCTGCTGCAAAGACAAACATCGTCTAATTTCATCAGACTGTTGACAAATTACTGATATAAAACCCTGAAATATTTCAGCTGCAGATGAATCTCAAGAAGTCACGTACTCTGACATTCAATTTAAAAACAGAAAGCAAAAGAATCGTGAGTAACACATTAAATATACGAAACTTTAAAAAAAAAAAGTTGTGAAGGTTTTTGTCAGCATGTATTTCTTTTGTGGATTTATATGATTATCATGTAATCATCTCAACATGAGGGCCTCATGGACCAGATGGGGACGCTATTTACTCTGAAGTGAGGACGGGAACTGCAGGTAGAGTCACTGGCAACAGTCAAATGTCTGCCATGATAAAAGCTGCTTAAATCCTACTTTCTCAAAGTGGGTCATTTTTTTATTTATTTATTTCATCTCTTTAAAGTTTTGAACACCTGTAGTTTCACTACTGCAGACAAACATCACACCTTTGTACAAGTATCGTTGGATCCTGGTTGGAGTCATCTTTCTTTAACCACAGGATGTGTTTCAGTAACATCAAGGGAAAGTGATTAAGAAAAGACGAGGAGCAGAGTGGACCTAATATTCTGAACCCAGATGTGTTTGTGGTAGTTGTGGGTCGGCATCAGTTCAGTTCATCAGCTGCATTGATTGGAAAAAAAAACACATCAACTTACGTAGCTGTTGATGGTGACAACAATTAACTTTAAGTTTCTGCTGCTACCACTGAGTTGTGGAAAAACAAAAATAACCCAAGATATCTCCATATTTCATTAGGTTGTCTTTTACTTGTCAGTCTGTCCATTCATCCAACAGTTGAAGATGTTTTCATTATATTTCTGCTGAACAAATGAATCCTGACCGCTGTCTTCTGTTGCAGCCTCTCATTCAGTGTATGACAACATCAACTGAACAGAATTAAGGAAAAGAGACCAAAAGAGGTACATACACTCTGCATTGACTTATTCACTCGTTTTTTTTAATCACTTTTCATCGTGACATTACAAGTAAATGTTTAACATGAATCATCTCTCCATCAACAGGAAAACTGAATCCTGCAGCAGCTGATGCAGCAGTTGGATCAGGAACAGCTCTGGAGAACCAACCATGCTGCCATGAAGGAGGCATCAGCTGCTTTAATCTGCCATATATTACAGAGGTTCAAACTCATCTAACATGTTTGATTTTCACTCCACTGTATGCAGCTGTGATCTCCAAATATCAGACACGCTCAGTAGTTAGTGGAGATTTGAGATCAGACTTCATGTAGATTTATTTCTCTCTCTTTTCAAGAAAAAAGCTTCACATCTGCACCTGTTGAGCTTCTCCTTAATAACTTTTTAATATTTGTAATTATAAGTTGCATTTAAATGTGTGCTGTTATAAAAAGCAAAACCAGATGAAAGTATGAAATATGTGATCTCTTCTATCTGATAGTGCAGCTTTAAAGTCAGCAGCTTGTGTTTCTCTGTGGACTTCAGTAATTACAGCTACAACTTTTTCAGATGAATGTGATCAGGATCCTAATATTGTTTTTTCAACTAAATGGATTTTACTTTTTTGTTTTCATAATTTGACTTTTTGACTATTTCATGCCTCCTCAGACTATGTTTTCAGTGGTGGACTGTTGTGTTCTTTTTTACTTTAACATGTTCTTGTTGCTCTTGAGCATCACATTTATTAAATTTAACTGAAGCCAAAAATTATCCATTTTATTATTTGATCTGATCATATGAGCAATGGAAATGATCATAATGCTGCAGAGTAAAGAGGTTGGTGCTGATTTTTTTCTATCGCATACTATCATCTGAAAAGTGTCAAATGACCCTGAGAGATCGTTGGAATCAGCTCAGCTTCTAATCAATAATCACTATTAACTCTGTGGTTAAAGGAGAGACGGATTTGTGACATGAGGAGGGGTACATAGGCCAGAGGGGAGGAGTACAGAAAAAGTGGTAATTGATGTTGATTTGGAATCAATCTATAAGCAATGACATGGGTGATTCAATAATTCAATGATCAGAACCGATGATTGATCAGAAAGATGTATTGTAGACTATTCGGTATGATTTGGATCAGGAGTGTGAGTCTGTGCTGTCAGTAGGCTGAGGTAAGCTGCCGGAGGTCACTGTGTACCCAGGGGAATAAAAACAACTGGCTATGTTTATCAAAAACAGGGGGAGAGAGATCTTGCAGCAGCTGGGTGATGTAATGTAAACACGAAGCCAGGTACTAGTCTAAACAAGTGAAGTAACAGAAGGAGAGGTGATTTACGTGATTTGTAAGCAATTTCTAATCAATGAAATGTATGAAATGTGGGTGTGATTAGTCAAGGATCAGAAACAAAATGTATTAGTAATTTTTAATTTTTAACATAGTGATGTTAAAGGGGAAAAAGTTAAAAGGGAAAACTTATTTTTGTTGGGTCAAAAACGGACAGAGACAGAGCGGAGCGCATGTTCCTCTCTGGAATGTCAACAGGGCAGGAGAGAGGGCGTAAGTGTAAACATAAGTTACTTCGCCATACACAACACTGGGGCCAGGTGTCTGGGTCAAATGACGATGTCGATCCGCTCAGCTCAGAAGTGGCCTTGGCAGAAAGTGGTAGAGTGGAGCTCCGGACTGCAGACGGCAAGATCATTGCCGAATTCTGTTATTACACACGAACCAATCAATCAATCAGTTAATGTAACGTTGGAACATACGTTGATAAGTAGATCGTTAGAAAAAGGGTTAGCGTTAGCTGATAAGCTTTAGCTTAACGAGCTGTATAGCCACGTAAACAAGGTAACCTTGGGGTGGTGGTGCCATGATGTCATGATGATTAAGGTGAACGCCCCTGCCAACTCTGTAAACATATGAAGTCATTGTGGGATGTGTGTTATGCATGATTATGTAAAATTATGCACGCCTCTGTATATGAGAATAACCAATCAGAAGTGTCATGTGAAGTTTGAGGGAAATTATGTATGCATATGCAAAGGTGAGAGAACCAATCAGATGAAGGCTGGTGCAGGGCGAGCAAGGAGAGAGAGAGCGCATAAAAAGAGAAGGCAGAAGGACTCTGGGTGGATTCCTGGAGCGATTTTCAGACGAAGAAGGACTATCTGGGACCTGGACGAGCAACCCCCATCTGGAAGGATTAACTGGAAGGAATTACTTCAAGAAAAGAAGACAGAAAGACGCTTGGAACAGGATCTACGAATTTTTCCCAATTCTTGAAGGAATAATTGGAGCCTTTTTGGTTAGCCTAGCTCACCGCTAGCAAGGAGGAGGGGCCGGATCAGCATACCTGCAGGCCTGATCGTTTGAGCTCTCTCTCTCTCCCTCCCTGCCCAGCGGCCTTGAAAACGCATGGTGGCCACGTGTGTATCTCAGCCTGTCCTTGACCAACCAGATGAACTGATCAGTAAGCCACAGCTTTAATTTGCCTTTTTAGAATTATAAATTGTATAACCAATCAATGCTGTTGCTTAACCTTGCTAATCTGCTTTAACCCGTTAACATTCCGACGGCCCGCCCGCGGGCCGTCAGTCCGAATTTCTGTAGTTTCCGAAACTAAACTGTAATTTACACAGCTCAAATGTTACGTGAGGCACTCATGCGACATATCTTTGGAAAGCTAAGATTCTTGTGATTCAATCAATGTAAACCATTTCAGGATATAATCATAACAGCAGGTACAATCAACGCCTTTGTCACACCACAAACAAACAAACAGGGAGTTACGAAATCGACGCAACTCACCTTATGAGCGTTATAAAAGTCGTCCGATCAAAAATATTCCCACAAAAATGGTCTGGTTTGAACTCACAAAGGTCCAGTCGATCCAATTCAGTAAAGTATTTAGTCCAAAATGCATTATTATACCAGTAAATATCCACAAAAACGCCACTGGTAGGCTGGTCAGTGTTCAGTAACTTCCGTGTTTTTTTTTCCTTATAAAACGCTTCTTCCTGTGCTGACGTACGTTTGGCTGATCTCAAAATGGAGGGGGGCTTGTGATCTTTTGATTGACACCTCATACAGCCATATAGGAGCCTCGCTGCCCTTTCCACAGCCTAAAATAGCCAATAAGGGCCAACGTTGAAACGAAGCCATCTCCTACTTTGAGTGATGAAAAAAAACCAGCCAGTTAGAATCAATCATGCTGATGACTGACGCATTGAATAGCCAATGAAATTCTGAAAACAACGATGTGCCGGTTGAAGGGGTGGAGATAAAGGGGAAACAAAGGGACCGATGCGTAATGCAAATTGTCTTCGTTGAGGCTGCGTGCGCAAAAGGTGCGTAACAGCAAGGCGCATCACAGTGTGGACTGTTTCTCAGCGTGTTTGACTCTAGGAGCGTAGAAAATGGCGAAAAGGACGCAGAAGACTAGATTTACAGTCCAAGAAGCAATGGAAGAATGTGCTCGTCGGGACAGTGACGAATCAGGAAAGGAGTTATCAGAGGAAGAGAGCGACATGTCATTTGTTTGATTCCTGCGCAGAGGATATGTTTGCCGTCGGAGAGGACATTGCTCTGGATAAGTAAGTATTTGATCAGCTTATATTATATTATACGTATATATTATATCATAATTGGTAGTATCTTCATATTATTACGTATTACTGTATATTTCGACATAAAAAAAGCATCACTTTGAAAAATAGATACAAATGCCTTTGTTTGTGCGTGTGTGGGGGATAGGGGGTTGGGGTGTGTGATGTGTGCGTGTTTGTTGGGGGTAGGGTATGTATATGTGTGTGGGGGGGTTGGGGGGGGGTGTGCTTGCGTGTGTGTTTGTTGGGGGTAGGGTATGTATAGTGTGTGGGGGGGGTTGGGGGGGGTGTGCTTGCGTGTGTGTTTGTTGGGGGTAGGGTGTGAATATGTGTGGGGGGGGTTGGGGGGGGTGTGCTTGCGTGTGTGTTTGTTGGGGGTGGGGTGTGAATGTGTGCCTCTCTACCTCCCAGACCCCTCTGTGTTTCATTGTGCAAAGCAGTAGAATACAGATAGAAAGTTTTGTGATGACTTATTTCTTTATTTTCACATAATAGGCAGCCATCTGGGGATTCAGATGTGGACTGGGAGCCAGTCAGCAAGCAGTCACAGAGAGAGGATAGCAGTTCATCAGGTGAGGAGCTCCATCCTCCAACTGTCCAGAGAGGTTCTGCCAGCACCAGAACATCGAAAGGTGTTGCACATATTTATGTTTGTATATATTTTTTTCATTGTTGTTCCAGGTGTATGGGTGGAGTGGGACCTGTCTGACGCTCTGATCGGATATTACAAAGTACTTCACAAGACAAGGAAGTGGTACAAGACATTTTTCTACCATTTCATGGACATCGCAATCGTGAATGCCTTCCTCCTCCACACAGACATTGCAAAGGGTAGAGGAGAGGTCCCTCTGCACCAGAAGGCATTCCGGGAGACCCTCGCCGTGCAGCTGGCAGAAGCAGGGTCTTCCTCCACAGCCAGACCTGTCCCACCTCCTGCTCTGGGTGGAGCACATCACATACTGGTTTATATCAGTGGGCAGAGGACTACTGGTAGGCTGTAGTGCAGGCACTGTCATGCTAAAACACAGTTGAAATGCTCCTCGTGTGATGTGCCTTTGTGCTTCATAACTACAGAAATTGCTACAGTTATAAATGGTTATAATTGTAAATATGTGAATAGTTTGCTGTGTTGTTGCTGTGTTTTATATAAATTACATTTTCCACAACAACACTGTTTTTGACTCTTTTTATATGCAAAGTTTAGCTTTATGGTTCAGTAACTTTTTTTCAGCAATATTGATAGTGAATCTGAATGTGGGATAAGATACCTCTAAGTGTCACCTTTCATTAGAGGCCAAGATTATGACTGTACGATGAAGCGTTCAAGAGTTATGTCCTTTTATCCGAGGTATGTGGCCATGTTTATCCAAGTGCCATTTTGGAGTCTCCAAATGTGCCATTTTTGGAAACGCCTAGAAATACTCTTACAAAAAACGTGGTGTAAAATACTCATTTTTAGTGGTATTGTTATCAAATTTGAACTTGCACTAGGTAAGGCTTCATGCTGTGGTCCTATTGTGTTTTCCAGCTAATAGTCACAGCTGCACTCATCTGCAGACATCTGTTTACAAAAAAAATTCAGGCGGAAATAAAAAAACTTATATTCAGTGTGTTCAAACTTAGATACTCAATGCTAGTAGCACTTACAGTGATTCTGACAGTTGGAGGAAAAACTTCAGAGTGTTACCTTTCAAAAGAGACCAAAACCATCCATGTGCTACATACGGTTCAAGAACAGCTTTCAATTACTTTGGGTATGTCTTGGATAGGCGTTTTATGCAAATTATACAGGAATGTTAAGGGGTTAATAAATATAAAAACTGTCATAAGACGTCGTTGTGGACATTACATCTGTATTCAGAATTTTGAAGACTTGTTTATGCCTCTGCACTAACACACAGGTTCTTATGGGTTATTTTAGCCACATTTTTGTCAAATTGTCCCTGAGGCTCGCTGTCCGAGCCGCTAAAGTTTCCTAGCCTGTAACAAGAGCCCAGATCGTGAGAGAAGAGCTGCCGTTAACAGACGTGACCGATAGCTGGACTTCGAGCCACCCGGCTATTCCTCTGAAGGACAGTTATTGGAGTGAGCGGGGCATACGTTTGGAAGTAAGCAGTGAGAGCTAGGCGTATCTTCTCGACACCAGCTTAAATAAGTTGAGGAAATCTAGTGAGGAACCTCTCCTAGACCGCAACTTCTTACCCGTAGGATGGAGAGCTGGTCCCGGTGACAGACTCTGCTAGTCAGAGACTGAACCAAAACTGGGGGATTTTACAAAAGTTATCAATCTTTATTAATTAAAATGTTTAACATCCAGCATTTATTGTTTCAGAATTGGTCACATGTCACACAGCACCCTTCCACTTTAGTGGATGAATATTTAAATTTAAGTTGTAATTAGGTTGAAGATTTATAAAGTCAGACATGTCAGTCTTCAAAACAACATACATGAATGAAAACTATTAAAGTTACTTTCTTGTTTGTTCAGTGTTTGCAGCATTTTCAACACTGCTGTGTTTGCAGCTGATGAAATCTAAATTCAATTCAATTCAATTTTATTTGTATAGCGTCTGTTACAATGTTAATTGTCTTTAGGCGCTTTACAGAGACCCAGAGCATGACCCCCGAGCAAATATCATTAACTAAAATTATAATATTAAATCCAAATCAAGGATAATGGCAAGTAAAAAAAACTCCCACAGAGGGAGAAAAAAAACCTTTAAGCCAAACAGTGGCAAGGAAAAACTCCACTTTAAGAGGAAGAAACCTTGAGCAGGACCTGGCTCATATGGGGGGACCTTCCTGCCGAAGGCCAGCCGGGTAAAGAAAGAAAAAAAGAGAGCGGAGACAGGACAGAGAGAGGAGAGCACACAAATGACTGAATATAATGACTATATGCAGGTAGCAGCACTGAGGTGAGATGGTCAGAGGACTAGGTCACCGGTCACCATGCCAGCCGGCACCCCGAACACTACACCCAGATGTGATTCATAAATGATCCTCTGTGAAAACAGAGATGACTGAAGTGTCATATTTATGTCTAAATTTGATTCAAAGATGAATCTCAATTTAATCTGTTTTTGATGGGATTGGATGTTTTTGATTTCTATAATCAGTCAAACTTCTGAGGGTTTCCACATCAACAAGTTAATTTCATGTGAATCTGTCGAGGAATCAAGGACATGAGGAGAGAGGAGTCAAGCATTTAATAAACTGAGTCATTCAGAACTATTGTCCACTAAATATGACATGTTCTTATCATACTTTTGTTACAGGTGCAACTGCAATAATGATAAATGTTAAAGATGTTTTTGAAGAATCATATTATCATTTTTAAATATGTGATTAGTGTTTCACACCCCTTTTAGATGCTGCAGATGCTGAACAGACTTCTATCAACGATGCACTGGTGCATCCTCACCTGGAGCTCCTCCAACAAACCTCCTCTCTCCTCCAGGAGCCTTTTAGGAAGAGACATCCTCCAAAATATTTTACTGACATTGATTTCTGGGTCACAGGCAGGAGGATGGAGGAGAGGAGATGAGAAGGGTTCAGTAATTTAAATGAGATGAGACCAATTGTGGGATGACATGAAAAAGAAAAATAGGAAAAAAAAAAACAATTCTTACGCTGACTTTGAACTGTATCGTTTCCTTTTTTTAAGACATTATTTTATGTGAATATTTTAGTACATTTAGGGCCTGATTTACTAAAGGTTTGCGTGTGTAAAAACGTGTGCAAACTTGACACCACCCGCAAACCAATGTGCAAGCTGATCTACTAACCGCGTGCAAAGAGAACTGCGCCTCTCAAATTAGCAAAATAGCACACGCTGTTCATTTAGTACTTTTGCCCTGATGAATAATCAATATGGGGCGTACCCGCCAGAAAGCGCTAAATACTGGGAGGGGAAATGCAAATAGGGCCATTTACCACACGCAATGAGATTTACCAACCCTGAAAGTAATTGCGGGGATTGTGATTGCGTCTGTATTTAATACGTTCGAAAGGAAGGTGCTAATCTGCCCAGTATTACGCACCGATGGCTGCTGTTATTGTGGCAAGGAGGCGGACATCGCCAAAATCAAAGAATACGCAGAGAGAGAGAGTCTTTCGGACTCGTGTAAATTGTTTGCACATGCAAAAAGGAGAAATATTTTATTTGAATGTTAAATCGAGTATTATTCAGCAAAAGGTTGCCACAGGAGGCACCAGGGTTTCCGTTGTCTGGTAATTGCCGGACTTTGTCTGGTAAATATGCGGAAGTCCGGGATTTTTAATCTCTCCGGTCAAAATGTCCGGTGAAAATACTCCTCCCAAGCACAATTTCAGTTGTAATAAAATGGGTTATTTCCACATCATTTTATGAAAAACGCCTCGGGATTCTCCCAGAGGAGCTGGTGGAAGCGGCCGGGGGATCTGGACCTCTCTGCTGAAGCTGCTGGCCCCGCGACCTGACTTCGGATAAGCGGAAGCTAATGGATGGATGGATGGATGGATGGATTTTATGAAAAAAATATACTTTTTTTACGAATGAGTAGTGTTGAGGACGAGTCGGCTCCAGCCACAGCTCCACTCATTGATGCCACAGCTGCGCGCAGAGACGCATCTCCGTAATGACAGCGCTCCGCGGTTATGGAGGCTTGAACTTCTCAACGGCCTGTGAAGTTCTCATCGGGGATTTCAGTGAAATCTACCCCGAGTGGCTCAACTGGCCCAGATAGCCTGCTGATCCCTGTCTCCAGTGTGCCAGCAGAGAGAGGTTTCTCTCTGCAGAACCGCATTAAAACAGCGCAGCGGAGTCAGAAGAGCGCAAGCTTCTGCAATATTTATTTATTTATTTTTTTAAGTTACGCTCGTGAGTCAATTGACGGACTTATTTTATTTGAAATAGCCTGTTTTTTCAATAAAAAAACACAATTAAATGACTTGCATTGATATCGTACTACTGCATATGATTTATTTTTAACCTCAATAAATTCATATAGCCTATGACCGGAATTTCAAACATTTGTCCGGTAAATTGAAAACCTGCCGGTCACATTGTCCGGTGCCAATTTTTTCTAGTGGAAACACTGGGAGGCACATTCATTTTTTATTTGTGATAATAAATAAATCACGTGTTTTCATGGAGAAAAAAAAGTGTTTCTTATTGTGCGCCTACCTTGTTCTGCAGTTGGCTCTAGCGTGTTAGAGGCATCTCTTCCGCAGGCCCCACCTGTCTTGTTTGCCGAAGTTTTATTAAAGGCCACTTTTTCTTTAGTTCTTTGCCTTATATCTTGCCACCTTCTTTTAACCTCATCTGCCGTTCTTTTTGTCTTACCAACTGCATTTATTCTATCGCAGATTTTCTCCCATATTGCGTTTCTTTTGGTAATGTTTAAATTTATTTGCTGTAGTTCATGAATGTGTTTATTTGCCTCTTCTACTAATATCTCTAACTCCAACTCGTCAAATTTCATTTTGCGCTTGCGTCTATCCTGCTTTCCATCCAGACTCTCCATGGCGCAAACCGTAAGACACGCAACACCTCATTTAAATACTGCGGTTTGCACCTGTTATCAATTGCGCGAGCATTCTTAGTTGATCACCCCCAAAACACACAACAACAGCATGCGCAAACTTTTTCAGTGCACACGCAATTTAGTACTCTTTATTTAGGATCTTAGTAAATCAGGCCCTTAGATTGTGTTGAATGTTTCCTTCCATTACATTTGTATTTGCAGCTCTTGCCCTCATCCAGCAGATGGAGGTGTTGGTCTGCATATTTCATCTTATTTTATTTGAATCTTCATATAACTCTTCCACCGTGTACTCAATAGACCTCCGCCAAGGACAACAATTATCGAAAATTTGAAAGCAATCCATTTCTTCCGGATCACAACCAAAATTAAATAAATTCTTCCTTTTTACATTTCCAACAACTCCTGAAAATTTCATCAAAATCCATCCATAACTTTTTGAGTTATCTTGAACACAGACAGACAGATAAATGCTGGCAAAAACATAACCTCCTTGGTGAAGGTGAAAAGAGAAACAACACAGGAAACACAGCAGGACATACTTTTGTCATGTGCAGAGGGATCAAAGAAAATATTGACTCTTTGTGTGTTTCGTTTTGCTTTTTTTTCTATAACAACAACTGAGCTGATGTCAGTTTTGTCTCATTTTGTGTCTAATATTCTGTGACACCGTCACATTGATTAAGTGTACATGAAGGAAAAAATGTATGTATGTATGGATGTATGTATGTAAGTACATATCTGTAAATATGTGCACAGTCCAGGAGCAACCCAACATAAGGTATGTCAAACTGGACATTGGACTGTACAAACGAATTATTAGGCTCCACTGAGGACATGAGTTCTGAGGGGATGTGACTCTCGCATGATGTGGAATGGCGCACCTGATCCAATAAAGGTGTGCAATAGGTGTGAGGGGCGGCCAGGGCCGGCTCTACCCAATTTGGTGCCCTAGGCGAGACTACACCCCGGTGCCTGCAATTCAATGAATTTAGGAATTCTTGAATAATTTAGGAACATTTCACTGTTTATTTAGTTGTAATGTTAATATGTAATTTTTTTCTAGACAGAAAACACTAAGTGAGGGTGCCAGTGGGCATAGAAAAATTATTATTTTATTATTATTTTCCCTAGGCCAAGGGGGACTGGCGGCGTGGCCGCGCCCCTCCATCAGATAACGCCCTAGGCGGCCGCCTATATCGCCCTGGGGCTGGCTCTTGGCGGAGACGCTGGAAGCAAGTGGGAAGCATGATGTGGCGCCAGCGGGGGAAGCTGCAGCCACTTCTAGTAGTCGTGTTTGGAAAAAAACCGCAACGACAGAAAAGAGGAATAAAAAAAATGAAGATCGAGTCCTTGGATTGCGCACACGGACGGGCGCACTGGAGGGTACTGGGGATGAGCCACGCACAGAGGAGAACGAGTGCTTGCTCCCCCATCGGACTTGGTGACCACACCACCCATTGGAACTGGTGAGATCGTTTCAGTTTCTTGTACTTTTTTGGCATGGTATACCACGAAGCGATCGCATTTTGATTTTTTTCCTCTTTTTTGTGCTGGATTATTTTGGGATTATACTTTCTTTTTGGCCTCCGATGGACCCGCAACCCCAAGCGTGGATGGACTGTATATTTTGGTTAGGGTGGACTATTAACATAATTGACGTGGACACTGAGGGAAGTGTAATTGGGATGTCCTGTTCAAATATACAGCGCTTGGTGCGGTAAGTGATGGCGTAGTGGTGTGTTTGTTTCTGGTGTGTGTCAGTGTTTCATTGTTGGTCGACTGTGACAGATGGCAATGACAGGGTGCCATTGGATCACCTTTTTTCTTGATTAATTAATAATAATATTTTTGTTTATTCTTCTAAGGACCCTCTTGACATGTGGTAACTCAGTCCTTTTAAATAGAGAACCTTTGTTTTTTAGGACTGATTGTTACAATTCTTTGCCAGTCTCATCTTTGTAAGAATCTGTGGATCATGTGATTCAGGAAACCAGTTAAAATGAGCAAAAAAATGAAATTATAATAACTTTATGAGCAACCCTCGAAAAGGGTCTGGACAGAAGAAAAAGCACTATTAATAACTATATACTAATGTACAGTACAGTCAGTCTCCTTTTGACAATGATCATCCATGACTGCACCACCTTGATTGTCAGAAAAAACTGAGAAGATGGGGGGACATTTTTCCCATTCAGTCCCTTTTGATGAGCTGCAGCAATGTGACGACAAACTGAAAACAAAAGATGAAAACAGCTGTTTTCTAGTGAATCTCTTACATGGAAATACACTCACAAGGACACAAGGAAGACAGATTATTGTGATTTGACAGGTTTCTATTCTGGTGACATCTAGTGGTAGAATGGAGACACTAACTAATGCAGCTGATCAACTGAACTGATGCTGACCCACAACTACCTGCAGTAGGATGACACAATGTTCACACTAAGTTTGTTTTGGTCAAGCACTCTTCAGTTGTTTCGAAACTATTTTTCACTGACTGATGAAAAGTGTCTTTAAGTTAAAGGAGGATGGTACATTTACAAGGTAGGAAAAGAAGACTGAACTGAATCTGACCATCTGATCATATGGTGATTAAGAGGTGAACAAAAGGGCTGGTCCAATGCTTTTTTTTCCTAAGAAAAAGATCATAATTGAAGCCTTGGAGCTTTTCTCAACATTTACAACATTTGACCTGCTTTTATAATGGCTGCCACATGAACGTTCCCAGTCGGTTTAGTCAGTGAGGAGCCTTCCTAGACTAAAACAGAAACAAACATCTGAACAGACCCACTGACTGTTGTATCTGACTCTACCTGCACTTCTTGTCTTCATATTAGTGTAAACGGCTGACTCCTCTGGTTCATGATGCTACCTTGTTGTATCTCCTCACTGCAGTCAGCCTGCTGAACAGTAATTCAACTAAGTTTAAGGACAGAGAACATTTAATATTGATGCTTTTATATGATGCTTTCAGACCGTGAACCCATAATGATGTTATTGTGTTTAAACTGAATAGTGGAACAATAATATCTGCTGCATGTTGTCTGCACTGATATTTCAACATTTTAACATTCCTAAGTTCAACAAAAGACTTCATCACCCAGATACACACAAACAGCACTTCTTGTTTCTACATGCTTTGTATGTACATTATTTACCACCTTGGTGTCTCAAACCATACATGGCATATTTTAGACTTCTTTCTTTTCTTCTTTATTTTAAGACAAAACAAACAACTAAACATGCTTTGACCACAGCTCACTTTGACACATGTACACTTCCTCTTCTAGTAATGCAGATTACATTTCTGAAGAAGACAAATTGTGAGTTTCCCTATGTATTGAAAAGGAACATTTAAATTTGTACATAACTTGCAAATAGTAAAAAAAAAAAAAGAAAAAAAAAGAAGAACTGCTGCTCAACAACATGGTTTGGACTAATCTTTGTGTGGATTTTTATGTGTTAATGTGTACGTGCTTAATGGTGACAGTGAGAACATCTAATGTTAGTCCAAATATCAGTCTAATGTAACACTGTTAAAAAGACATGGACAGTCAAAGTTTTTCTGTTGAGTACAGTTAAAACTGCTGCTAACACTCAAAATCTGATGTTTTCCTTTACAAAGTGATAAATGATTTAATAAGTATTCCTTGACTAAGGTCAGGTGGGGGGACCCATTTCCCGGCACAAATGTGAGCATCAGTCACCTGCTGTGTTTTGATTAAATACTTCTCATACCTCAACCAGTCAAAGCAGACAGACCTCCTCCTTCAGTCTGGTTCTGGTGAAGGTGTAGAGGCCCATCATGAACCAAGTTTCAGCAGTCATGGTTTTCTACTGGTTCACATTCACACATTTAGGATGATTCAGACTGTTTAGTATAAAAGTATTAAGAGTAATTTGATTGCAGAGCTGGTAGGATGACCTGGGAAGGATGACAGTTTGTAGTCCACCACTGCATACATGAGGCTGCAGACCTCTGATACACAGAACCATCCTTGTTGAACCACCTCTGCTCCTCTTTGAAAATTCACACAGACCAAATGGAGGTGGCACAGAGTACAACAACCCACAACATATCAGCATGACAGACAGCTGTTGGTAACATAACACTAAACTACTCTGTTTATCTCTGTTATTACCTCCCGAGGCTGAATAGAAATGACACATAGGAACATCCTGCTGTTCTACTTTGTGATCATACAAACTCACAACTGGTGAGAATGTTGTTAAAAAAATTTTATTTTAAAAGTGTTGTTTCAAAGCTGCTTTTGTAGGTGTCACAAAATGTCTCTGCACTGAGTATGACTAAGAACGTTGCTCAAGTTCTCATACCGTGCACAGATTAAAGAGATGAAATCTATTTTCTATCAGCTTAAACCACACTTCCTCTTCTCAGCAACAGACTGGTACAGAGTGCACAGATGTGCCTGTCAACCTCTCACCACTTTCACTCCTCCCTCATCAAACATACCCAGAGATACCTTTTATTTCAAACAGCATCTCACCTCCAACTCAGAGAGGTCAGTCCACCCTTTTCAGATTGAGGGTCATGGCCTCAGAGTTGGAAGTGTCATTTCTTATCAAGCTCCAATAACAACTGGAGATCATGGCTCCAGAACAACATAAGCCAGGGATGGACTGGGACTAAAAAAATGGCCCTGGACTTTCCCCCCCTAAGTAGGCCCACCAATAACCTGGAGGGTGGGGGGTGGGGGGTGGGTTGGGTGCTGCAGTGATAAATTGTCATTGTCAAAACAACACCCACACATACAAACTATTTATGATTGTTTATTCAAAAACTCAAGAACATCACTTGGTTCTCCAAAACAAAAATGAACATAAACATTGTCTTTTATACTGCCATTTTACAGTTATTTATATGCTTGCATTTTAAACAGAAGAAAAATCTATATCTATATCACATATGCTTGATTAACATTTGTTTATTAGCATCCCTTGGAATGACAGCATTAAACCTGTACTAATACCTCCAAAATTCTAATGCTTTGGATAAACATAACTTATTATGTTCTTTGATTTCTCAAGTGCTTTTAATACAATTCAGCCTGCACTGTTGTGTGAGAAGGTCCATAAGTTCCAGGTGGATTCCTCCACAACTTCCTGGATTTATGACTACCTCACAAACAGACCAGTTTGTGAGACTGAAAGGTTGTGGTCTGAGATGGAGGTCAGCAGCATTGGAGCACCACAAGGAAACTGTTCTCTCACCATTTCTCTTCACGCTCTACACCTCTGACTTCCAGTACAACTCTGAGTCCTGTCATCTGCAGAAATACTCTGATGACTCTGCAGTTGTTGGGTGTATCAGTAACGGACAGGAAGCAGAGTACAAAGAACTGATCTGTCAGTTTGTGAAATGGTGCGGTAACAATCATCTTGTATTAAATACCAGCAAAACTACGGAGATGATTGTCGACTTCAGGAGGAGCAAGAATCAACAAAGCAGTGTTTCCATCCTGGGAAAGGAGGTGAAGGTGGTGGAGGAATACAAGTATCTTGGAGTTCAGCTTGACAACAGACTAGAGTGGAAATGCAACATAGAATACATCTACAAGAAAGGTCAGAGCAGACTCTACTTTTTAAGAAAGATGAGATCTTTTAATGTCTGCACCAAGATGTTGCACATCTTCTATAGGTCTGTTGTTAAAAGTGCAATCAGCTTTGCAGCCATCTGCTGGAGCAGCAGCACCAGAACCAGAGACCTGAAGAGAATCAACAAACTGATCAGGAAAGCTGGATCTGTGCTGGGTGTAACTCTGGAGCCGCTGGAGCTGATTGTTCAAAAAAGAATGCTGCACAAGCTGATGAAGATGATGGAGGACTCTTCACACCCTCTTCATGACACAGTGATCAAACAACAGAGTGTGTTCAGTGAGAGGCTTCTTCAGGTCGGTTGCAAGACGGAAAGATACAGAAGATCATTCCTGCCATCAGCCATCAGCCTCCACAACAAGACAATTATTATTATTATTATCAATTAATATTATTATTATTCCTGTAATATTATTATTATTATTGCTGTCGTTTGTCTGTTGTTGAAAAAAAAAAAAAAGAGCCCTTGCTACAGTGTTGAATTTCCCTTTATGGGATAAATAAAGTATTTTTCATTTTTCATTTTCATTCATTATTTGATAACTAGGCTACAGACAAGTAGAATAAAACAGATTTTACTTTCCTAAATCCCATGACATTTTTAGCCTTTTAGTGCGTCTGTCTGTCGTAGGTGAGGCCTGCTGCGATCATGTTGTGTTTTGTCACACCCAACAACACCAACAGTAACACCAGTAAAACCATCTGCCAGCCACGGTCCTGCCAACTGGTCCAACAGCCCATCAGCAGACCCTAGAAAGCCAGCAGTTATCCAGAGCTGTGGGAACCGCAACCTGGCGGCAGCAAAAAGGCAGCCACATGGGATTAGCTCCCCGGAGCACCCCTCATCGCAGCTCCCGCAACAGTCTGAAAATGGCCTTCTTAATGGGAGGAGAACCATCAAGCCCTGGTGTGTCTCCTCACACTGATGACTCTCCACCTGCAACAGAAAGAAACCAAAAACAACCAACACCACCACCTAGTGTACAGGTGAAGGAGTCATCACACTCCAGGAAGCATGTTTGTGTCAGCATGTGATGCAGGCAAAGGAAGTGCCTGCATCACATGCTGCAGCCTGCTGCAGCAGACTCTGGGGCCAAATAAGGTATCCCAGACCCCTTCTTGAACAGATAGTGTTAGCCTGAACAGCATGGATACTAGAGAGAGCTGCTGCAGCAGTTACTGGAGCCTTGGCATGGGTGCATGTGCAGAGGTTAGGACCCACAACTTGATGTGTTCACTTGATCTGCCTCACCCTCTGGCTGAACATGTGGTCTTCAACAAAATGGTGCAAATCCCAGAAAGAAAAGTACCTTGGCTATAAAGTCGTCATTTAGTTATTAAGGGTTTATTAATAAGTGTCCTCTGTCCTTGATAATATGAGAAATTTAATATCATAATATGAAATTGATAATAAAGAAACAACGACTAAAACAGGACAATCAGTCTCAAAATGACTGTTCTTCTAAGTGTTCCAGCCTCTGACCAGGTGTGGCGCTACAGAGCAACAGAAAGCTCAGACCTCTTCAACCAGCAAATGTTAAAAACACGTGCAAAAATAACCACAATTAACTTGTCTCATTAGAAAATATCAGAATTTATTAACACAAGTATTAAAGATGAGAAGAAAACACATTAAAATTCTGGTATCTACTAAACTAGATGCCAAGTAAACTAAAGATAAGAAAACATGCATAGAATAAAATAGAAATATTAACATAAATCCATAATGTATCAGAGAGAATGTAGATGCATGTGTGTGGAACAAGATGGCTTCTCACCCGGGGCTTCCGGTCATGGCGGCGTAGTGGACGGTTGTGCCTGTAAGGTCCTCTGGTGTATTTTAAACATTTAACATGAGTAATGCCCTCCAACCGTCTTTTTTAAAGCGCAATCCCATCCGGACAAGCTTAATGCGACTAAGGAACCGTAGACGGGGAAAGCAAGCAACAAATCCGGCTCCCAGTCCTAAAGTTTCAAAGACGACAACTCCGGCTACCAGCACACCAACTTTAACTAACAGCACACCAGCGTTAGCTGCTGCCATGGGGGGCGAGCCGCCCTCGTGGTTCTCCACTGAAATGCAAAAGTTCACAACAACAATTCAGACTACCTTTGTGACTCGACTGGACCAAGTAGATGCCGCACTAGAGAAGGTGACAGAAGCTTCACACTTTACAAAGACGAGCAACTTCAGGCAGACGTTGGAGCAAAATCTGCCTGATATCCTGGGACTTACCGGCCCGATAGAGATAGAGAGAGCCCACTGCACGCTACAGAGACACCCGGCTGAGCAGGGCATCCCCAGAGCCTTCGTTCTCAAACTCCTCCGGTTCAAGGATGTGACCCAGATTATGGAGGCCGCCCGCAACAAAAAGGATCTCCTTTACGGCAATTCCAGGATCATGATCTTCCCTGACCTCTCACCTGCTCTACATAAGAAGAGAATGGCTTTCGCTACCCTGAAAAAGCAACTCCGACAGGCCGGAGTCAGGTATGGCATGACGTAGTCGGCTACGTTTTGGGTCGACACACGAACAGGGGGGTCCAAGTCGTTTAATTCAGCGGAGGCGGCCTCTTCGTTCCTGAGGAGAGAGTACCCAGACATATTCACCTGACCATAACGAACGGTATTTAAGACGAGTCCGTCTGTCTACATGCTATGCCATGCCAATGCTAACGCTAACTTGGTTGTTGAGATAAATAGCTATCCAGGTATTAGATGGGTTCATTCACTGGTTATTTACTGTTTGAGTTACTGAGCGTAACAGACACACTTTTAGTGTGGATGGACCTATGTATATTTACAATCATTCCCTGACCTTACATTCCCTCCACTCTTTATTTTTTTGTTTTTACTTTCTACTTTTTTAAAACGTAAATGGGGGCTCCACTAATATTACTCCTTGTCTCAGCCCGGCAAGAGCTCCCTCGTAATGTCGATATCAGAGATCTACTCAAACCTCCCTAAACAGACATGTAAACACAATGGAATGCAGATGGAGGATTTTATTTTCTTCTTCTTATCATTATTATTCATTTATTTATTTAAATAAGTATTTTTCTCCTGTTTTTTTTATATTACTGCGCTCAGGTTAAAGGTTCATGTGTGTATGTGACATAAGGCATTTCCAAAACCGACTAACACGGTAATATTCATCTATTCTCCGGTCCACGACAGCTACTCAAGAATAGACCTTTTTTTGGTCCCTTTGTCTCGAATACCTACAATCCCCCCATGTAAATACTTAGTGAAAACTGTCTCTGACCACTCAGGTCTACTGATCGAAATTCCTTCTTCTGAATGTCCTAGCTCCCCCTGTAGATGGCGGTTTAGCTCTCATCTTCTCAATGATCCTCAGTTTAAAGTGTTCATTAACACTCATTTAGATCGTTTCTTTGAGACAAATCATGACTCTGCTTCTCCTAGTGCTGTATGGGAATCAATGAAAGCCTATATTAGAGGGCAAATTATATCCTATATTAGTGGTAAACGTAAACGATATAGGTTAAAGGTGGATTCCTTAGAAGAAGAAATTAATCAACTGGAAAGAGAATATCTAATATAAAAAAAATAATGAAATCAGACAAAAACTTAGATCAAAGCAATTAGAATACAATACTATAACCACTCAGAAAACAGAGAATGCAATGAGGAGAGCAAAACAAAGATACTACGAGCAGGGGAATAAAGCCGGCAAACTCCTTGCTTGGCAGATCCGCAGAGAAGAAGCCCGTAGAGAAATATTTATATTAAAATCAGGCTCCAATACAATCACAGACCCAAAAGAGATTAACACTGCCTTTAAAAACTTCTATGAAGCACTCTATTCCTCTCAGGGTAATTCTCGAGAGAAAACAAAACACTTTCTAGATAAATGTGTAACCTGGGTTGTGAACCACTTTTGCACTTTTTTTCTGTGGTTTGTAGTGGGTGAGTTGTAGTGGTGGGTGTGGTCACACAGGTGTGTACAATCAATCTCAGGCTATTTAATGAGCTGGCACACACTTGTCATTCTCACTGTGGCTGTCAGCCTCTGTTCAGGTGTTGTGTGCAGACTAAGGGCTTTGCCCGGGAGGTGGACGTGGGCCCACCTTGTTGACCAAGGGACGTCAAGGACTGCTCTACCCCCTCCATCAACCCTAATTAGAGGAAAGGATGCACACAGCACCTTTGGATATTTTTACTCGACATTTTTAATCTTTTACATTTTTGTAATAAATAAACATTCCTTTTACCTTAACTTTGTACTGTGCACTTTGTCCACCTGAAAAACTGGTTGGTCAGAGAGGGGTGTTACAAATGTGACTTGAAACAGAGGATGACAGAGAGCAACTAGAGGGAGCTAGAACGGAAAAGGAAGTACTGGAAGCCATTTCTAAGACTACCTCAGGGAAATCTCCCGGCCTAGAAGGCTTTCCTATAGAATTTTTTAAAGCCTTTCTTCCCAAATTGATCAAACCTTTACTCTCAATCTATAACCATGCAGTGGAGTTAGGAAAACTGCCTGAATCACTGGAACTGGCACTTATTTTAGTCCTACCTAAATTAGGAAAGGACTTTAAATTGTGTAGCTCATATAGACCAATTTCTATTCTTGCCACAGACTATAAAATATTTTCCAAAATACTGTCATTACGATTAGAAAAACATATTCCAAAACTTATTCATTTAGACCAAACCAGATTTATTCAGAATCACTCCTCATTTGACAATGTTAGAAAGCTGTTTAACATTATAAATGCCTCTGAAGTAATTGAGCCCCCTGCAACTGCCGTGTCTTTAGATGCGGAAAAGGCTTTTGACCGAGTAGAGTGGCCCTATCTTTTTGATGTAATGAATAGAATGAATATTGGCCCCACTTATTGTAAACTAGTTAAAATGTTATACAGGCACCCAATGGCTCAAATTCAAACAAATAATATTTCTTCAAAAATTTCCCTTTCACGTTCCACAAGACAAGGCTCCTCAGCAGGTTGATATTTTCACGGATCTGGGCTGAAATTCTGACAGCTGGTAAGATCGGAACAGATGTTGCACCTTGGCCAGAGAGGATCAGAGAGGGCAGACATGGAAGCTGCAGGTATTTTTGTTTAGCAGAGCTGGTGTGCATCAGTGCAGTGCGGTGACAGACTCTGGCAGTGTAGTGTCTGATGATATCTCTTAATCATAAGTGTTGACCATTCTTTAGAGTCAACAAGTTTAAGACAATTCTCAGAGTCAACGAGTTCATCCCTGTTTGGTTTTTAAGAATTTGGGTCGATGTTGGTGTGTGACATTTCCTGTACTACTCTGTCAGTATATGGTTTAGGTTGTAGAGATATACTAGCAAGCCTACACATAAACCTGTCAAAGAATGTTTAACTGGTTCCATCTGTAAAACTCAGATCCACCTTGACCAAGGCTATAAAAGCATGTACTCCTCTTTGTTCGGGGATTTTCCTATCATCGGCTCTGGAGATCCCAGACTGCTGCAGGAGTATGTCGTGTGCCTCTTTTACTTGTAATAAACACTTTTATGCATTTAAAAGTTGGCCTCAGAGCAGCCTTTTTTACATCCTGACACACTCAAGACAGCGCGGTGATCGAGAGAGGAAGAGAGAGGAAAAGAGAGGAAAAGAGAGGAAAAAGAGAGCCTCAAAGCCACATATTTGTTGCTGCGAAGATCTTCAACTTTTCTGGTGAACAACAGCTACAGCAGACACAGGCTGAACCAACCTGGGGGATCTAACATTTGGCACCCGAACAGGGACCTGAAGAAGCAAGTGTCAGGTCCAACCCAATCTGGACCCCCAGAGAAAACTGTGCAGCAGGAGGGAGCCTGCTTAGGCAGAGAAAATGAGCTCCTCGTGGGGACAGCGAGGGATGCCGAGCCCGCAGTAATTGCAGGAAGCAAAAAGAATATGTGTCTACGCCAAGCAATGGCGAGCGACTCTGACCAGCTGACAACAGAAGTGTGGGTGAATATAGTTAAAGAAGAAGATCTTTAGGAAGGAAAGTGGGCCAGCCACTTTACATAGCATATGAATGCTATGTAAATGTGTTATTGCACGCCCGTCATGTACATCAACCAATTAGGAGTTACAGATTCTGAACAGCAGGGGTGTTTTTGGGACTTAGAACATTGGGGGCTGAGCCCAGACCCTTATGGTTTTGGGTATTCTACCCGGGAAATAAGCTCTATGCTTATAAGACATGTTGCGTCTTGTCTAGACCCAAATACTGCCAATGCGTACTTCAAAATGTGTCAAAATTAAACGACATGCCCGTAATAGCGATAGAAAGAGTATAATGATGCCCTTATAGATAATCAGGGATTAAAAGGAATCACTGCACCTTTTCTGTCATATGGCCAATAAATTAATTTGGAATAAATTACCTGACTTTACTAGGATGTCTGACTTGCCGCTTTCAAAAGTAGCCTAAAGACTCATTTATTCAGTGTTGCTTTTGCATATTGATATAGATTTTCTTTTTATTCTGTTTTAATACTATAGGATTGTCAAGCCCCTTGAGAGGTCTTTGACTTCAGAGTGTGCTATACAAATGAAATGTACTACTACCATTATTATTATTATTATTATTATTATTATTATTATTATTATTATTATTATTATTATTATCATTATTGTTATTATTATTATTATTATTATTATTAATAAAATCAATAGGTAACCAAACATTTTGTATTCTGTCTGAAGTCAAGTTATATTCCCTCTAATAAAAGGTTTCGATTTTCCTTATTTTTGTTTGCATGTTTGTTTGTTTGTTTTAAAATCTAGACCAAGTGAAAGATGTTGAGAGATGCCTCCAGACTATCAGGAGCTATATTCCTCCCAAAAAATGCACATGCTTCAGTGACTAATTTTGAGCCTTTTTAAATTTTACTTTGTCACCTCCACCCTCACTGTGTTATGTTGCACCTCTTTCTCTGCAGCTCTCTTCTCTTTATCTGATCATCCCTCCTTCCATCCTTTGAATCTGTTGCCAGAAAAACAAGGAAATGTATATTGAATGACAACAGAACACATTATATAAACATTTTGTTATTTCAATTAAACAATTTTAGGATATCTTGCCATTTTACTGCACCTTTCACTTTCACAGACTCCTGCCGTTGATTTACCAGGACTTATTCTTCATCACACATCTTCAGAAAAAGCAGAAAGTACTTGCTCCATTATCCCTCCATCTTTCCTGCACCATCCTTTTTCAATTGCTTCTCTCCTCTTTTGTGAAAGATAACTAGCCTAATTAACTTTCACAAAAAAGGGAGAGGACATAGAGACACCTTAGTGAAGTGTCATAAAAGCAGCAATGTAGTTGTGCAAGATACTATATGAGAAAAATTTCACTGAATAAAAGATGTAGCATATGTGTAAGCCTACAGTTACAAGCAGGGGCGCCGCTAGGGATTTTGGGCCCCATGAAAAGAATCTTTACTGGGCCCCCCAACACAGCGGTGAAATTTGTTGATACTATTTTTGATCATCATTAGGGGCCTCTCTGGGCACCCCTCAATCATGGACCCCTATAATCCGTATCCTTTACCCCCCCTTTTTGGCGCCCCAGGTTACAAGGGTTGTAGTATGATTGTACTGTGTTTTCATTCATCTTCTTTTTCACATGTAGCCTACTCTCGGGGATGCTAGCCTGTCCCACAGCCCCTTTAGTAACTACACGTTTCACAAACTGAATGTGAATTGGGCATTCATTTATTTACCTGTTTCTGGCGGCAGTTCCTTGGAGACTGCCAATTAGGGCTGCACGATTATGGAAAAAATGATAATCACGATTATTTGGATCAAAATCACGATTACGATTATTAATCAAGATTATTCAACAATAAAAAATATTTTTTGTTCAGAATGTTATTTAAAATCACGATATGAAATGTAACCAAGAAAGTATTGCATAAGGGATGGACAAATTGTATAAAAGGCAATAGCATGAAACTTAGGCGGTCCTAGAGATTTTTGGTCATAAACACCAGCCTGTAAACATGTCTTAGCTTCAAGAACGCCCAAAGGCAGGTCACTACATTGTCCCCTACACTACATTGTACATGGTCATGATTAATCACGATTTTCAAAATTTTAATCGTGGCAACCAAAAATCACGATTTCGATTATTTTTCGATTAATTGTGCAGCCTTACTGCCAATGATAGAATAAAATAAAATAAGATAATCATCACAGCTACTTATTTCTGTGAGACCAGGCAGGATGAAGACACCAGTCAACCAGATCATCATACAACCACAAGTACACTGAATTTAACTGAAATACATAAAGCAGACATGTTCCATATGCCATTGGCTGTCGTGGAAACATTACTCAGCAGTCTCTGAAAAATGGTCTTCTCAGCGTCTGCAAGGTTAAACAACATCACCTCATATTACCTCCCTGGCTTTATACATGTAATCATGCACAAACACACATATATACAGATACACATCTTCAGACACATTTTATTTTAAAACTGAGCTGGGTTTGAAAGCTGACAAACAGCTTAACATACACATAATGCTGGACTTCAAACATATTTTTCCTTTTTGTATGTCCCTGCATCACACAAATCAGTCTACATTAACATATTTAATATAATTCTGGGGAGTAGCTGTGAAATGGGAAAGCAGTATGTAATCTGATTATAGCGCTATAAAAACAGCCTTTAAAGTGACACCTGAAGTGAACTGCTGCATGCATCACTTCAAGACTGCGAGAAACAGAAATACATTAAGTGTAGCTGAGAACGCTGGAGGTGCTGCTGGAGCTCACACACTGTGGGCAGAGTGGAAACTGATACAAACAATTTCTATTCTGTCCGTTTCAACCACATTTCCTGTTTTCTGTACATCACATATTCAGTGTTAGTGAACCACAGGAGTGAGAACATGCACAGGCACGATAATCTGTTTGAACACTGAATGTTTTCAGTTTTATGAGTTGAATGATGAAACAAAGAAAAGAAAATTCAGTTGGTAGGTAGAAAACTATGTTTATAAAAACCATGAGATTCTGTTTAAAATGACTACATCTTCATCATCAAATCTGAAAATCAAAAAGAAGAAATTAAAAACACCATCATGACTAATGAATGAATGAAGGTGGAATTTCAAACATACAAAGAGTCTACACAATGGACTCTTCTTTTCTGCTCATTGACTATGATCAAGACATTTTCCTTTCACCATTCAGCAACCTTCTCAATCAGATGACAGCTGGTTTTGTATCTAAAAGGTAAAATACGATTTCCTTTCAATACTAAGATGCACATGAATTCAACAACATGCAAACGTCAACCTCTAATCATGAGCATCTAAATCTGCTGTTTGAGGTCAGTGAGGGGAATTCAAACTCATTTGGAGAAATTATGTTTCATTCAATTTTAGCTGCAAAAACCACATAACACTTTAGAGATGCAGTATTGTTGGATGTACGTCAGACAAGAGAATAACTGTCAAAAAAAGTTAAAGGTATGGTGGGAAATTTTTGAAAAAATCATTCCAGCAATCCAACTCAAGTGAGATTTTGAAAATATACACTCCCTACCTCCTCCCAAAGGCTCCTCTTTAGCTCACCCCTCGAAACCACGCCTTGACACGATTCACAACTACATGAAAGCGCACGCTGTCTCGAGCGGTCATGGAAATTGTGTGACTCAGTGAGTATTAGATATTATATTATTAGTATCACATCAATCTACAAATGTCATCTTAGGACACTTTGTAGAGAAATTAGACTTTCTCTCTCATCATATATATATATATTATATATATATATATATATATATATATATATATATATATATATATTTTTTTTTTTTTTTTTTTTTTTATATTTTTTTTTTTATATAATTGGGCTAAGAAAATGTAAATATGTCAAGGAACTGCTGTGGTCAAAGCTGCTGCAGTTTTCTAAGGTTTGTGTGAAAGTGGATGAAACATGTTAACTAAAGTCAGAATAAAAAGCTAAAAGCAACTTCTATATATTCAGTGTAACGTTTCTTACATCTTTGAAACAGTTAATAAAAAGAAGACTTTCTCAGTAGTTGTGCAGCAGGACTGGATGAGAAGATGAGACACATTTTCTGTGTGTTGGAGTTATTCTGTAAGTACTTTACAGATTGTTTGAGTTACATTGAAAACGTATTCCTGATCATTTACAGGAACAATAGTTGACCTTTTTCTCTAAGAGCTTTAAAGGAGCATCTTTGTTTATGTTTTTCATCCAGCTTTTATTTCCAGAAAACATCTTTTTACCTGGAGCCTTTGTTCAGTTTAAACTGGAGGACTTTGTAAAAGGGCAAAAGTTTTCATGTTTTATAGACATTAGATTCATGACTTAATATCTGATTGCATTTTATACTTTATTTCAGACATCTCGCTTCTTCTAAATTGTACCCTCTGATGAATTTGTTTAATATGTATATACAAAAATGTGTGTGTGTGTTTGATTATTAATTTTCAGATTATTTAACGTTTGAACATTTAAACATATTTTCGTTTTCATTCTAGTGTTCAACACACTCTTCCAAGGAAATGCTAAGGTAAGAAACTTTTTTAGTTTGGTGTTTCCTCATGTTTTAACATTATTGATATTTATTCTCTTGAATGATTTATTGTCCTTCATGAGATTGGAAATTGTCACGTGTTCTGCCTCTGACTGTGTCATTTCTTCACTTTTTGGATTGTAAGATGTAAAATGTTGAATATATTGATGATAAAAGTTGTAAACTAGCAGGTGGTGTATCATTTACACAGCAGGAGACTCTGAAACCCCTGAAGAACCCTGATACATAGATGCAGTTCTAAAACTACTGAGGGTAAAAAACTCTGTTAGCTCACCAGAGGGCCACAAGTGTGAAATACGTAGCTTCCCTTGAGATTGAGGACCTTGAAAATGTGGATCTTGAAGTCATGAACCAGGTGATCTTGATTTCCAGAAACAATGACAGGGTTTTTCCTCAACATCTTCATGTGATGTTCCTGGAAATGGGTAAAAGATGAAGAAATTAATTTAAATTTATTTCTAATGAAATCATTTCAGCATGTTCTCCCTGTGCTTGCGTGGGTTTCCTCCGGGTACTTCGGCTTCCTTCCACAGTCCAAAGACATGTATGTTAGGTTCATCGGTGGTTCTAAATTGCCCGTAGGAGTGATTGTGAGTGTGCGTGGTTGTTCGTCTACATGTGGCCCTATAATGGACTGGCGACCTGTCCAGGGTGAACCCCTGCCTTTGGCCCAAAGAGAGCTAGGACAGGCTCCAGCAGATCCCCATGATCTTTTGTAGTGACCAAAGCTAGCTATTGAGAGTGTGCCAGTTAAAATGACACCTTTTCGTATTTGAGCAAGTGCATGGCGATCATGGCGATCAAACAGTCAGCTAGCTGACTGTTTGCTAGGTAGTGTCCGAGTCACGTTTGCAAAGTATCTTAGCGACAAATAAACGAGTTAATGCTAATAATAAAACTACTTAACATACCGTTAATGATGGGGACAGTACCGGCTGAACTACCCCTTGAAGTGCAGCCCGCACACCCGCCAACACCGCCTGTTCAATGTCTTCCACAGGCAGGGAGGCAGCCATGTTCGAGTCCCGACTCTCCCTCAAGCCCTCTTCCCATTGATCCTAATCAGTGGTGTGGGCGTGGTTGTGCGGCTGTGAGAGTTTACAGGGCATGGGACATTTGCAAATTCTCTAAATATTTTGCTTTCGGCGACAGATTCAGATTTAGATTTAGCATTTAACATTTAGATTTAGATTTAATATTTAGATTTAACATTTACCATTTAGATTTAGATTTAACATTTAAATTTAGATTTGATATTTAGATTTAACATTTAGATTTAGATTTAACATTTAGATTTAGATTTACTATCTAGATATAACATCTAACATTTAGATATAGATTTAACATTTAGATTTAGCATTTAAATTTAGATTTAACATTTAGATTTAGAATTTAAATTTAGATTTAATATTTAGATTTAACATTTAAAATTTAGATTTAGATTTAATCTTTAGATTTAGATTTAACATTTAGATTTAGATTTAAAATTTAGATTTAACATTTAACATTTAGATTCAGGTTTAATATTTAGATTTAGATTTAACATTTAGATTTAACATTTAACACTTAGATTTAACATTTAGATTTAATATTTAGATTTAACATTTAACATTTAGATTTAACATTTCATTTTAGTTCACATATAAGCAAATTTTTTAATAATTTATGTCTCAAATGTGTGTAAAATGAGCTAAATGTGAAGAAAATGAGCTAAATATTGAAAATATATCAGTTTAAAAACTGTAATGAAGTTTTTACATTCGGCACCCCATAATGATGAAACAATTTATTTGTTTAAGTTTGCTTGTTGGTTAATTTTTTCTACTTTTCATGTGAACAATAATAAAAAAAGATTTTGTATTGCTTTTGTTTCCCTCCAACTATTTCTTTAATTCATTTCTGTCACCAGTTCTCAGTAAACCCAGTGTGATCCTGGAACCCAGCGGGTCTCTGATATACAGAGGTGAGTGGATCACCTTCACATGTGAGATCCAGAGAGATGAAGGAACTCAGTGGACGTATGAATGGAGATTAAACAACACGACACTTCAAGTAACCACTAAATTCTGGTCCAAGAGAGTTATTGAGTCTGTCAGTGGAGAAATCAGCTGTAGAGTTAAAAAGGACCAGTTTTCTACAGACTGGAGTGATGCAACCACATTTACATTAACTGGATGTAAGTTGGAAATCTTTCATACATTTGAAAAATATGTTTTATATTTTCTTTATCGCAAAAAAACTTAAAAGCAGCTGTTACTGTTGTTTCCAAAAAGAGGTGTAATTCTATGAATTTAAGATTCAGACAATGATCTAAAATGTTTTTATTTCATATATGTAGAGGTTTGGGAGACAGGTTTTCCAGTTTTTGAAGAGAAATAGTATTTCTGGTTAAGGCCTTAATGAGTCCCAAACTTTAATTGATCAAATATTTTGAACAGATCACGTCACTGTGTCTCCATCATGGCTGAGTCCTGGAGCCTCAGTGAATCTGAGCTGTGAGGTCAAACATCCGTCTGCAGGATGGAGGTTCTACTGGTATAAAACTGTTCCCAAACCACCAAGCTCCTCCTACATCTATGAGCTGCTACCTGGTAGCACCAACGGGACTGAAGAGGATTTCTACATCGTTCATGGACAGACACACACAGCAGGATATGTGTGCAGAGCTGGAAGAGGAGCCCCACAGTCCAGTATACCAAGTTTTATCTGGTCTGCAGGTCAGTTTATTTTCTCTCTTTTTGACTTCCTGTTCTCTCAGTCAGAAAAATGAATGTCAACACCTAATTAAATAGTATTTTCTACCACCTTCACTCTTTTAAACCAACCATGTAGTTGATACATGTCTGTCTGTAGATGAACATCATTTTCAGTATGTTTGACATAAAATAACATTTTTAAGGCAGAAATCATAGTTTGATAGAGGTGTTTATTCGACTGATCAGAACTAAAAAAGCAAATTGACAGTGAAGCATCTTTAATATTTCTCTGTCTCAGTTGACATGCTGTTTATTTTTTAGATCTTCATCCATCAGCGTCTCTTACAGTGAGTCGTGACAGTGCGCAACACTTCTCCTCTGACTCAGTCTCACTGAACTTTGAAGGAAACTCTTCTGAGTGGAGAGTGTTAGAGTTAACGGAGAGCGGTCACTTGTCATCAGTCTGCTTCAACCTGAAGACAATGACTGGATCCTGTGAAGTCCCTAAATACTTCTCTGGAAGAAATGTTTATTGGTGTGAGTCTGAATCAGGAGAGTTCAGCAACGCAGTCAACATCACTATAGAGTGTATGTTCTAACACATCTTCTTTTTCCTTCACTCTTTCCTGAATTTAAACATCACAGATCATTTAGTGAACCTGCACATGTCACATAGATAAAGTACAGATGTCTGAGTTTGGTTTGTCCCTAACAACATAAATGTAACATAAATGCATTCTGATCTGAAGAAAATCTAAATTCTGTCTTCTATCACTACAAAGCAGCATAACACTTTTAGACAATAAGTTTTTTGTTCCACTTAATTTATCTCTCCAGAAAAATGTCAAAAAATAAATATACCTCCAAATATCTAAATATGGTGTCATGAAATGAGTTTTCCTCCAGACTGTCAGAAATATCAGGGACAAATGTCACATAAAAACAAAACTTTTTAAGTAAATCTTAATGTCGTGACTTTGACTTCTGATCTGTGACTGCAGCTAAACATCACATCAACATCATCACAAAACCAGCAGAAGCTTCCACTAACAGAGAACAGTCACATATTTGTCCTGATCACAATGAGGACTTGTTTACTGGAGCTTTTGTTTGTTCACAGGACATTATTTTTATGTCATTTATCACAACTTGAAACAACTGCTGTCAGATTATCGACACTGTGGAAAATATTGTATACAAGATCAAATGTCAGGTTTCAGTGAAAAAGAGAGAAAAAAATATGCCCATAGTTAATCCTGACTCAGCTTTTCTGAAAGTCTGGACCAGCTGATCTTGAACTGAAACTTCATATATTCTCTCATTGTTTCCCAGATGGTGATATTATCCTGGTGAGCCCCGTCCATCCTGTGACTGAGGGAGCTTCTGTTAGACTGAGCTGCAGACTGAGACAACAAAATCAACTTTCAAATGTGATTTTCTATCACAATGACAAACTTATCCAGAATGACACCAGAGGAGAGCTGAATATCTCTGCAGTGTCACAGTCAGACGAAGGCTTCTACAAGTGTGAAACTTCAGGAAAGGTTTCACCACAGAGTTGGATGTCAGTTAAGGGTGAGTTCCACTTAAATAGTTGATGGTTGATTTTCTGAACCATTTTGTTGTTTGTTAGGAAAGAGGTCAACATTAAATGTATGTATGTGGATTTTTGTGTCATTTTCTTGAGGTTGCTTTTTCTGAAAACACTTTGATCATCATGTCAGATAATCTGCAGTGTTACTTGTATAACTTCTTGATGTTTATCGTTGCTCCAGCTGAGTCCAGACATGAAGGCTCTTTATTTCCTGTGCTGTTAATCGTTGGACCCGTTAGTCTTCTTCTTCTGCTGCTGCTGCTGCTGCTGCTCTTGTTGTGTTGCTACAGACAGTTTAAGGGTGAGACATTTTTCTTCTTATTCTGGACTATCATTATTTTTCTTAAAAACAAACAAACAAAAACAACAACAAAACAAAACAAAACAAAGAAATATTATATTTTATACAATATTATAGTACAAACTTACAGTAGGACATACTGTATTGAAAAATTTTTTGAAACAAAAGTCAACCAGCTTGAAATCATTTAAACTGTTTTCCTTCTTCACTGTGATTAGTAATTTATTATATTTGTGATTGTTTAGAACAGTGGTGCACAAACTCTGGTGGTACACGAGCGCTCTCTGGTGGTACGCGGGGGAACATCAGGACTTTTCACATTTGTACTTTTTTTTATTATTAAACTGGAAACATACAATGCAATATAAATATGTTTCAAATGAAATTCAGGTAACAATAAATAATCACAATAAGGAATAAACATCCCTCCTGTGAATTTAAAGCTAATTGAGAAGACATATCGGCTATATTTTAAAATCAGTCATCATGGTGGTACTCAGAGAGCTGAACAGTTTCTCAGGTGGTACGCAGTATTAAAAGTTTGAGAACCACTGGTTTAGAATATTAGCTTTTGCCTAAAAAAATTAAACAAATATACTAATTTTACTTGAATTAAAATTCAACTCTTCAGCACAAAGAAATACAATATTGATCCACCATCCTGCTAAACAACACAATAACATCTTCAGAAATCAGTGCTATGAAAGCATCATAAAGTCAAGACTGTGATGATATATTACTGTCTATAAAAACATGAATAAATAAATCTAATTTGTTTTTTTGTAGGAACTGCTCATGTGACCTCCAGACCCTCTGAAGACACTGGAACTGGTACAGTAGAAGCTGCTGCAAAGACAAACATCGTCTAATTTCATCAGACTGTTTACAAATTACTGATATAAAATCCTGAAATATTTCAACTACAGATGAATCCCAAGAAGTCACGTACTCTGACATTCAATTTAAAAACAGAAAGCAAAAGAATCGTGAGTAACACATTAAATATACGAAACTTAAAAAAAAAAAAGTTGTGAAGGTTTTTGTTAGCATGTATTTCTTTTGTGGATTCATATGATTATCATGTAATTATCTCAACATGAGGGCCTCACGGACCAGATGGGGACGCTATTTACTCTGAAGTGAGGATGGGAACTGCAGGTAGAGTCACTGGCAACAGTCAAATGTCTGCCATGATAAAAGCTGCTTAAATCCTACTTTCTCAAAGTGGGTCATTTTTTTATTTATTTATTTCATCTCTTTAAAGTTTTGAACACCTGTAGTTTTACTACTGCAGACAAACATCGCACCTTTGTACAAGTATCGTTGGATCCTGGTTGGAGTCATCTTTCTTTAACCACAGGATGTGTTTCAGTAACATCAAGGGAAAGTGATTAAGAAAAGATGAGGAGCAGAGTGGACCTAATATTCTGAACCCAGATGTGTTTGTGGTAGTTGTGGGTCAGCATCAGTTCAGTTCATCAGCTGCATTGATTGGAAAAAAAAACACATCAACTTACGTAGCTGTTGATGGTGACAACAATTAACTTTAATTTTAGTTTCTGCTGCTACCACTGAGTTGTGGAAAAACAAAAATAACCCAAGATATCTCCATATTTCATTAAGTTGTCTTTTACTTGTCAGTCTGTCCATTCATCCAACAGTTGAAGATGTTTTCATTATATTTCTGCTGAACAAATGAATCCTGACCGCTGTCTTCTGTTGCAGCCTCTCATTCAGTGTATGACAACATCAACTGAACAGAATTAAGGAAAAGAGACCAAAAGAGGTACATACACTCTGCATTGACTTATTCACTCGTTTTTTTTAATCACTTTTCATCGTGACATTACAAGTAAATGTTTAACATGAATCATCTCTCCATCAACAGGAAAACTGAATCCTGCAGCAGCTGATGCAGCAGTTGGATCAGGAACAGCTCTGGAGAACCAACCATGCTGCCATGAAGGAGGCATCAGCTGCTTTAATCTGCCATATATTACAGAGGTTCAAACTCATCTAACATGTTTGATTTTCACTCCACTGTATGCAGCTGTGATCTCCAAATATCAGACACGCTCAGTAGTTAGTGGAGATTTGAGATCAGACTTCATGTAGATTTATTTCTCTCTCTTTTCAAGAAAAAGCTTCACATCTGCACCTGTTGAGCTTCTCCTTAATAACTTTTTAATATTTGTAATTATTAGTTGCATTTAAATGTGTGCTGTTATAAAAAGCAAAACCAGATGAAAGTATGAAATATGTGATCTCTTCTATCTAATAGTGCAGCTTTAAAGTCAGCAGCTTGTGTTTCTCAGTGGACTTCAGTAATTACAGCTACAACTTTTTCAGATGAATGTGATCAGGATCCTAATATTGTTTTTTCAACTAAATGGATTTTACTTTTTTGTTTTCATAATTTGACTTTTTGACTATTTCATGCCTCCTCAGACTATGTTTTCAGTGGTGGACTGTTGTGTTCTTTTTTACTTTAACATGTTCTTGTTGCTCTTGAGTATCACATTTATTAAATTTAACTGAAGCCAAAAATTACGCATTTTATTATTTGATCTGATCATTTGTGTTATGAGCAATGGAGATGATAATGCTGCAGAGTAAAGAGGTTGGTGCTGAATTTTTTTTCTATTTGATAATAAATATACATAAAATCACCCCTTTAATGGTCATCATTGCTCAAGTTGCACAAGGATATTCAGCACGCCTCCTCCTTAGTTCCATAAACACTTTCACTGTTCTCTGCCCAGATAAGCTCAGGTTCCCCAGTAGCACAACTTGACTTCAAGGTAGAAGGTGACCACAAGGACAAGCAGACAGGCATGCAGGGGGTAGAGACGATAATGGACAGCAAACTGAAAGGGAGTGACAGGACTTATAAACACACAGGAACAAACGAGAGGCAGGTGTGAACAATCAGGCTTGACAATGGGGAGGAAGAAAAGCTGAACACCACGAAGACAAGACAGACCTTAAAGTAAAACAGACATGGTAAGACATGGAGAGACGCCAACTTGACAAAACAGACAGAAAATACAAAAACTCAGTCATGGCTGACCCGGGCCATGACAAGGTGAGGATGCACCAGTACATTGTTTGTAGAAGTCTGTTTAGCATCCATGAAACAGTTCATCCAAACATCTAAAAAACACTAATCACACATCTGAAGTTAAATTAGAAACCCCCCAAAATATATATATTGTTAGATCCCCCAGGTGCGGTTCAGCATCTCACTAGCAGAGTCTGTCACCGGGACCAGCTCTCCATCTTATCAGGTCAAAAGTTGTGGTCTTGTAGGGTTCACCTCGCTAGATTTCCTTCAACTTATTTAAGCTTTAATGCTTTAAGCTTTAACTGCAATGGACTGGTGACGTGTTCAGGGTGAACCCCTGCCTTTCACCTGAAGAGAGCTGAGGTAGACTTCAGCAGATCCCTGTGACCCTACAGAGGATTCAGCTGGCATAGATAATGGATGGATAAAATACAGCAGTATGTTGCAACAAAAGATGATTAAAAAAAAACAAAAAAAACATGTCATCTTACTTAGAAAACTCTAAATAACATCCAATCACACAGAGGATCATTTATAAATCTAAGTGAATGTGTGATATCTAGATTACACCTGCAAACACAGCAGTGATGAAAATGATTGAAAATAAATGTGGTTTTAATAGTTGTTATTCATGTTCTTATTCACATCTGACTTCATTAATTGTCAACTTAACTACAACATGAATGTTAAAAGTCATCCACAAAAGTGTGACAGTTTCTTTCACAATGTGTGCGATATGTTTTATTAATGCAATCTGATGAATTTACAAATGATTAAAAAGATGAAAACATCACTTTTGCACATAACACATACAGTATCTTATACATGAGATTGAAAAAAATTAAATGCATCATTTTGTTTTAGCATTTACATTTGACAAATATGACACTCAAGCATAAACAGAAGCAAGAAGCAAAAATTTTTCTCCCGACCATCCAAGGGCAGTTTGGTGATGAAGAATGCCTTTTCCAGCATGATGGAGCACCTTGCCATAAAGTAAAAGTCATAACAAAATGGCTCGGAGAACAAAACATGAAGATTTTGGGCCCTTGGCCAGGAAACTCCCCGGATCTTAATCCCATTGAGAACTTGCGGTCAATCCTCAAGAGGCGGGTGGACAATCAAAAACCCACAAATTCTGACAAACTCTAAGCTTTGACTATGCTAGAATGGACTGCCATCAGTTTGGATTTGGTCCAGAAGCTGATTAACAGCATGCCAGGGAGAATTGCAGAGATCTTGAAAAAGAAGGGTCAGAACTGCAAATATTGACTTATTGCATGAATTATGTGTAATTCTCAATAAAAGCTTTTGAAACTGATGAAATGTTTTTAATTGTATTTCATTATAACATAAACACCTGACAAAAACATATACAAACTTTGTGAAAATGTAATATTTGTGTCATTCTCAAAACTTTTGGCCATGACTAGACATTCCCCACTAGAAACCACAAATACAATAAAATTGAGTTCTTATTAAATAATATAGTTCAAAAAAAATATAAGGTACAAACATATTTACTGATGTTTTCAGAAAAGCAAAAGATAATGAATGCTACAAGATTTTGAGTTTTAAGAGTTTTAACCACCACCATCATAATTTACTCTTTTAATTCCAAATTTCTGACATTTATAACCTCAGGTGAATGCAGATTTTATGCACCTTTCTTTGAAGGTGTTTGATTTTTGTTTATTCTGGTTGGTTGATCTCCTCATATGTTGGAGTAGTCTAAAACAGAAGCAATAAGAATACAGTTGTTTAGTAAAAATCTGCAGTGATAATATCTAACTGTTTAATGAACACTGAGACAGACAGGTACAAGACAAACAAAGAAATATGGATGAAATAAAATGAATCTCATTTATTGTAATTACTCAGACACCTAAGCTGATGTAGTTTTTGTCTCATTTTGTGTCTCCTATTCTGCTTCAGCGTAATCTGTGAATCATGTGATTCAGTAACAGAACAGAACAAGACAGAACAGAGTGACTACAGACTGAAAACAAAAGATTCAAACTGTTTTATAGTAAACTAAACAACTCACACATATTAATAATCATGTTCATGAAGGTTTCTTTGACAGGTTCCAACTCTGGTGACATCTAGTGGTAGAATGTAGACACTAACCAATGCAGCTGATGACCCTCAACTACATGCAGGACTGTGACACAACATCACATTTCCGTCACATTTCCCTTCAACTTGTTTGACAGCAGTATGGGAATAAAGGGAAATAGAAGGAGACATTCCCTGGACGTTTTTGGAAAAGATGAATCTGACCATGAAACAAAACTGTGACATGTATCTGCAGTAGCGAAACTACATGATGTTCAACTATTTGAAGTGATGAAACAAAACTAATGGTCCAGTTTTCCTCCTGCTCAAAGGAACCTTTAAAGCTAATTTCCTTAACATTTAGAGCATTCAACCAGCTTTTCACGACTGCCACTTAAACTCTCCTGGTCAGTTTAATCAGACAAGTCTAAAAATAAATTAATTAACAGAACTAAGTGGACCCTTTAGGCACATTGTAGATTACTGCAGAACACATGTGGCTGCTGTGGTACATAGACTAGACTGGTGCTGGAGTTTCACTGAACTGAAACTGAAATAAAGTTTTTAGAATGAAATTTTCATTCAAATTTAATTCTTAGAGCTAACCAAAAATGTAAAATCAAATTTATTTAAAAAAAAGGGTCCTGCAGAAAGGGCACTTATAAAGTCAGAGGGCAGAAGGACAGGTGCTTGAGCACTACCTGGAGTCTGTCTGATTACATCACTACCAAAGGACAGCAGATCCTACTGAGGTCCTGCACTTTAATGGAGACACAACGGAGACCAAGGAGAAGGTCAACCATGTTCCAGTCTCCTGGCTTTACCTCAGAGCCCTGCTAATGGAAACCCCCCTACTGACTGTTGGAACTGACTCTACCTGCAGTTCTTGTCTTTATATTACAGTAAACAGCATCTTCTTCTGGTTCATGATGGCTCCCTGTTAAGATAATCACATCAGTCCACAAAAGAAATACATGCAAATCAAAACTTTCACTTTTTTCATATTTCATACAATGAATAGATTACTCCTCTTTTCAAAGTTTTTAAGTTCAGTGAGAGAGTATATAACATTTTGAGATTCATCTGCATCTGAAATATTTTACGGTTTCTCATTGTCAACAATCTAACAAAATTACTCAATGTTTGCATTTATTATTATCTGCTTCAGAAGATATACTGTACCAGTTTCAGTAGAGGGTCCGATGGACTCATAGACATTATCACTACCTGTCGTTAAATGAAATAAACAAATAAATAAATGTGACTTGGCAAAATGAAACTTGTTCCGGACACATAACTGTGTTTGGGTTCTTTTATTCTGAAACAAAATATAAGATTCAGGATATGTTTTAAATGATATAATGGAAAAAACAGGATATAGCGCCATATTGTGCACACTTAAAAGCACAGACTCTTTCAAGCATGTGAGCAAAAAAGGGCTGCTAACACCCAATTCAGGGTTCATCATCAATGACACAATATAGTAGTCCAACTACTTTGCTAATTGTGGATCACTGTCTAAGTTAAGAGATGACAAGTTTAGCCAAACTTCCCTTTTGCTGATAAGTGGGCCTTTTCTTCTGATCCCAAACTGGTAGAATGACTTAATTGAGGGGTAATTTTTCTAAAATTGCCTCAACTCCTCCTTCGAGGAACCTGGTAGGATTGGTGCATTACCCTGAAAACCCTGACAATCTCAGCAAACACATCAACAGATGTAGCCTGAGCCTGACTCACCCAACAGCATTTAATGCCTTCACTGACCAAGTCTGGCCCTAGAGTTGTTCCCCTCTTGATCACATTACAAATGGATATATACCCATCAAACTCCTCAACACCATTTGGTTCAGGGTCCCCTGGTAATTGCTGCTAAGAGAGGGAATCTGCTGCTGTGTGACATCGCCTGGGGTGATAACAAACTTCAGAGTCCAACGGGACAATTATGGTGTCCAGCCTTGTTCAGTAGCTCCCAACTTTTCTATGTTAAGGTGACAAGGGATTATTATCTATCACAGTTGTAAATTTGGACCCCAAGATATTCCATTGAAATTTTTTGGGTACAACCCACTTTAGGGCAAGAAGCTCGGCCTTAATACTGCTGTAATTCTAATTATTTTTCTCTGCACCTCTCAACCTCCTACTTGCATATGGTATAACCTGTTTTTCCCTTCTTGCATCTTGTAGAGGACTGCACCTAATCCCAAGGTGCTGGCATCTGTTTCCAAAATAAATGGGAGGGAAAAGTTAGCATATCCAAGTAAAGGAGCGCTAGTCAGTGTCTCATTCAGTTGCTCAAAAACATCTTGGCATGTTTATGCCCACACACTGTTAGAGATTTTTGGACTTAAAAGTGTTGCTCTGCTTAATGGAGACATTGACTGCATCATGTAGGGGACCTGCCAGTTGTGACCTTTGTCAGTAACTGCAAAAGCCTGAAAATGATCTCAGATCTTCAACTGAGGTTGGAACTGGCCACTGCTTCACTGCAGGCACCTTATCTGGATCGGCACCTAGTCCCTCAGCTGAAATCAGGTGGCTATGAAAACGCACATTGGACTGGAGTAAAGTGCATTTTTCTACCTTTACCTTTAATTCTGTATCCCTGAGCCTCTGAAACACAGTTCCCAGCTGTGTCAGGTGGACCTCAAAGGTTGGAGAGTAGACTGAAATGTCATCTACACTCACCGGTCACTTTATTAGGTACACCTGTCCAACTGCTTGTTAACGCAAATTTCTAATCAGCCAATCACATGGCAGCAACTCAATGCATTTAAGCATGAAGACATAGTCAAGATCAGGGGTGTCCAACTCCAGTCCTCGAGGGTCACTGTCCTGCAAGTCTTTGATGTTTCCCTGCTTCAGCACATCTGATTCAAATGAACGGGTCGTTTAGTGTGATGTGTCAGGAAACATCTAAGACATGACCAAGTTTGGACACCCCTGGTCAAGATGATCTGCTGAAGTTCAAACCGAGCATCAGAATAGGGAAAAAAGGTGATTTAAGTGACTTTGAACGTGACATGGTTGTAGGTGCCAGATGGGCTGGATTTCAAAAACTGCTAATTTACTGGGGTTTTTCAAATCAAATCAAATCAAATCCTTTATTGTCGCTGTTCACATTGTTACCAACATTAACTGTGAAAATCAGTTTAGCAGCTCCACATGGCAGCGGGAGAGAAAAACAAGAAAACACAACCTCATGCACAACCTCCTCTAGGGTTTACAGAGACTGGTCCGAAAAAGATATATCCAGTGGTTTCAGTTCAAACAGAATGAATAGAAAATATCTGATAGTCAAACCTTTTGTCAGTTTATTGTCAAATTTTTTCATGCTTCCACTCTGGTGTTTTTTGGCTTAAAATAATGTTTAAAAATCAGAGCAGAAAAATCAAACATTGAAAAAAATACATTAGATCAAAATCAAAAAAGCAAATATGAGTTCAATACCATAGAAAAGACTTTCATATTCAGCAGTTTCCGGCTGGTTGACTCCGTGATTGGTGTTGCAGCTCTGACTGTTGCTCTCTGACTGGATCCACCTGAAACACAATAAATACAACCACTGAAAGATATTTAAGTTAAATGCTGCTTTATGATGAAGATGAGAGAAAAAATACTGATCCACTGACCTGCTGCAGCATGAATCTGTAAAAAAAAATTGTAATTTTATTTTTTCGAATAATATTGACCAAGTACAGTGAAAGATCAGAATGTATTTGTATCGGTGATGATTTAAAGAGTGGATCTCTTCCAGTATTAGCAGAAAAAGGTCTCACCCTTAAACTGTCTGTAGCAACACAGCAAGACCAGAAGAAGAAGAAGAAGAAGAAAACTAACGGGTCCAACGATTAACAGCGCAGGAAATAAAGAGCTTTCAGGTCTGGACACAGCTGGAGTAACGATAAACATCAAGAAGAGAAACATTTTGAGACATAATTATCAAAGAGTCTTCAGGAAAGAAAACCCTCAGCTAAGCTCAAACTTAATTTACCTTGTTTCTAACAAAAAGCAAAATGTTTGACGAAATCAAATATCAACTATTTAAGTGGAACTCACCCTTAACTGACATCCAACTCTGTGGTGAAACCTTTCCTGAAGTTTCACACTTGTAGAAGCCTTCGTCTGACTGTGACACTGCAGAGATATTCAGCTCCCCTCTGGTGTCATTCTGGATAAGTTTGTCATTGTGATAGAAAATCACAATGGAAAGTTGATTTTGTCGTCTCAGTCTGCAGCTCAGACTAACAGAAGCTCCCTCAGTCACAGGATGGACGGGGCTCACCAGGATAATATCACCAGCTGGAAAACAGACAAACAGCGTGAGCATTCATCCTTTAATTAGAGCAGGTTTCACATGTGGTTTCAATCTTTTACACATTCTGTATCAATCATCCATCCATTATCTATGCCCGCTCTATACTATGCAGGGTCTAAGGATCTGCTGGCGAAAGGCAGGGGTACACCCTGGACAGGTCGCCAGTCCATCGCAGGGCCACACATATAAACAAACAATCATGCACACTCACGATCACTCCTACAGGGAATTAACCTAACATGCATGTCTTTGGACTGTGGGAGGAAGCCGGAGTACCCAGAGGAAACCCACACAAGCACGAGGAGAACATGCAAACTCCACACAGAAAGGCCCCTGCTGAGGTTCAAACCAGGAACCTTCTTTCTGTGAGGTAACAATGCTGACCACCAAACCACCGTGCTGCCCAAATTCTAGTCATTCAGCATCTTAAACCATCTTAACCATTAGTCAGAAAACATCATTAGTTCTGGTTTTGGTGACATTAACGTTGCCACAGATCTCCCTCATTTTAAAAAAAACTGTTTCAGCAGCAGATGTTTGGAGAAGTGAAATTTTGTTCATATTATAATGTGTTTTAACAAGAAATGCAATGTTACACCGCAGTATGTTACTATTCTCTTGTTAATTTATTAAAAATGCTGTTCTTTGCTACCAATGATCAATGACATAGGCTGAGATTTTGATACTGATGAAAGATTTATCACATTCAAAGTCCCAAACTGTAAAATAACAAAAAAAAAAAACAACAACAACAATGACACTCACTCTGTCCAGTGATGTTGACTGCGTTGCTGAATACTGATCCAGACTCACACCAGTACACTGTATTACTGCGATCCAGCCTGTTAACATCACATGTTGATCCCCTCACTGTCCACCAGGATGAACAGGAAGGCACGTAGCTGTTAAGAGTCAACCTTCTCACTTTCCACTCAGTAGAGTTTCCGTCACAGCTCACTGAGACAGAGTCAGAGGTGAAGTGTTGAGCGCTGTCAGGACTGACTGTGAGAGACGCTGAAGGATGAGGATCTGAAAAACAATAAAGGTAATAAAGAAGGGCCAGACAGAACCAATGAATCAAATATTTTTCTAAAATAATAATGTTCTTTAACACTGAGCTGAAGTGCTGAATGTGAATTAATACATGCATTTTTGCATGTGACACAATAGCTTTGAAAGAAAATTGTTTCGATATAAAAAATAATATACATATATGCAAAAATAAAGAAAAAAAAGTGAAGTTATTAGAAGAAAAATCTATAACAACTGATTCAAGTCTAACACTGTAGAACCTTAAACATGCATAACCAAAAAAAATGTTTAAAAAAATAACAGGACAGTTGGTATTTCTTAACATCTCAGCATTAAGAGAGAGGGAGACCAATAAATAAGTATACAAACTAACCTGTAGACCAGACCATCTCAGTCTGACTGTAAAGAGTGTAGATCACTGGGTCTCCTCGTCCAGCTCTACATGAATATCCTGCTGTGTGTGTCTGTCCATCAATGATTTTGGAGTCCTGTTCAGTCCCACTGGTGCTACCAGGTAGCAGCTCATAGATGGAGGAGTTTGTTGATGGTTGAGGAACAGCTTTATACCAGTAGAACCTCCATCCTGCAGATGGATGTTCGACCTCACAGCTCAGAGTCACTGAGGCTCCAGGACTCAGCCATGATGGAGACACAGTGAGGAGAGGTTGAAGTTCTATTGGAGACATTTTGAAAGCGTCGGAGGTCATTTACATTGTACCATTGTATCCTTCATTGAAAGCATTATTCGTCTGTCTAAATTCAGGGGTCTCAGACTCCCAGCCTGGGGGGCCAATTGCGGCCTGCTGAATGATATTTTGTGGCCCCCTACTTGAAATCAAAGGATGCCATTTGTGTGCCCCGCACGTTTTTCTCACATGCACCTGCGTGAGTTGTTACACTGGGTGTTCTATATTTTTTTAGCACTTGTGGGCTACCATAGCTCAGGCCTGTGACAACATCACAGATAACAACGTTGTTCCCCTGAAACGTCTTTCGGGAGTGTCACCGAGTGGAGGGGAAGTTCCTCTCATGCCTTTTTAAGCCCTGCCATGAAGAGAAAGGTTGGCGTTAAGCACAGACAATTTCAGGAGAGGTGGGAGATGGAATATTTTTTTTGTTGAGCACAGGGGCATCCCGACATGTCTAATATGTACAGATAAAGTTAGTGCACAAGGAGTATAACATCAGATGTCATTACTCAGCTACACATGCTGAGGAGTATGCAAAATACCGGGGAGATGTGCGAGAGGACCGGGTTACAAAACTTAAAAAAATGCCTACTAAGGCAACAAGAGTTTTTCAAGAAAGCAAGCAAAGAGAGTCATGCGGCACTCAAAGCTGGCTACGTGGTGAGTGAGATGATTGCTAAGGCAGTGCATGTTACAGGCTGCAAGTATCGTCTGTCCGGAAAAGAAGGGCCAGTTTCGCAACATCAGCCTTTCAGCCAACACAGTGGCAGAGCACATTTCTGACCCGTCAGGTAACATTTACGATCAACTGTGCGGGAAAGCTAAACATTTCCATTCATACTCAGTCGCTCTTGATGAGAGCACAGATGTCATTGACACTGGGCGGCTTGCAATATATGTCTGTGGTGTTGATGACAATTTTGAAGGGATGGAGGAGTTTGTTATTATTTAGAATTAACCCTTTAAGCGCCAAAGTCGCAAAATTGCAACAAGCAACATTGTTGAATAAAACAGGCTGTATCTATAAATGTGATACCGAACCTTGTTACTACTTTTCAAGTAGTAACAAGGAGATGGCGGACATGTGTGCCTGTAATCTGAGAACCATTTGTGAAGGTGGCACTATTCAAGGTTTTACCATAAAAAAGACACGTGGCGAAAGCAGTGGTAGTAGTGCTGAGCGTAGAGAGAGCAGAGCGAATAACTGTTTTTTATTTTTCTTTCATTTACTCACGATGCCGAGAGGTCAGTTTACCATCCACGAAAGTACTTTGTCAGGTACTGGCTAACTCTAATTCCGAGGAGGAAGACATGCAGTTGTCCAGTGAAGCAGAAACTGACATTAGTAGTGACAGCGAGTCCGCACGCCAGACAGTGTGGCTGGAGTGGAAGCATTCTGCCAAGCAAGTCAAGGTGTCAGGGGGGCTCATAACACCACAAATATGAAAAAATGTAGCAGGGATGAAAACAACTGCGGTTGTCCTGGCAGACGTGGGAAAAGCCACGGGAAAAAACACACCGCTAATTGTGCACCAGAAATTGCGGTGATGATGATGGCTGGAAGTTCTTGAAAGAAGAGGAAAAGTATACATAGGCTAAGGGGAGCCTAAATTTTGATGAGCCTGTTGGTTTTTGTAGAGACGATCTGACAAATTCCAAAGTCCATTGATTTCATCTTTTTTCCAAATGATGAATTCTGGAGCCTCATCACCAATGAAACAGATATGGCCACCAGTTCTTTGAAAGGGAAATATTGAAACCATACTCCAGATTTCATAACTTTATAATTCAATTCAATTCAATTTTATTTGTATAGCGTCTGTTACAACGTCAATTGTCTCTAGGCACTTTACAGAGACCCAGAGCATGACCCCCGAGCAAATATCATTACCTAAAATTATAATATTAAGACTAAAGTTCAATGCTCACGTGGGCAGCGACAGTGAGACCTGGAGGGGTGTGGTTGGGAGGCAGGGCCCCCCTGATCTGAACCAGAGTGGTGTTTCGTTGTTGGACTTCTGTGCTCGTCATGGATTGTCCATAACGAACACCATGTTCAGGCATAAGAGTGTCCACATGTGCACTTGGCACCAGGACACTCTAGGCCGCAGTTCGATGATCGACTTTATAATCGTATCGTCGGACTTGCGGCCGCATGTCTTGGAGACTCGGGCGAAGAGAGGGGTGGAGCTGTCAACTGATCACCACCTGGTGGTGGGTTGGCTCAGATGGTGGGGGAGGATGCCGGTCAGACCTGGCAGGCCCAAACGTGTTGTGAGGGTCTGCTGGGAACGTCTGGCAGAGTCTCCTGTCAGAAGGAGCTTTAACTCACACCTCCGGCAGAACTTCGACCATGTTCCAAGTGAGGCAGGGGACATTGAGTCCGAGTGGGCTATGTTCCAGGCCTCTATTGTTGAGGCAGCCGACCGGAGCTGTGGCCGTAAGGTCGTCGGTGCCTGTCGCGGCGGCAATCCCAGAACTCGTTGGTGGACACCAGCAGCGAGGGATGCTGTCAAGCTGAAGAAGAAGTCCTATAAGGCCTTTTTGGCATGTGGGACTCTGGAAGCAGCTGACAGGTATCGGCAGGCTAAGCGGGACGCGGCTTCGGCGGTTGCTGAGGCAAAAACTCGGACATGGGAGGAGTTTGGAGAGGCCATGGAGAACGACTTCCGAACGGCTTCGAAGAGATTCTGGTCCACCATCCGGCATCTCAGGAGGGGGAAGCAGTGCTCCATCAACACTGTATACAGTGGGAAAAGAGAGCTGTTGACCTCGACTCGGGACGTTGTGGATCGGTGGAGGGAATACTTCGAAGACCTCCTTAATCCTGCCGACACGTCTTCCAATGAGGAAGCAGAGTCTGGGGACTCAGGGGCGGACTCTCCTATCTCTGGGGCTGAGGTTCGTCCCGGCCGTGGAACGGTGGACCAGCTCTACACCCTCTTCAGAGTCTTGGAGGGGGCATGGGAGTTCGCCCAACCAGTCTACATGTGTTTTGTGGACTTGGAGAAGGCGCTCGACTGTGTTCGCAGGGGATTCCTGTGGGGGGTGCTTCGGGAGTATGTGGTGCCGGACTCCCTTGTACGTGCTGTCCGGTCCCTGTACGACCGGTGCCAGAGTTTGGTCCACATTGCCGGCAGTAAGTCGGATTCGTTTCCAGTGAGAGTTGGACTCCGCCAAGGCTGCCCTTTGTCACCAATTCTGTTCATTACTTTTATGGACAGAATTTCTAGGCGCAGTCGAGGTGTTGAGGGGATCCGGTTCGGTGGCCTCAGGATTGGGTCTCTGCTTTTTGCAGATGATGTGGTTCTGTTGGCTTCATCGAGCCGTGATCTACAACTTTCGCTGGAGCGATTTGCAGCCGGTTGTGAAGCGGCTGGGATGAGAATCAGCGCCTCCAAATCCGAGACCATGGTCCTCAGCCAGAAAAGGGTGGAGTGCCCTCTCCGGGTTGGGGATGAGGTCCTTCCCCAAGTGGAGGAGTTTAAGTATCTCGGGATCTTGTTCACAAGTGAGGGAAGGATGGAGCGGGAGATCGACAGACGGATCGGTGCGGCATCTGCAGTGATGCGGGTGCTGCGCCGGTCTGTTGTGGTGAAGACGGAGCTGAGTCGGAAGGCGAAGCTCTCGATTTACTGGTCGATCTACGTTCCTACCCTCACCTATGGTCATGAGCTTTGGGTAGTGACCGAAAGAACAAGATCGCAGATACAAGCGGCTGAAATGAGCTTCCTTCGCAGGGTGGCCGGGCTCTCCCTTAGAGATAGGGTGAGAAGCTCGGTCATCCGGGAGGGGCTCAGAATAGAACCGCTGCTCCTCCGCATCGAGAGGAGCCAGATGAGGTGGCTCGGGCATCTGATTAGGATGCCTCCTGGACGCCTCCCTGGTGAGGTGTTCTGGCACGTCCCACTGGAGGAGACCCCGGGGAAGACCCAGGACATGCTGGAGGGACTATGTCTCGCGACTGGCCTGGGAACGCCTCGGGATCCCCCCAGACGAGCTAGAAGAAGTGGCCGGGGAGAGGGGGGTCTGGGCTTCCTTACTCCGGCTGATGCCCCCGCGACCCGACCCGATCGGATAAGCGGAAGAAGACGTACGGTACGGTAAGACTAAAGTGTCTTTTGGAATGCTGGCAGTTTTTTTTACAACTGTGACTCAGTTTTGTTATCTTAAAATTCCTGCTGTCTTTGTTTTTTATGACCTAATGATCAGGGACTTCCTGACTTTCCAAAAAGTTTGTGACCTGTACAGTTAAACACATTTGTTTTACGACCTTTAGCCCTGGTCTGTGACAAGTGTAAACGCATATCCTGTAATATGTGAAAACTGCAGGCCATTTGGAGAAGAAATAACGAGGGGGAATGCCAGACCCCCTTTCTAGGGTTTAGAAAAAGGGAGCAACCCAGAACACAGGTGTGCACTCCCTTCATATCTCTGTGGTGTTGAGTGTAACAATCGGCCGAGAAAATATTCAGCATAGCATATTAAACTTTGTATTAATCTTTGTTTTTGGTCTCCTCTTGACACCAGATAAAAGAACACATATATTTTTCAATACTGGGGGTCTAAGTTGCTTCCTTCCTCAAGCTAAATGTGCCTCAGCTGTGTAAGAAGAAGCACTGCCAAGTCTCTGGCAGCAAGGAATAGGAGGAAGTAAGAGAAGTTCCAAAGAACCGTTCATATTCTGTATGTTCTGAATTGTTATTAGTAAACTTCAAGAAGATTGGATCAGATGTACTTTTTCTGGAATACTTGATTCAGCCCAGCCTCACCCAGACTCTACCTCCAGCGCCCCCCAGGTAAGTTGAGTTTGAGACCCCTGGTTTAAATACATGATTCAAGTGTGAGGGTGGACTATATTCAAAAATCTGTTGAATCTTAGGGTGCTTTCACACCTGTCCCGTTTGGAGCAGTTGTTCCAAAACAGGGAGCATTTCCCCCTAAAGATCGGTTCGTTTGGTATATGTGAACACAGCAATCGCGCTTGGATGCGGGACAAAACAAGACATTCAAGACCTGGAGCGGTTCATTTGCAGTGAGAACATAATTGACACAGCAGCCGACACAACTCACTCATAACTGTGTGAGTAGTTGTTGTTTTTCCCGGGGTACGGAAGAGGAAACTCCTTCCCCGTTCATTTCTGACCAATGAGAGAACAGTTGGTTCGTGCATGGCATTTGTTAACAGCTTTAAATCACTACAGACGGTTGCCTTGTGAACACAAATGCCCCAAATGAAAAACGTAACAATCGATCGATGTATCGATTTAGCCCCTGAATCGGAGCAAAACAAATGGGCCACAGGTCTGAAAGCACCCTTAGTAACTTTATTGACTGGTGAAATATGCTGTAACTCACTTTTTAAAACTGTCAACCTGAAGGAATCACTCCAATCTGTTGAAAGATGTTTACTTTTCATTCTGCCTTTACACTCGTAGGTTCCAACGTTTGATGAAGAAACTGAATCAATACTGAATTCATTTAGATGTGGTGGTTTCTCTGAGTTGCTGGTTCTCCATTCATACTCCCACTCAGCGTCTCCTCCATGGATTTCACATCTGAGTGTTATCTTCTCTCCTCCGTACATCTGAGGCCAGTTGGGGTTCAGAGTCACAGCTGCTCTGTTTCGGACTGTCCACGTTTGAGAAATCATCAAATAAGGTCCAAAAATAACAGACAAAATCCCCCTCAGTCTGAAGCTAAATTAACACAGAAATAATATTACCTGAAGACCTGCAACAGGTCAACAACTACACCCTGATGTCTGTGTTTCACACAGCACTTTCACACTGGTTGAGGAAAGTCTGTGTTTGACTATAATTTACAGACGTTACTCCCTGGCTGTGTCATTTAGACCTTGGGTTTCTTTGAATAAATATAAACTTTAAATCATGACATGAAATTTAGCTTGTTTTTGTACAACTGTGGAGAAACATTGAAGCTACAGCTGGACTTCAGTGACAACATGTGACATTTTGACTGGTAAAAAAAACTTAAAAATATCATATGTGCTTAAGCTGTCATGGTAAGAGTAAACAAAACAGTAACTGGAGCTTTCATTGAAGGCTTTGTGATTATAGTGTTTGAACTTGATGAATGATAGAAAGTATCTTGATGCATCTCCATCTCATCATCCATCTGCTGTTGGTCTGAAATTCTTGTTCTTTATAGAGGTTTGTTTAAAGTTTAATGCTGACAATTTTCTTGATTTTAGTTTTACTTTCTTTCCCCAAATGAATATCATTCATCATTGTATCTGCCGCAGCTGCCTTAACTACACGTTGAATAAATCAGATGAAGTGGCTATAGATTAAAAAAAAAAAAAGACTCACCCATAAATCACTAAGTTACTAAAATGTGCATTACCACAGGATTGCAATTATCCCACAACTTCTGTGTCTGCTAAGGTAGGGAGGATAATTTTCAGTATTATTTTTCTCTATAAATCACAGATATTGCACATTTCCACTGGATTAATATCACAGATGTCTTACTGCAGGTTCCCAGGTAATACTACTCTGGTAAGAAAAGAACATTTTTCTAAATAAAGATCTTAAATACACACTTGATTTTTCATCATTTTGTATTCCAAGTTAATCAAGTTAAACTCACCAACTCTGTGAATGTTGACTGGATCACTGAACATTGTGTAGGTAACTCGTTTTCCTCTTCCTCCTCTGCACCAGTAGACTCCTTCCTGTGAGACACTGATGATTCGTCCATCTGAATGGAAATCAGCATCTTGTGAGGTCAGGCGTTTAGAAGTTTTCTCATCTCTGTACCAGTAGTATCTCCAACCAGATGATGACGGCTTCACTGAGCAGGACAGAGTCACTCTGCCTCCAGGTGGAATGACTCTGATGTCAGCACTCAGATGGGCCTTTGGTTCACTGCTGCTGAAGAGTTTAGATAAAAAAAAAAGACAAAATATTTTTACTGCGTTTTTGTATCAAAGATAATATGGTCAGACTGCTTTAAATCAGTCTGTTCATAGTTAATATGTATTTATGTAATAATGTATTAATTATGTAACAGTATTTGTTGTGATGAAACCTATGAAAACAATTAAAGGACAAGTTTTATTATTTCAGCATTATTCATTACATTTAATTTAATGTTTAGGGGTATGTTTAGATAAATTGCTGCATGTCAGTCCATCATGATTTAAAGGAGCAACTAATATAACAAAACCTAACAGGACCTCAACCTGGACTTCACTGACTGACCTTTTCAAAAAATGAGGGCTGATGACAATAACAGGTAACATTCAATAATAGACCCTTGTGTGATGCTAGAGTCTTTTGGACCCATTTTCAATCTATACTAAAATAAAAATCATACAAGTAATACCTTTTTCAACTTGAAACTCATTGTCCTTGGCAAATTTTATGTGAGGGCCATGGAGGATAACTTTTTTGGGGGAGCTCCCACTCTACACCCCCCCTTCACATTTACATCACACAGAGGGTTTTTGGGTCCAAAGGACCCCAATGTAAAACAATAGGGCAGTAGTCTACTCTACAGCTTTAGTGTGAACATTGGAATAGGACCATATAGATTGTTGCATACCTTTACTTGCCTTCCTTCTACCAGAGACCAGAAAACTCCCAATCAAACTTGACCCAAGGGGGCGGGGCTTCGCTACCACACCATTATGCAACAGGAATCTTACATCCCAGTCCCTGTGTATGCTAGAGACATGATGCATACACCAGGGGGTCAACGGGGACAGCCCTGAGTGCACCTTACTGTCCCACAACCACCCTTGATCAAATGGGGCAGGGTTTCACTACCACGAATCCCACATTCAAGCCCCTGTGTGAAATCAATTCCATGCAATAAATATCAATAGTACTGAAGGCCTGTTTTCCTTTATTTAAAAGCAAGTTGACTCCAGTATTGATCATAACTGTTTTACTGAATGTGATGTATTTATAGATAATACAGAAGAGGTTAAGGTACATGGTACCTGATATGGTCTAATAATAGTATCAATAGTGGCATGGAGGTCAGACTCCACCCCCTTGGACCAATGTAGATTAGGGACTGGTCAGAAACCACCCACAAGCAACACCCTGGTGAAGTGTGTCTTTGGCCCTCACAAGGGCTAACTTGTGGGATTCGTCGCATGCATAATGGCAAAACTCCAGCCCCCAAGGTGACAGTCAGTACAGGGAAGGTCAGTGACATCACAGCAGTGCACCAGTAACTCTCCAGTGAAGACAGCATGTCTCTAGCCCACACAGAGGCTGAGAAGTGGGAGTTGTGGCATGCATGATGGCGAAACTCCACCCCCAAAGGTCGAGGTCATCATAGGGAGGGTCAGTGATGTCAAGGCTACCCACCAGTAACCCACTAGTGAAAATAGCATGTCTCTAGCCCACACAGAGGTTGAGAAGTGGGATTCGTGGTGTGCATGATGGCGAAACTTGAAACTCCGCCCCCAAAGGTCGAGGTCATCATAGGGAGGGTCAGTGATGTCACAGCTACCCACCTGTAACCCTCCAGTGAAGACAGTGTGTCTCTAGCCCACACAGAGGCTGAGAAGTGGGGCTGGTGGCGTGGAAAAAAGCGTTTCAAATAGGCTCCGCCCCCTCAGGTTGGAGAAACCTAGTGGTAAGTCAGTGACCTAAAGGGCATCCTCAAGTTTCCTCCGGTGAAAACAGAATGTCTCTAGCCTGCACAGGGGCTGAGTTATGGTATGAAACCCCAAGGGGTCCAAAGGACCCCTTAACACCCCGAGAATGCAGAAAATCCTAACACCACACAAAGGTTCTAGTTCTGTCAAACTAAAAAAGTGTCAGGATTTGAGGAGAAAATTGAGGAACCAAGTGCAGAAGTACAAAAAGGGGTTTTTATTTTCAAAAACTACGAAGCTCTAACTAAACCAAAATTCACAAAAGTAATCCAAACAGAAAAAACAAAACACAAAGTCCAAAACATGCCAAAAAAATCCACAAAAGTAATCAAAATAAGAATCCAGGGGTCGAAAAACATAAACACGCTCGCGGGCACAAGAAGATACTTACGGGGCACAAGGAGAGACTTACAGTACATGAAAAAAACGGACCAGCACAGACAGGGGAGATGACAAGACTTAAAAATACAGAGGAACAAACAAGAGGCAGGTGCAGACAATCAGGATTACATAAAGAAGGAAGCAAAGCACAAAACAACTAAGACAAGGCAGACCTTTCAAAGTAAAACAGGAAAAACTAGAGACAGGGGTTGACACCAACTTTACAAAAAAAACAGAACAAAAACAACCCAAAATGGCTGCCATGGCTTCCCCAGACCGTGACAGTACCCCTCCCCCCCCAAAGGACCAGCTCCCAGACAGTCCGAAAAAAAAAAAACAAGATAGGGAAGTAGACCAGGGAGGGCGGAGGGGGGCCGGAAGGCAGGGAACCCAAAAAAAAAAAAAACTAAAAGGAAAAAAAGAGTCACTAGGTCCCCAGGCCCAAAGGCCAAAGTCGAAATGGAAGGCTGGCCAGAAGGCAAT
>JAGFBZ010001372.1:0-59982 GCA_018398805.1 Hirundichthys speculiger
CAAGTGACGTCGGCAAAATAAGAAAAGCAATTTCTCAATAAAGAAATCAAGAATACCCCTTCATGCCAGAAAACAACTTGTTAACTCGGTCATAATTTTGGAAGTTGCTGACTTGAATTGATTTTCGCAGTATTTGCCCACATGTTACACATAAAAAATAGTAAAGGTCGAAAAAATGACTAGCAAACAAGGAAAGATGGGAATTTAGGTTACACCTTGAATGCAGCGTGCTGATCACAACAAACAACATGGTGGAGATAGTATGGAACTTCGTTAAAGTTTCAGAAGAAGATAGTTTGCTGGTTATTTGTGACAAATGCTCCAACCGAATTCCACGCGGAGGGAAAAATAGCACAAGCTTTAATACGTCAAACCTGATCAGCCACATAAGCATCGGTTCGACGGAGTTTTGAAATCATATGCGGATGCCCGGGCTGCAAAGATGCTAGCATGAGCAAGCCAGCAGCAAAGAAGCCACCGGGACTTACACACATCAGCGAGGCTATTTTCAGTTTGTTTACACAGACAAGTCTAACTTGTGTCAGTACATTATGCACTCTCTGCATAATTTTTTATTGTCATTGAGGAATGTACTTTTTCAGTTTGTTTACATAGAAATGTTTGAATCTAACTCATGTCAGTGCATTAATTTTCTTTGTATATTTACTTTTTGTCAACTCCTGGAATGCACTTTTTCAGTTTGTAATTTCTGATGCATGTATTTCCTGGGAATCAGTTCAAGGAGCCTTTATTTTTTTATATCAGTCAGTAATGAACCTTATTAAAGTTGATGTGTCAGATATCAAATAGGTTTGTTTGATAGCTTTACGAAAAATGTTTGAGAGCCTTGCCAATAGTTTTTAATTGGAAAAAAATAAATATCTGTTCATTAAAAAGAGTAAAAAACTGCTTTTGGGTTTTGTTCATACTATTGATGTAATGATCTTAGGTATATGTGTGTGTTAAACAGCTAAAAGTTATCGGTATCGGTTTTAAAAAACAGTTATCGTGCATCCCTACATGTAATTAAACAGTACTGATCAGCTGTTATTTATAATTTAAACCTACGGTTTGTTTACTGCCGGAAGTGTTTTTATGAATCATTCTGCATCCTCACTAAAGCATTAATACCCTTATTTGTATGTATGTTGAGATTTCCCCGCAGGTGGAGGAACTGGCGGAGCATACACCACCAGTGCTCATAGATCCTGCTGACTGGTCTCATACTGGGAGGATTGACGTGGCCCCCCAGCAGAGGGTCGCGTCAGGAAACATCAGACTTTATATCTCAAAAATGTCCAGACGGGAGAAGCTGCCATCACCGCTACTTTTGCAGAAAAGTAGTCAAAGGAGAGAAGGTCAGGAGAAACGGGTGATATATTCCAATAAAAAAAAAAAAAAGAGAGATTTATACCTCTTGCTGCAAGCTTTCTCAAGAAAAACGACATCATAATGTTCCACAATGGAATCGATGCTGATAAAAGATGTACCTGTATTATTTTATTGTAGGTTTTTTTTTGCGTGTGTGTGTGTTTTAAGAACAAATTAAAACTACTATTCCATTACATAATGGTGGTTACACATATATGCCTTTGCACGGGGAATTGCCTTGGGCGGCGAAATAGCCGGAGCCGACCCTGTTTCCATGCAGCCAAAAGATAATATGAGCCCACACACCCGCACAATCTCATTCTGAGGGGCAGTGACATGACATGAATTAAAAGTGTGAAAATTACATTCACTGCTGACGTGCAGTAGGATTAAAAAGCTGTACGAACAGCTGAAAAAAATGCTGTCACGAGGCACAATGGCTTTAAACAAAAAAAAAAAAAGACTTCAGATGGAGGGAGCAGCCTCGATTATTACCTAAAGATAATAGCACGGCAACAATGAAATGAAGAGAAGATTAGTACAGGATTTGGGGAATGGAGGAAGGTAAAAGAGTGAGATGGGGGGGGGGGGGGGTGGGGGATTCTCAAGTTCCTTTCTAACTGTCTTTGATTCAATTCACCCGAACTGTGATAGGCCAGGAAGCTGCCAGGGAACAGAATCTAGTTAACCTTAACAGAGACCTCCTGTCGGAGATGAAAATGTGCTCAGGCTAGTCGTGGTGCTGCTGCTGTCCAGCAATCAGCCCGACACCTCCTGACTGTCCGTGTGACGCCTCAGGTGTGAAAGGACCCATTCGCCCGCCGATCTTCCTTTTTGCGTACACATCTCCTCTACTTACGCCGGATGACACCACCCACAAGCCCCAGTCCGTGTCAGCGCTGAAACAAACCCACGCGATAAAGTATCAGTGGAAAATGTATTACATAGATGTGGAATAATGTTATAAATGCAACTGAAAATAAGGTGGTTAGTGGTGACAAATATGTCATGTTCTAATAACTGTAGTTGCTCCCTGTTACCTCAGTTCACTGCAGGTCTTCTTCTTCTCTTCTGATGACAAAGAGGTTTTCCTTTGGCCACCCAACAATGATCTGTTTTTAAAAATGAGGCAGAGGCATCATAATATGCCATTTTCCAACAATAACTTTGTATATCTGAGATATTTCCCAAATAAAGCGGATAACAAAAAAGGTAAAGCTGCAGCTAACTGTGCTGCATTGTGTTCCTGATCTTTTACGTTGGTTGATCAGATGAATTGGTCACAGATATATCAAGCAAAAGATTTAACTTAGAAAACTTAGATTTATTTTTTAAAAGACAGACTATCAAAATTGGCACATATCAGTTAGTAACCTACATGTAGTGCAATATGTGGACCGTTAACTCTTAAGCGAAACAAATCCATCAACTGAAAAGAAGATGAAAATTAACATGCAGGCAAGTCGGGCCACTGTGATGCAATACATCTTTAGAAGTCCCTGGGTGTTTTTTTTTTCTGACATGCGTTTCTCTTTGTACTCGTGTTTTTTGTGGAGTGAATCATCGCGAACTGTAACCAAACTACCGTTCCAGTTCAAAACGCACGCATAGCCAAGCGTGGGCTACGTATGCACAACCCCTGATGTCTTCGTGCCCTTACCTTTTTACTCGGCAAGCATCCAGCGGAGGCTTGAGATGGATAAACACCCCCGTTGATGTTGGGTCGTGGAGTGCACCGTAGTTTCAAGATGTTTTCATGCAAGAATGCAGTTCTCCTGACTTCTGAAAGGCTTGAATCCAAGAGAAGTTGTTACATCTTCTGTACAAACATGATTGAACACCCACACAGCGGGAATGCAGCTTGTTCTCGTTAATGAACCTTCAACAGCGTGGTCGGAGCAACAACCACATGGATTCAACAATCAGAGTATTTTCTTCTACGTCTAATATAACTAAATCTCTATAACTGGACTCTCTGGTACTACCACTCACAAAGGGTGAACTTCATTTAACTGCTAATGTTTCTGTGAACTGAACATTTTCTCACTATACCAGGGAAATGGACTTGCTTTTCTTGGTCCTTGAAGATGTTTAACCTTCCACCCGGAAGGCATCACCAGTTCAAACTGAAGATATTGAAGACCGGTTCAGTCCAGTTGCCTTGCTTCAAGCCTTTCAGGAGAGTGGACAGCAGTGTTCTTCAAATCTGTGGTTTTATCAAGGTAGAGCTTATTTAAAAATTCCCTCCAACGTTTTTTGAGAGTTGTATCCCTGCCGGCGAAGCCATGACATCATCTGCCTTCCCGGTGGTTTGAACTATCAAGTACACAAGTCCAGTCTTGGCTGATTCCCTATTGAGAAACAGCTCCTGAACTGGGACGTGCCGTCCACCGATGTTAGCATATGCTCAATGTTGCGACATATCAAACTAAGCTTTCTGGAAGACACAATAAAGTGTTTTGTCCAAGGACACAAGTCAGTAGATCACGTTTATGCCACAGATTCACCGACCAGTTCTCTGTTGGACAGACAGCTGACGATACCGTCGTGTTGTTTCAGTGCTACTTAGTATGTTTCGTGTTTCCCTCCGTTTCTATATTGTTCAGGGCGGTATCAGTTAACTCTTACCAAGGAAGTGAACAAGCGTGTTATTGAATATGAGCATTCTCTATCTCCTATGATATTGTGAGCAACAGTATAATTAATCTTTTCTCATTTTGCTTCCCTGATTGTTTACTAAAAAACTCTCCATGTGTTTCCTCACCCTTATTCGCCCATGACGCTTTATCATCTTTCCTTTTTGCTATTTGTCTCACTTCACTCATCCCTCCACCTGTGCTGTTCTGGACGGGAGGCTAACTGAGTGTGTAATTACAGTCTTCAACTGTTGGTTGTGTTGCGCTAATGGATCAGAACCTCTCTGTATACCTCAGCGATAGCCTGGCTGAATCCAGATGAGGGCGCGTTCACCGCCAGATGCTAACCCGAATTCTCCGCGTACACCTTTCTTTGAGCGCGTGCGCGCCGTTCGAGGCGGCGACGGGCACAAATGAGACGCGCGGACGATTACACGGCTGACAGCTGTGACATTTCCAATGATTGTCAGTGTTATTGCAGCAGAAGCCGCTGTTGTTGCATCCATTTAAGCTGTCATGTTTGCAGGCACTATATACGTCTGGTGGACAGATCTGAATAATGAACCGGTTAGGTTGTGATAAATTTTTGTGATCAGCGGAGTAGATCTCATGTTGGGTCATTAGGAGTTTAATGCATTTTCATAAAGAACGGCGGCGATGCATACAGATGTGCGCGCGCTAGACACCAACGCGCGCGCAGCGATGCTCATTATCTCCTCAGTCTTGCCCCTGTTTTTTTTTTTCACTCCTCCAGCAGCGGGAAGGAGGGTTTGCCATATCTCTCCTGGAAAAGCACAGCACCGCAGAGACCGATCCTGACCCAGATTCATTTGCTCATTGTTTAGAGGTAAGGCTGGAGATCCGTAGCTGCAGGAGAGCAGCAGGTAAATAAAACATTTCCTTTCCTAAATATGCGCTCACATTTCAATTCTCACATCTTTTTTTTCCTCTTCTTCAGCTGGAACAGTCGCATCATTACTTACATAAGCTGGGGTTATTTTAATATTTTTGTTGGGAGATGGTGAGTATGAAGCCTAATGAGCGGGATGGAAGAGAGCTGTGGGGACTGGTTCAGGCTCAGAGAAGGAAAAGACAAAAGACTGAAGTGACGTAACGTGAGACATGGGATGAATTAAGAAGGCATGTTGTAATGTTCTTCCAACAAACATCCTGCTTTCATCCCCGTGCAACCGAACCGAATCCCATGAGACACTTAGGTGATACTGCAACATAAGAAATAAACAAAGCTGGAGCAGTTGTGGTGTAATCGTCCATTCGCTATTGTTTCTTCACCACCATCAAAGAGACTATTTGAGAGCAGACAGCTAAGATGTTACAAAAGAAAAGAAACAGACAAACAAGGCACACATATATATATATATATATATATATATATATATATATATATATATATATATATATATATATATATATATATATATATTAGGGCTGGGCAAGTTAACGCATTATTATCGCATTAACTCATTAATTTATTATCGCGTTAACTCATTAATTTATTAACGCCAACATTTATTTTATCGCACGTTTACGCATGTTGCTCACATGCTTTGTTTTTAAAAAGTCTGTTACTGGCTGCTGCGGAACTGGAAGAGAATTGGCAGGTAAACATGCAGAAAAGCTAAAACAGACATGGAGAACGGTAAAAATCCGTGAACTTTACAGTTCAGGTAGCAACTCAGGTAGCAATATTAACAATTCTGCCTGAAAACATTCTAGACTGCAACAAATCTTTCGCGTCATTCCTCCATGTTCCATCAGATCTGCTCCATGTGTTCACTGTCCTGCTGTTCTCTAGCTGGTTACTGCAGTGCGGCTCCATCTAGTGGCTCAGATGTGTAATGACAACAGAAAGTCCAGTCCTCGATGATAAAACAAATTCAGTTCTGTGGCCTGTTTTTTCATTTTGTATTTGTGATACAAGTCTAAAATTGAAATATATATATTAAAAAAAACAGGCATTTTTTTTTTTTTTCGACTTTTTTGTGTTAGATTTAAAAAATGAAAACGTAATAAAAATGTCACTCTAATTTTTTCATTTTAAAGTTCTCCCTGACGGGGATTCAACAGAAACAAGGTTATTTGCAACAACTGCCAAGTTGAACTCCCCGTTAAAAGTTTATGCTGTTACCTCAGAAATTACCTGTTTTAATGTTCTGATTGTGCTGAGCCACAATCATTTTGATGGATTTTGTTTGTAGACTTTTTTTTTAATTTTTTTATAAAAACAAGATGACATTAATGCCCTGGCAGTGGCAATAAGCTTTATTTTATTTTATATTTTTTAAGATGAGATTTACACTAAATGTGTGTTACTGACAAGTGCTGATGTTAAAAGTGTTTGAACAACAAAATGTTATGGTGTTTTAGTTCATATGGCAGCAGAACATTTAAATAAAAGTACATTTTACACTACTTTTGAATTCATTGTTTGATTTTTCGTATACAATGCGATTAATCAGGGAAATAATGTGATTACTCGTGATTAAAAATTTTAATCGTTGCCCAGCCCTAGTATGTGTGTATATATATATATATATATATATATATATATATATATATATATATATATATATATATATATAAATATATAATATAATATAATATAATATATCTTTGCATCTCCAAAGAGCTCTCCCATGCTGGGCTTGTACACCAGACAGTATGTTAGAAACGAAGTGTTGGTCAAACTGTGGCCAGCAATTACAGAGCAGTTTCTACTGGAATATTTGATGTATGAGTTCCTGCAACCCTGGTCTGGTCTGTTCAGGACAGACTGTCTCTTCTTCTTGGTCCAGACACTTTCTCAAGATAAAAAAATTGACCAGAACATACATTTTAAAAACAAAAACAAAAAGTCTTATACTAAAAGTGAAAAAAAGTTAACTCAAAACAAATATCTGGGCAATACTAAGCATCTCCATGTTTCAATAACTTGTGGGTCCACCTTTAGGAGCAACATGGAGACGTTTTCTTTCCTGTAAGGACATCAGTCTCTCATATTGTGAAGAAAATTCAGCCTATTCTTTACAACATTGCTCTAGTTCATTTAGTTTTTTGGGGGGCATTTTCTTGGGTTGAGGTCTTTTTAGGACTTTGACCAGGCTAAACCTTTAGTCTTATATTCTTCAGGTATTCTTATATTCTTCAGGTATTCTTCAGGTATTCTGCTAATTTATGTCAGAATACCTGAAGAATACCTATATTCTTCAGGTATTCAGGTATTCTCCAGGTATTCTTATATCAGAATACCTTATATTTTTCAGGTATTCTGATATAAATTAGCCTCTGTTCATATTCCTGTTGCATGACCCAGTCTCAACTCTGTCAGTCAGGTCAGACCCCCCCCCCCCCCACCCAAGTGCAGTGTTGGTTTTCACTAAAAACAAGGACAAACTCCTCCACTTTGGTCTCATCTGTCCATAAGAATTTGTTCCAGAAGTTGTGTTTTTTTTTTTCAGATGGAGTTTTGTAGACTTCAGATTTGCCTGAAGTAGAGCTTTTCTCTCGGCCTCCCTTCCAAACAAACATTTAGCATGTCAGTTTTCTTTATGTGTGCCATCATGGATGCAACATCCTCAGTTATTTAGTTTTGCTGGAATGTCCACAGCTGGTAAAAGTGACCACAGTCTCTGATGACTTCCAGTCAGGAGAAATCTTTCTGACTGTTGAGCTTCACATGGTTTAAAGATGGTTTTCTAACCCTTTCCAGATTAACACGCAGCAAGTCTTGCTTCTCTAAGGTCATTGCTTATGTCTTTCCCCATTCAGCATAGTGTTTACACCCCTTGGAGGCTCCAGACCAGCACACTGCCAAAATGTCTGCTTTTATATAGAGTTCTCCAGTTGAATAATTCAAAGGCCGATGTTTATCTGGACCAGGCTGCAACTTACCCTTTAAATCCAATGGATGCAATAAGGAGGTACTTAGAGTATTGTCCACATTATTTATTTTTAATTCTATTTTTATGGCTTCATTTTTGATAAATGAATATATTGATAATTTTAATTATGATGTTTTACTGTCATGGTGTGTATTTCTGTACTTATTTATGGACGACAGTGTGTAAAAAACCTGCGAACATATGCTGAGGTCTGCTACAGCACCGTATACTCTGACAGAGAGTAAAGACGGCTGCAGATTAGGAAGAGGAACAGGAGAAACAACGAGGAGGTGCTTCACAGGAGCGTGCGAGCTGGGTCGTGATGAATTATGCACTGGTGAAATGATTCCAGTTCCCACTGCTCTCTCCAAAGAGCCACGGCTCTCGACAGAAGAGAGACCCTCACTCTACATCCATATTAAAAGAGAGAACATGCGAAAGGCACTGACAGAGAGAGAAAAAGATGGTGGTCTTCATTGCCACATAGAAGGCAGTTACTGAGAGGGAGATAAGTGAGGCGTTTTCATGAGCTGGAGGGATGCGTTTTTTTTATATTAACTGTAATTTCTATTAAAGGTGCCTACAATGAATACAGAGCGTGGAAAGATGGATGAGCAAAACAAAGGGAGCAGGAGACAAGAGGAAGGGAATGAATGACAGTGGAGAGAGATATGTGGGCAAGTTAAAAGGTTTTACTGGAATCATATTAGAGACGGAGTATTGAGGGGAAAGAGAGATGGATGGAAATGGAGAGAACTATTAGATTATAGAAACCCCTTTCCTCAGGGACTGCAGAGTTACCACTGAGTACTCCCATTTGTTCACAAACGTGCCCGTGCATATCACTCAGGGAAAGTGCAGCTGTTTTTGAAAAAAAAAAAAGAAAAAAAAAATCATTTTTCAGCACATCAAACAAATAATAAAATATAATTTCCCCCAAATAGATGCTTTTGGCTAACAAGAGGATGTAATTTAAGTGAATTCAAGTCGACCTGAATCAGGTTTAGCTGGCCCAGGACATGAGCGGATGTATGAACGCAAACAAATAAAACTTCATTAACGCGCATTTAATTGCACTTGAATTCAACTTTCAACATGGCTGTAATGACACGAAGTCAAGCAACCTGAAACATGTGAAGAAAGCATGACTTCTGAAACAAAAAAGGTCACATTTAGCCTGTGTTGCAAGTCCAAGCTAGCATCACAGAACCAACGGTAACATTAAGCTAGCTCGTAGATGTTTTAAAGCAGATGCACAGATGAATTAAAGTAATAGCGAACACATGTTTATTGTCATGCTGAGGAGAGATTGATTCCATGGCTGAATCCAGAAAGTGTAGAGATAAAATTAAATCATAATCTGTGTTTGGAGAAGATTGGACGGCTCCCGAGGGCTGTCAGGCTTTCAACGAAGAAAAAGTAGGGTCTTCATTGGAAACACAGGCTTATCTGCCATCCATGCTGTGATATAACTCCATTTCTGACAGTAAACGAGCACTGGATTATTAGATTGACGAAGAAACAATGGCTGTTGTAGCTCGTGGTGCACGTAACTACATCTTAACTGAAGACAACGAGGCATAAAACAAAGTCCAGAGACTGCATCTATGAAGTAACTCGACCTCATTCTTTACTGACTGTCGCATACAAGAACATCCAGTGTTTGGGAAGCCAGTATGTAGTCCTGTGGCTGATCACGTTCATCCGTGTTCATGGACAGTATAAGCAGATCTGTGACAATAACCATTCAGTTGGTATCTGAAGAGTAGGTTTGAGGCCTCTTTTTTTGATGGCAGGAAGTGAGTCTGCCCAATCCAGGTTAATAAAAAATGAATTTAAAAAAAATGTGCGGAACAATACAGGAGCGAATACTAAGTCCTTTATTAGAATCAAATGTAAGATGGTGCTAGGGCGGGAAAAGTCCCAGGAACTAAAACTTGCAGGTAAAATCAAAGTAAAGTCAAGAACAGAAGTCCAGAGAAAGGAGGCCTCTGATTAGTCAATTCTACATCCGCTCTACACAACGCGTATTTCCGGTTTCTACCTTACCGGCTTGTTTTGCTTTTTTTGTTCTTCGCGTCATCGAAGAAGTGAGGAAGTACCCACATCTGTATGATTCTCGTTCTAGATTAGATTTACTTTATTGGTCCCCGTGGGGAAATTCATTTTCACTTGACTGTACATAACAGAAAAAAAATGATTTTTTGATGAATATGTGCTGTCACACTACAAAGACAGCACATATTCTAGTAATTCATGGAGGGAGATAGCGATGAATGTGGATCTGGATACGGCCGAGACGGTGAGGAAGTGGAAACACGCAAGAGATACGTTTGTGCGACAACGGAGGGACATGAGGGGGAAAAAGAGCGGGGATCCAGGTGAGAAAAGGGTCCCAGCGTTTTATATCTTTATGTCCTGGAAGAGAAACACGCCACCCACCACACCCACAATCCTAGCTAGTTCGAGATTGTCCCTCTTGCGTTGTGGCGTGGAATAACATTGGGCATAAATCAAAAATAACTGCGGTATACCTGCGACAAGCTAACTAACAAGCTAACAACACATTGCTGCGAGAGTCTACACAGCCCTTCACATGCTGACCGGTGATCTAGTCCTCTGACCATCTCATCTCAGTGTTGCTACCTACATCTGTTTATATGGTCATCTCTGAAGTTCATGTACTAACAATAAACCAATCAAAATATAAGCGCTGGAATTCTTAGTTCTAAAGTTAATAGATGATGATTATTTATACATTTTGAATGGTGTAGTGTTGTCCTTTCTTTGCCCGGCTGGCCCCCATATGATCCAGGTCCTGCTCAAGGTTTCTTTCTCAAAGTGGAGTTTTTCCATGACCACTGTTTTGCTTAAAGGTTTTTTTTTTTTCTCCTGCTGTAAAAGTTTTTTTTTACTTGCCATTTTCTTGATAATTGAAATATATCTCAATAAACAATGTACAGACTTTCAAAATTAAACAGGAAGTAAAGTTAATGGAGACCAGGAATACCAGAAAACAAGACAAAAAGAGAACCAAGAAAAAAACATCAAGATCCCAACAGAAATCAGCAACTGTCTTGAATAGTCCAGCGCTTCTGCCTTTCCATCTTGCTGTTGGGTTCACACACACAACTGAATGCTCCAGACTAGAAACTTCCCAGAATTCCTACACACCTGATGAAGGGTAGGAAACCATCATGTCCGTGACATTATTACCTGCAACACTATGTAACAGTAAGATGAGACTGAACGGGTTCTTAAATGATGTGGGCCTCCATGGAGGCCACGTTGCTGCTGTTTCTGATCAGAAACTGATTTGTCTGATCTCAGGAAATGTTTCACAGTGAGATGTTTGCTCAGCCGGACTAATCAATGCACCTCACAACACAAGGCAGCGGGGAATCACTGAAACACTTTTTCTATCACATCATTCAGGCGGCTCTGTTTTTTCTGAATATTAAAAAAGGAGGAAAATAAGTCACAAGGAGGTCTTTCAGCTGAAGAAAATATGCAGCACCTGCTTTGAGTTTTGAGAAAATATTCCGCGGATTTGCATAGTAACATTTCAAATTGGTTTTCACTGTGTTGTCTTTATAAACATATCAGCATTACTTCCTCTGCAGTGGCGTTTCCAACAAATTAAATCGTAACAATATCAGTATTGTTACCATCATTTCTGTCTTTATTGAATTGTCAGCCAGCCTTTGATTTGTAAACCACCCGAGCCTATATCGTCTTTGTCATTTTTAAGAATGAAGGATGTGAAGCTTTAGAGAGTTTCTGTGCAGAAATTTTAGAGATAATGTTTTCACTGTAAAGTATTTCTTATTATTATTTTTTAATAGACACAGGCAACACGATTTCTACTTGCTTGGGATCAATGGGGCTTAAGTATTTATTAGAGGGATGATAAAATTTTAAGACCAGGTGAAAAAATGTCAGGAATGCTTGAGAGGTGGAGAAGACACAGATGCAGACTAACAAGCAGAGGAAGGTGATGCTAAAATAAAAATCTTACTAACAATAACAAAAAAAAAAAGAAACACTCAAGGTGCTGCTGAGACACATGAAACGAAACAACAAGAAAATCCTAAATAAGAATCGAGGCAGGAAACAAGCACAGAACAGAAAACAAAGATGAGGAGCGACTGAATGAAGAGGAGAAATGCTGAGTGAGATGATGACTAATGTGATGCAGGTGTTTCAATCAGTAACAGGTGTGAGACACAAAGAAATCCAGACGAAACAGAAAACACAAGGGAACCAAGTCTTGGAAAGTAATTTAAATTAGGATGTGGAAGAAAAACAAAACTGAATAAAACATGTGAAGCAGACGGAAATGCGAATTAAGGAACAACAGCGCACATTGACAATAAAATAAAACACAGCGTGGGCTTTATAAAAGCGCTGAAAATAGAAAAAAAATTCAATCAAAACAGGGTGACCATTTCTCTGGAAATGTAACAAGGCTGACCTCTTCCTCTGTTCGTGGTGTTTCTCTACATTACTGTGACAGACACAGTAGGATCTACTGACTTAGCAAACACCACTCCGCACCACCTGGTGGCAGTAGTGCACCACTTTTGCTGTTTGCCAACCATCAATTAATGAAAGAAGAAGACAACAAAAGAAGAAAAACAAACTAAAGCAATGACATCAACACTGAAGGAGCTAAGATGCTTGTTGCGTTTCTGTTTGCGTGATAATGCTGGTGATAATTGAGAGAAGATGACTAGTTCTTGTATTTAAGCTACTCAGTGGTTAGCACTGGCTTCCCTTGACTTCAGAACTGTGAATGAGGACCAAATAGAGCATAGGTCATTTTTATTGTAAAGAGAATGTGGCTTGTTATGCTGTCAACTGTACTAAGAGACTGCAGGAAAAAGTTGGGAGAAAGCGTCTCAGTCCTATTTGGGATTTCTTTGACTATGACTGTGTTAACGATAAAATAAGTGCCTTGTTGTAGAAGCAGGTGTGATACAATGTGTGGAATACTTCTCAAGGGGAAAAAAACCCACGAACCTGAAAGTCCATTTGAAAAGCTCACACAAGAAGGCTAACCAAGACTACCTGGATAAGCTAGCCTAAGCTAGCCCCCTGGAAAGAGCTATAGCTGCAGGCCAGTCAGCGTTGGGAAGGAACGGGAGAAAACAGCAACTATAATGGACTGTTTCCATGGAGACCAAACAGCTGCTGGTCAGTAAATACGCATGAACATCACAAGAGGGAAGACGCATTGATAAATATGTTTATTGAGATAGGAATGTAAACACGACTATGTGACTGATAGCCTTCAAAAAGTTCAGTGCTTCACTCGAACCAAAATTACAACCCAAATTTACAAAATAAAACTAAAACTAACACTGAAACTAATAAAAACTGAAACTAAGTATTTAAAAAAAAAAATAATAAATAAAAACTAGCAAAACTGCTCTAAAAATGAATTAAAACTAACTGAATTTGAAAAACTAAACTAAAAACTAAATAAAAACTAAAACTAATGGAAAATCCAAAACTATTATAACCCTGGGACGTAAATAACCTCAAGTGGAGGACAGTGAAGTGCACTGAAGTGATTGCTTTGAAGTGTGCACTTTATTTCAGCATCATCGATTGTCGTCGTCACGTCAACCGCATGCCAAGATCCCATCACTCTGGCAGACACAGTTGTTTGAGTTGTGCTGCGAATGACACGAGTATTTATAGTCCTAACTGACCTTGACCTTTCAGACTGAGGCATCCATCATCTACGTATTTTAGCTTCCTCCCATTCAGGGTCACCTGAATGATAATCACATTTCATATCATTTTTGGCCGTTCATTCTGTCAACAAATCAAGCTAATAAAAAAACTGGCTAAATATCAGACAGATTTGGGCCGGAAGTATGAAGACATCCAAAGTCCTTTCCCTGCAGAATACTGATGCTAATCAACAGCACAGCATTCAGAAGGACTAAATTACTCAATGACACCAGGAAAAAAAACATCAATGTGGATTCAGAGACGTTTTGGAGCCATTAGTGGTACTGCCTCCACAATGGCTCCATTTTTGATATCATGTGACTCTGTCCATCTGTTCGACCCAGATTTAGACAAGCCAGCCAAAAAAGTTGAGAAATGGTATCTAACTCAGGTAAATAGGACACCGTTTTAGTTCTCAAACATATGGTAATCTGTTAAAAAGACTGTGATGTAGCTCCCGAGACCCAAAGCCCCACCTTGCCCCGCGAATGCCACATTTCCCTCTTTTAATTTTTGTCAAAAGGGATGAATTACAAAACTTCTGTATATTTTTGGCATCTCTGAGGTGGGAGGCTGTCTGGTTAGAAAAAAAAGTGAGGTGAAAAAAGTGGATTCTCGCAGAGAGCTGGAAGCGTACTTTGAGCGTCTCTGACAAGTGCTTTCAAACCTGCCAAAATAGCTTGCGCAATCTCTCATCCCACTCCCTCCCCCGAAAGACCTCTCCTGGTCGATTCAGCTCCAACAGCAGAGAACCTCCATTCTCAGAACTTCACGAGCAATCAGCGTTGGTCCACATCGAGTTAATGTGAAACAGCCACATTAGTCAGTTGGTACAAAATCAAATATTAATGCGGAGTTTTCCCATATGCGTATTACCTCTTTGCAACTTTGATTTTAGCTAGCATCAGGGAGTTAACAAGCCCTTCCTGTCGAGAAGAATAACACCCATATCTGCACAGCAGCGATCATACCTGCTCATTATTTCTCAGCCACATTAAAGGGGAGCCTGGTCTCAAGAGTGCATCGGCTGCAAAAGGTTTATTCCTAAACCAGTTTTGCCCATGAATACAGAACCCGACGCCTGAGGTTGCAGTACGAAGTAATCTTTGTCTTTTAGTAAATCTTTTTTTATATCCCAAACAATTAACTGGCTGAACAAACGTTAAAAAAAAAAGTATTTTCAGAGCTTTAGAGAAAATATATTTTCTCAGAGGTGTGAACGTAAATCATAGGGCTTTAAAGAGATGTAGCACAGTGATTTTTAAAGCAGCTCCAGTCAAAAGAAGATTTCGTGAGTTGGGAATATCTCTTCAGGGCAACTGAGAGCAGATCTGAAAATACCACCTCCCAGAATGCTGCACGGCACGAAACACAGGAAACACATTACCTTGAGGCGCTGCTGTGTGGACTGATGCTTTCAGCTGGCACACAACCAGCCCGTCACTAAGACGTGTTATCCACAGCACCAGCGTTTGGATGCGTTTTTTAAAATTGATTCCACTGGGTGGGATAAAAAAAAAAAAGAGAGATCAGGTCATCGGATTTGGAAAGAAAGAAAGACAGAGAACAAGAAATTTAAATTTCTCTTTCCAGCAGTTGTACAGTTTGGTAGTGGCTCAGAGAACTAACTTGAATTTAATAGATTAAAGTAACCTGTAGCCCAATGATAAAGATAACCAAACCATTCTCAGCTCAGTTCTTCCTTATTTCATACATGCTCCCTAGGTATATTTTTAGATGCCTTTGACGTTATGAAAAAGGAATAGACTGGAAAGAAAAGTACATATAGATGCATAAAACATGATGGTTCCCTGAGGATGCTGTTGACATGTGACAGCAGCCTTTAACTGAGGGAGCATCAAGCTCAGGTTTGACTAGTAAAACATGTCTAACCATATAAGCTACTCTGTACTGCTGTCATTAACTTCGTCTTTTCCTTTGTAGTTTTGTTTTGTTTTGTTTTTGTCCATCATTTGGGGGACAAAGGCTTTTTGTTAAGAATATATAACTGGAATCAACAACACTGTATTTTGATTTAATTTAGCAATATTAATTTTTGGCTTATACTGAACCTCGCTCTGCAAATCTCTCTAGGGTGACCGATTGCTGTGATCTGGCCCTGTAAAAAATCAATTGAATTTTAAATAATAATCTGTGATGGATTGATAACCTTTCCATCAATTCTCACCTGTTTACAGCTGGTATAAATTCAGACTCCCCCAGCTCCATAACCCCATCCTTGTGACCCTAAATGGCCCTGAAGCAGGTATAGAAAATGAATGAATTGATTAAATGGTGCTTTACAGATTGCCACGATCTCGCAGCGGGCTAAATTGGCTAAAATGGCTAAACTGAAGTCTACAGGCAACCAATTAAAATGAGTCAAGGAATTGGTTTTATTGGTATGACTAAAGTTATTACTCTAAATCAAGATGCCTGGAAGCTGATGAGATTAGTTTTTTAATGTTCATCTCCGCATGTCCTGCTCAGACTGTAACCTGAACAAAATGAACTGGACACACTCTGTGTGATGTTACCCAGGTTTCTGAAAATTGGTTTAGAAGCTCATTTTTTAAAGCTCTGAATAAAGGCATGAAGGAACCAATTGACTCCTCCAAAACTTAATTCAAAAATGGGCAAATGAGCAAGACAAACAAGCCTGTCAGAACACATCCGCCTGACCTCAGTTATCATGAGAGGTTAGCCTTTTCTTGGGTAAGGTCATATATTGTATAAGAAGAACGGGACAAATCTCCATGATGTCACCCACAGGTTTTCTCCAGTGATTTTGAACCCTCTCTCCCTTTCTTAGCGCACAGTGCCATGATACAAACAGGGAAAAACGAGCTGGAACACACCCACCTTAGTTCAAACACAGCTCTTTTAGCTGGCTGGCATCACATATGCAAACCTATGACACTAACGTTATCTTCCATTCATTCTGATCAAATCTCTCCATCCTTATTTCAGATATCGTTACTGAAAGAAAACCCAGAACGACTGCCAGAGCTTCATTGGAGCTACCAGACTCATTCTGATGCTAGCCCAGTGCTTCCCAAACTTTCTCTGCTGGGCCCCCCTTTGGTACATAAGAACATTTTTGCGCCCCCCCCCCCAACAGACACACCTGAAGCACATCAAGAAGGACAGAGTGAACCCTGGACTCATTTTCTCACTTCTTTCACCCTAACTAGGTCAAGTTTCACTCACAACACTTAATGCTAATCTTGCTAATCTGCTCCTCAATAGTTGGGTACTTAAATGGCAATCACCCTATTTCACTCCTGGTTTTACCTTATTGTTTTTGACATTTAATGCTAATCACTGCTCCTTTGTCTTGTGCAGCTGAATCTTGTTTGGGGGATTATTGTATAGAGAGGGGAGGGGGGACAGTGGGTGTGTATTGTAAACAACGTCTTGTGTCCCGTCTGTCTGTATACTGCTACTGGATGCCCTGAATTTCCCTCGGGATCAATAAAGTATCTATCTATCTATCTATCTACAATAGACAAGAAAAAAAGGATAAACAGGACACACATACACATATTTTGTTTTCAGATGCATTGCCATTTATTCATACAAATCTCAAACTTTTTTGAACAAATAAAAGTAAACTGCCATAAACTACAGGTTGCAATCTAATTATTTTAGGTTTAACTGTTTTCAAGCACCTTAACTGTGTAAAAGGTTTCTTTTTTTAACATTCAACATTGTTATCAATTCAGTTTTCAAACATTGCCTTTGTGCAAAATTGGGCTTTAAAACATGACTAACTCCCTGAGAAGGAAAAAAAAAAACAAACTAAATATTTTTTGTACATCTTTTCAGTGACTGGTGTGGGCCTGCTTCATGCTGCAGATCTTCTCAAATCTGGGTAGCAGTTTTGAGATTGCCACTCTGAGTTCATTTTCAATGTCCAGCTTTGATCTGTATTTTGTCTTGATTGAGGCTACAGCAGAAAAACCTATCTCACATAGGTAGGATGTGGCAAAAGGAAGCAGAATGGCCAGGGCTCTCTTACCCAGCAGTGGGTAATCTTTCTCCACTCCAATCCAAAATGCAGCCAGTGTCTTTGACTGAAACTGCAGCCTCATTGTGGAATCAGAGGTCACATCAATGAACTGTTCCTCCTCTGATGTGCTGAAGTCAGGAGGTGGTGTGGCATTGAAGGGGTCACGGATCCAGTCATATTCTTTGTGATCCTGCACCAGGAAATATTTCTGGAAGTGGTTCTGAAGGGCAGAGATGTGTGCTGTCATGCATGGGATCACTGTGTTCTGCAGTTTGTTGTCTTCAATGAATGATTTCAGGTTCTCAAATGAGTCCACATTTCCAACCTTCAGTCGCTGCAGCCACATCGCAAGTTTTTCTGGTGAATGATGTGATTTTATCTGCCAGATGTGGGAGGTGTGTATTTGTGCCCTGCAACTGCAAATTCACTTCATTCAGTTTCAGAAACATGTCACTGAGGTATGCAGTTTTCATGAGGAACTTGTTACAGTCAAATTTGTGGGGCAAGATCATTGCCCTCTTCCTTCAAAAAGATGCCGATTTCATCTCGCAGTTCAAAGACCCTGGACAGCACCTTCCCACGTGACAGCCATCGGGACTCGCTGTGAAAGAGAACAGCTGTGTGGTCGGAGCCCATTTCCTCCTCGCACAGTGCCGCAAAAATCCGGGCTTTGACGGGTCGTGTTTTGATGTAGTTGACGGTGGCAATAACGTCGGTCATTACATCATTCAGCTCGGGACTCAGCTGTTTAGATGCCAGGGCTTCGCGGTGTATCATGCAGTGCGTCCACTGCACACTGCGGGAGACGCGCTTGATGAGCGCTTGCAGCCCTGCCCGTTTCCCCAGCCATCGCCTGTGCTCCATCAGTGCAGATCCCCACACAGTCCTCCCATTTCAGGTTGGCCTCTTTCAAGTGAGAATCAATGATTTTTAAACAGTTCTTCTGCTGTGGCTCTGCCAGGAACTTTTTTGCAGAAAAGCAATTCCTCCCTCATGTCATCTCCATCGATGAATCTGACGTACGTAATGAACAAACAGTCTTTGTTACTGTCCGTGGCTTCATCCATCTGAAGAGAAAAGCGGCTGGCACGCACTTTGTCATGAAGCTGCTCCTCTATGTCCTTTGACATGTCATAAATGCGCCTGCCGATGGTGTTGTTGGACAGAGGAATAGCTCTTAATTTGCTGGCTGCAGAGTCATCAAGCATAGTTGATACCATTTCCATAGCACAGGGAAGTATTAATTCCTCCGCTATTGTGTGTGCGGCTTTTTACACTGCGCCACTCGGTAGGCAACTTTATATGAGGCGAGTTGAGCATTTGCCGGCACGGATGCAGCTTTAGTAAGGATGGACTGTTGAGCACGGCAGTTTACGAGTTTTTGTCTGAAAAATTCAACTGGCTTGCCTTTGTGCTCTGGATGATTTGTCTCCAAGTGTCGTCTCAGCTTATTCGGCTTCAAGCTGTCGCAAGCTAGCACTTTAAGACAGACAACACACTGCAGTCTCTCCTCGTCACCCACCGTTGTACAGGTGAAGCCGAAATCAAGATATGAGTCATCATATTTCCTTGTCTTTGCCTTGGAATGTTCTTGCTTTGGAAGCACATTTGGCGATGCTTCATCCTCTGATTTGCGTTTACGTGGGAGCCCCGCGCCCCCTATCAAAAACTTCTCCATGTTACGCTTGCAGTGTGAATTACTGACTGACTGATTCATTTATCCCATCCGTGACCCACGCCCCCCCTGCAATGGCTCCGCGCCCCCCCTGGGGGGCGGGCCCCCCACTTTGGGAACCACTGCGCTAGCCCAATGGCTGAAGCCAGCCAGATGGCTGGAGCTAGCCGCAGTCATGATCCAGCTAGTCAGCTATCAGTTAACAAGCGAATGGCTGTCTGATTAGCCATCCTCCAGCAAGTTTCTTGCACAACACAACAATCCATATTACACCTAAAATTAGAATGATCATGCTCCCTCATGTCTTTGTTCAGTTTATGACAGTTAGCCATTTGTCAAAACACTGTGTTGCATCTGTCACTCATGAAACTGCGGCCCTAATTATGCGTACATTTGTGATTTAACTCATTCACTGCCATCAACGTCTATAGACGTCAATTGTGCAAAATATGTTTTTGAACAGGGGGTTGCTAGGAAACACTCTGGCGGAGCTTCTCAATAAATATAAGAGTTCTAAGCATCGTAGTTAGTGTTTAGATCCTCTAGATGGCAGCGTCCACACTTCCTATAAAGGCTGCCATGATGCAGATTTGTCTGAGGAGAAGATGGCGTAGCGTGGTAGCAAGAAGCAGTACAAGCAGCTCACACTTGAACAGTGTGTCGGTGTCAGTAGTTCGAGGAGTGAACGGAAAAAAGATGATGGAGGTGATGGAGATCATGGAGGAGGATCCGAGCGAATGAAACCAAGCGACCAAGCAGGTCCATGCGGAGTTCGGCCGCGCTCACGGTAGACTTTGCCCGTGTTGCCCGAGCCCTGCTCCTGAGAAAGTTCCGACCAATTTAATGAACTCGACGGAGATTTGTCGGACGAATGGCTGCCGGTTGGATCGGCTGAGAGCAGCAGAGACTCCAGCAGAGACTCGTTGCCAGAAAGGCCAGAGAGAGGTAAAAAAATAACTTTTTTTCTTTTGCTTTGTACCCGCAGATCATCCCTCCCTGCATCTGTTTCTAACCGTCCATGTTACGTGAGCGCCATGTCCTCCCACCAGTTCATTTACTGGAATATCTAGTTGTGCCGAATTTAGTTATTACTTTTCACCAGGAGATGGTGGACATGTGTGTCTGTAATCTGAGAACCATGTTTTAAAATTTTTGCCTAAAATGAGTTTGTAAAACACCCTCCAGCACAGACGCGTGGCGCAGCAGAGGGAGAAATGCAGGGCGTTGCAAGACTAGAGCGAATTAGTCTTTTTTCTTTTTTTTTTTCATTTACTCACGATGCTGAGAGGTTGGTTTACCGTCCACAAAGTACTTCGTCAGATTCTGGCTAACTCCGATTCCGAGGAGGAAGACATGCAGTTGTCCAGTGAAGCAGAAACTGATGTTATTGACGGCGAGTCCGCGCCCTTAATCCACAATCAACACACAGTATATCGGCTGCTTCGCCTCAGCGTGACCGGGGTAAAAACATTCTGCGATCGCCAAGCAGGTCGAGGTGTCAGGGGGGCTCATAACACCGCAAATATGGAAAAATGTAGCAGGGATGAAACAGTTCTGGCAACGAGGGAGAAGAACGCTAATGGCGCACCAGAATTCACAGTGATGATGGTGGCGGCTGATAGCTTAGAGAAGAAAAAGATTTTTTAAAAGTGGAGAATAAATTTTGATGAGCCTGTTGGTTATCCTGGAGACGATCTAAAGATATTTTCTCATTGACAGTATACCTTTATCTCAAACTGCTTTCAAGTTGGAGCATTTTGAAATCTTGATATCAAAATTGTATATTTTCTTGAAAAAAATTTCAGGTCCTGCACCCAGCAGAGGTCCCAGTTCTACACCTGTTTGTTAAACTGCCAAAGAAAGGTGAGTGTAAAAAAAAAAAGGGGGGGGGGGGGTACCTCCACACTGCAGCAATATCAAAAATATTTATGCTGATTGTATATATTTCTTTAATTTATAGGTTGTGCATTATTCAGGTGTCGTGGGGAAGATTCTGTCTGGCATGAAGATGTCAAAATGTGTTATATAATGTTGTGTATGTGTAAATAAATCATTATTTTTGCCATCAAAAACCTTCTGCCTTTTTTCCCTTTGGTTCTATAGAAGGTAACCACTGTTCAGATGTTTGAAGTGTCAGTAAAACAACAAATATTTGTGTTAAACTCATTGATTTGCCTCTTTTCACAAAAAGCTCATTTTCTCTATCAAAAATGAGTGATTTTGGTGAAACTTCCCCTTGTTCTACTGCTGATTACTTAAGATTGGAAGAAGGTAGAAACAAACTTTTTTTTCCTGATGAAAGAAGAGAGTCTACCCTTTATGTTGGTGGTTTCAGTGTTCACAGAGTCATAGAACACAATATTCTATGGGTCTTAGAAAATCAGTGAAAATGCTCCAAAACGCTGGCAGTATGAGGCTCTCTGCTGTGCAACTGTCTGGCAGTCAATGAGTTAATATAATTTCAACTGATACAGGTACATAAAGCTCTTTGTACAATTATTGTGGATGTAAAATCTGCGCCAGGCTGTAAACGTTTTTTTGTGCTTTAAAGTTGGGCATTCGGACATGGCGGCCAATGGAAATTGATTCACTCTTGCAGTCTCTTCCATGAAGTGCGATTTTCCCTGCTTCTGCAATGGATTTAGACCAGTGGTTCTTAACCTTGTTGGAGCTACTGAACCCCACCAGTTTCAAATGCACATTGACCAAACCCTTCTTTATTGAAAAATAAAACCATAGGTATATGTTTTACTGGCGCATAAAATGAACTGTACATTAACATCACTGTGTTCAAAGAACAAAACCAATACAATGCATGAACGGCATGAATTACATACTTTATTTATTATATTTATCATTAATTTTCTGAACCCGCTTTATCCTCACTAGGGTCACGAAAAATAACATTTTTTTCAGTTCTACACTAGAATTGCCTAACTTGGCATTACAAATCATGCAGACAGGACGCCGACTCCCATCACGTTCTGTTATACATGTGAATCCATATTGTACATAGTCGTCCAACCACTTTCTTTTTTGGTCGACATCATTAGTATGGATTGAAATACTAAAGAAATCATAGATGTACCATCACGACAGTCATAAATCAAATACTGAACACACCAAATTCTCTGCAGCACAGATTGGCCGAGCAATGTAACGTGATCACCTGTAGCCAGTGACGGCCAAGGGGGGCGTGTCATTATGAATTATATGAGTCAGGTGCACGTCTTGACCTCCGCCGAACACCTAAGACCAACTCACTGAATCGAACCCAGGGTAAGAACCACTGCTTTAGGCAAAAACGATTTCATATAGGAGGTTCAACTCCATGGCATTTTGTGAAATTGACTTATATTTTTAAAATCTCCCAGCAATGCTTTTAGCAGGAGTTATAACCCATAAAACCAGGGCTGATCTTCCAACCAATGCATTTACATTACCCATTTAATTTTGCTTTCACACTCGTGGCTTAGGTTTAAACACGTAAAACCACGGGTCTTGGAAACGGCCGCGGCTCGAGTTAAAATGAATCATCTCCAAATGTCTCCCTCCCGTTACAAACATCCTGTTTGTAGCTCACCATCCAATCTACATTCAGCACGAGCGTTGGGCCTTCTTAATGTCCCACAGAGACACATTACTTTAATAGCTGTAAAGAAAAGAAAAAGGAAACAAAATTCACGTTGATCCGCACAAATAAAACGATGCCTCCGTTGTATTTTTTTATGAGGAATCTGGGTAAGATTTGTATTAATGTCGGTTGGCAACAGCTCAATCCTTTGTCAGTGGCCAAGGCTGTAAAGGGAGGTAATGTTGCTATGCAGTGTCCTTGTTGTAATGAAGGCACACAACTAAGGGCGGAGCTTCAGGGGGGCTGGGGGGGCAGTACTCTCCCGGCCTGGGAGAGTACTGTGAATGCTGGTAGCTACTTCCACAATAACTGGTGTGTCTCCCGCGTGACGTCACATCCACATACCGCTGAATACATTTTAGACAATATATTATGCCGTAATACTACAGGTTTGATTGATTTCAAAATGACATGGTCGCTCTTCGTGGTGTTGAACTCTTACTATCAAATGCTTTAACCTTTGGGTCACACGTAATAATGCTTGTAAGCCCCGCTGTTGCGAGCATAAAATGATGTAATACAACCCGGTCATGTGCCCCGCCCCCGGCCCGGCAGTTACATGTTCTGCTGCTGATTAGCAGCAGAACACAACCACGATTAGTCAGGTCAAGCAGAGATCCATGAATACACAAGGACATGACACCCTGGTAACCAAGAACATAGACAAGCTTAAGGCCTCCAGTAGTGTAACTGTAACAAGTTAATGTTACAAGCCTCACACGGTCCAGGCGCTTATGCGACTAACAGTATGTTCTGTTTAAACAGGATAAGGAGAGACACAAAAAACAGATGCTTGTTGTCGTTGACCAGGCTCGTCTCTGTATTTATTTACATTTTCTTAAGTTCCTTTTTCTTTGAATACAGATAATTTCTTTTAGTGAACATTTTAAAATAAAGAACACTACGCTCAAAGTGCCTTCATTATACAACTGGCAATACCCTTCAAAGAAAGTAAACTATGCAGCTTATCACCTCCCTACTGCGTTAGTCCATTTAATCAATTTCTTGGATAAACAGAAAGCCATATGGATGTACAGCATATATATGTAGTGGAACAATTTGTTATCAAATACTTTTTTACATTTTTATGTACACTTCAATTAGGGTTGCCAACTCCCTGAAGCTGGAAAGAGGGACATTTTTTGGACGGGGGGTCTGGGGGGGTCCTTACCCAGAAATATTTGTGTTTCTTAGATGCAATTTCCTGCATTTTAAGGCATTGAAAAGACTGACGTCTTGCCACCCTACCCATGCCAGAAATGATTATGTTTTCTTATCCAGACCACAATCCTACTAATTTCAGGATAATTTTGTGAAATTAATTATGCATGTTGCACACAAAATGTTGCACATTACAACATACATTGCTGATTACAACCGTCTCCCAAAGCAACGTATACATGCAGGTCGGCGTAGCCTATCACAGTTCCCTGATCAGAATGTGTCATCATACACCAGTCTGTTATCATTGGACAAAATACTTTGTAAACATTGAGTTTTGGGGCATAGTAGAATGTGTCATCAATCAGCAGTCTATCACTGGAGGAAATGCTTCATAAACATTCCATTAAAAAATGCCGTCAAAACTATGATTGAAATGCGGGACGAGAGCAGTTCTTCACGGGGCAAATAAAATTCACCTAAAAAACGGGATGTCCCGGGAAAATCGGGACGGTTGGTAACCCTAACTTCAATCCACATCAAGTTATTATTTGCCAGACTTTAGCAATGTAATTAGACCGCCACATTTACAGGACAGTTATCCCGCTTTACAGTTTAACTTATTTCATGAACATTTAGAAAACATTCCCAACAAATTATTATAATTGCTAACATCTTCATTGAAATATAGTTTAACAGCGCTATTGTAATTTGTGTAGTTCACCTAATTTGAACCTCAGTAAAAGTATATGTCAAGGAGCTTTAACAGAAAATTAAATTTACACTATCAGGCAGACGCCATCTTGGTAGAGGAATGCATCGAACGCCATTGTAATCGGCGGGAAAATTAAGCTTTTAACATCACCAAAACCACGAGTCCTCATACCACAGTAATCAAACCAATGTCATGCAGGTTTTAAAAGTCCTTAGAAATATTTTACGATACATTTCACTCATTACTAACCTGTTTAATCAGGATAAGGAGAGACACAAAAAACAGATGCTTGTTGTCATTGAGCAGCTCAGCTCTGTATGAGAGCGGAAGAATGGCGCAGCTCCCTGCACAACCGGCGCACCTATGTCCCCCTTGTGGCGCAGTTAAGAACTGCACCTCGAACGTATCCGAATATTATCCACTGTGATATATAACACCAGATACTCAAAATATTAAAAGGATTCAAACAAAGAAAATGCACAGAAAAATATCTCTCTTGTTGTGACCATACATTTGTAGGCGTCACATTAACATCCTCGTACTTCATGGTTTTATGAAAAGATTGTGAACGTTTCACACATATGAGACCGTGTTTCGGCAAACAGCTGCTGCAGCTGTGCTGCCCACCCTTTCTCCTCTATATATGCTCAACGTCTACAGTAAAGATGTAAATGAACAGGAACTTGTATGTATCTAAACAATAGAGAAAAGATGCCATGGTTACCACATCCCAGGAGTCTTTATCTGTGTGTCTGGTAAATCTGGTTTCTCTGGAGCTTAGGACGTCACCAATCATTGGGTTTATTATGTTTATCTTTTTTCCAACTAATTAACGAGTTAATGTCACTATCATTTATTAAAATGTACTGCTTGTAATTGAAACTCTGGTGGAGAAATTACTGTTGGTCCTTTCTTTTATCTGTTAGTGTTTCGCTCTTGCTGTCTGACTGACAACAAGGTGACATGTTTGCTTCTTTTGTTCTCTTCTCATTGCTAAATTGACAACCCCCCTTTTTTCTACCATGTTAACAGAGTTTATTCTCTATTCTCTAAGTCTGCACATTCAGAGAGAGGTCATTTCAGAATGCTGGATCGTTCAGAATGACAAAGACAGAAAGGCAGGCAGTACCAAAACAACCGGTGGCGTCAAATGAGGCAGGATTTGAAGCTAAAAGTCATGGCCTTAAATCATGACACAGCAGTTTTAGCAAGTTTAGGCCTCAGAATGAATTTTAACATTACAACCATACACGCTCTGCTAGAAATAGATACATGCTTTGTTCACCCAATTACTTCATTTGACATTTATTTTCTTGGTGCAGCAAAATGCAGGCTTGTTCTAAATATTGGCAAAATATTATGCATTAGCATCTCTGCAAGTTTTGTAAATAAGTCAATAGTTAAGTTGTCTACCATGGAACAAAGTTCTTTTTTTGGTTTTAATGCCTACATTTTCTGCCACATTGAGAGAGCAAATGCTTTATAACATTTGCATTATTTATTAAGCTTAGCCTACACACTGTCTAAACTTTTAGCAGTCCTTGTGCAAAAATCTAATATAATCTAATATGCAGGACAGGATAGCGTACATAATATACCACCCAGTGTGTATTTTTCTGCCCCCGTTGGCACAATCCACAAATGTCACATCCTTAATTGCATCCTTTTTTTAAAAATATTAAAAGCAGAGAAATTCTGCTGAACTTCTGTCTCGTATTTTAATGATTAATACGAGCAGAAAGAAAAATACAGGCTACTTTCCTACGTAGTACTTCAATTAATACGGATTTATAACTGCTTTTTCCAAAATGTAATGATAATAATTGAAAAAAAAAGGTTAGCCATACCCATTTACTTTGCAGAAATTAAACAGTAAAAAGAAGAACTTATCCAAACACTGGAACTCAAAGACGTCAAGTTTAAAGCCCCCAAAATCACGTCAAGTCAAATATTTTTTCATCCTTTTATCAACCCTGTATTCAATAATTGTTTTCAGAGTTATCTGGACTAAATGGAGTTGATAGTGAACCCAGAAACGAGGAAGTTTGAACATAAGAAAAGCAAAACAATGACACTACAGACAAGTCAACAACTACTAATATTAACAGAAGGAAATTAGAAAATGACAATACTTCTTTTATATTCTAATATGGGTCATTCAAAAGGAATGGTGGTGTGCTTAAACTTGGAGCTGGTACTGTATTTATACAACCACTCCTCATGGTGCCAAGATGATAAAGTCTAACGACTTCCTTTACCCTTTTGGCTACACTGAATGTCTAATGACTAAGGACTGCTCCCAGAGCAGACGTGCCCCGTAATTAATCTTCTTACTCTCAGCAGCTCCAGAGCATCTGCAGCACGCTTTGCATATGCGCTACGATGCGATATGGGGCAGCGTGATGGGACTGGGATCCCTCGGAGCCCAACGCAAATCTGACAGCAGCGAGCACTGTTATGTTGCTGCAGGTGAGAAAGCGGTTTCATTAGTCAGAATCTTTGCAGTCAGGTGGAAAACACGCTTGGCGCACGAGGGCGGTGCTGGTTTGGATTCAAGTAAGTTCCATTTTCTGTGCGGTCACAGCTTGATGCCTGGCGTCAACACGACTTTGTTTGCCGACTGGAATTTGTTAATATGGTAGGAATCATTTTGGCATTCGATAGCATGCAAACAAATTTTTTTCTCACCCTGGGTCATAGGGCGGTCTCTTCAAAATCCACCAAACAGAATACATCTTGAATCACAACTGAGGAACCTTCCGGACTGGATAGTACGCTATAAATCTGAGAAATTCCCAGAGAAATTAATGGAAACAAGGCAATCCCAGGACTTCACACTATAATGTGGAAAGCAGCGTAATGTGGAATTTTAAAAATCTAAAAAGGTCTCACGACTGCCAATACAAATCTAAACTTGTATGATCTTGAACTATATTTAAAAGATGCCTGAGTTACACCCTCAATGGTCATCGTGTTAATGGAGCGTATAGGGAGGGATGCGCAGTTAAAAATCATTAAGGTTGACCAAACAGTTTGGATGTTCAGTCACTTCAATCAAAAAGAGGTAATGATCTGTCTTTGGCAAAGGAGATGCCCCATGAAATCTCTCATAAAAAGGGGAAAAATTAAAAATCTAAGGAAAACTGGGTTTATTGCTCTTGGAATTTACGATGCACAATTCAGTAACAAGTCAGGTCTAGTAAAGCTGAAGCCTCACAGAATGGGGAAAAGCATGGCGGTTTGGTTTTGGAGTGGCTTTGCTCCGTCCTATGCTGGACCGAGATCCCACAGCCAGTAAGTTTAGCATAGTATCTATGTACGAGTCAGAGTCACTGATGGCGTTTTATTTCAAAATTTCACCAGATTCTCTTTGTGTCTCGTGTCTGACTTCTGATAACTAGATGTGCAGTGTGGAAATTACACAATAGCCTCAAGGAGAGAAGAGTGTACGGCGACTGCTCTCATTGACTTGAATGGCCATGACTTTCACATCCTGTGGGACTTGATCTTAAGATTTTCAAATTGGGACAGTGCTCATTTTCAGACTGCACATATAAGAATGTTAGAGTATACTATGCAATTTAGTCTAATTCGTGTTAAGTTGAGGTTTCACTTCTGTTCTCTACCCTGATTGTTCAGTCCCTTTGAATATGCTGTATACTGTCTTTCTCCTTCCCATGCCAGTTTGTTTCAGTCAAGGGCCTATTTACATTCAGCTTGCTCGTCTGAATAAAATGTGAAATGATGTAAATAAGATTGCAGTTCCTTGATTGGCCACAGGAGGCTGACTCCAAAGGTGAGTTAATCTCCACTGACTCCCATGTTAAAACATAGAGGTTTGCAGTTGAAAAAAAACATAAATGGAGACTGTTACAAAAAGCAGTTTTGGTCTCCAGAGCTGGATTCCACATCCACAACAATTTTATGGTATAAAATTTACTTATAATGAGAGCTGTGCTCTTTTGAATGAGAGCTCGCTGTGGTCAAAGGCTAGTTACCATCATTTTAGCTATTTGGCCCTTAGCACTGTCTTGACTTCAAAGCTGTGAATAAAGACCTAACACAGCACAGTCAGTCATTCTTATTTTAAAGACTATATGGCTTATTGTGCCGTTAACTGTATCAGGAGTACTGTTTTGGGATGGAAGAGCTCAAGGGTGAAGCTTAGCTGAAGAAGCTATCTTTGCTGCTGATGGAAGGCTGCCTGCTAACCGGAGGACGCCAGCTGACTTCTACAACTAGCTCATACGCTAATACCACTTGCAGCAGCTGGATCCTCTGGTCGAGCTTCGCCTCGGACTGTTTCAGGACCACTCCAACTGTAGCGCTAAACTAACAGGTGGTCTTTCACGCTCCACCGCGCTCAGCTACCCGTTGCTCAGAGAGTGAGGCTTATGGTTTTACCACCCTGTTGTGCTGCTGTGCTCAGTTGTCCATTTTTAGCTTCCTTTTTTTTCTCCTCTCATTGGAATAGGGACAACCAGAATATGACTTGTAAGGGGTAAAAACCTTGTAAGGGGCTTTGCTAACACGCGTCTTTCTCCAGTCATCCCAGGAAAACAGACGGGATCACCACTCGCCCCAAATGCAGTAGTAACGACTGGTTTAGACCAGTACTGCCACCGTTTTCACCGTTTTCACTGTACTCGGGTTTCATCTTTAATATCCTGCGATGCCAGTGTAGTTTTTTGTTTAACTAAAACAACTTTCATTTGCTACTTCTGCCAGCCAGAATCCTGCATTTAGCTCCCCAACTCTTCCCCTCCCAACGTTGTGCTTAAACACACTAACAATTATTGGTGATGCCATTTAGCATATTTATTAGCTTCTTGTATATTATTTCTAAATTACCCCGACTGTAATTAAAGCAGGTTGCTCACACAAATAGGGAACACATAATTCTAACACGACCGAGGCAAAGAATTAGCAGCCTACACGATGTCACAGGCAGAGCAAGTATTTTCTTTTTCTCTCCCGTTTGTTTTGCCTCTTGTTTGCTTTCGCTCGGCCTCTGCCGGCATCACACATTCCCCTCTGCTCTCTCTCTGTCTACCCGTCTCACTCTGATTCGCCTTCCGTCGCTCTCTCTCTCTCCCCGTCTCTCATGTTTATTTCATATGGGCCCTCCAGCATCTGAAAATAAATAAATTATACATTTCATTATGCACTCATTTCAAAGCTCCTTTCAGGAAAGGGATTGTGCTCATTTGTCCCCGAGCTTCTGTTTATCCTAAACGTCTGCATCAGACATGATCACGAGCATCTGGGAGCCCTGACCGTCCGGGCCCATTCGTCATGTACCAGACCTAATTTCCACAAAGTTCACGTTACTCTTTCTAATGCCGCAGCCTGGCACTGATCCTGGGATTAGATTTGGCAAGCAGACGGTGGACGCGCACCAAAGGAATGCTAACACGAAATAGTACGCGCGGTCGGTGTCAGTCAAGCTAAAGCTCGACCTGACGCAGGCAGGTTTCATGTTTTTTAAAAAGCGTTAGGGTGAAAGTGTTTCATAAATGTCATTTGATTTTTTCTCCTCTGACTGCACACTGGCTTTACCGTCCCACACCTTTATCTACGCGTCACGCGTTTCGCGTTCGTGCTTTTGTGCCATCTTGGTGGGCCATGTGTTGTGACGTTAGCAGCATTGGGTTCTTGGCCCTGCCTCTGCAGCCCCCCCCCATGCTGAGGGTCAGTTTGACCCGTGGTGATGATGATGTAAAGGTCCGTAGAGCCGTCTGAAGGGAAGTTTATTCTGGTAAGACACACAAAGTGGGGACCCGGTAGATGACAGATTTACCGAAGTCCACTCGAGATCACCTGTGCGCTCCGTAAGTGCACATATGGCACGCCAGTTCATGTAGCTTTACGTGCACACGTATGTATTCATGTTGTCACGTAGTGCCAGTAAAAATGCTTGGACACATTCTCCGGCCCATATGGACCCTCAAAGCCATCTGTCCCACTGCGTGGATGCCAGGATCGGCTCCACAAGTCTCCTCTCCCTCCACTGGGCCACAGTTCCTCCACACTGCAGTAAGCCACCACAGTTTAGGCCGTTATTACATGAACTGTGGTAACCCAACAGGAACACCAGCTACGTGTCAACAAACGGCTTCCCATCAGAAGAAATGCACAAATCTTAAATGCATTGTGTTATTGTATTAAATATTTAACACACAATACATTCATTGAGAAGCCATACCGGGAAGAATATTAAAGGCATATACAGCCTGGAAAATATCTTATATATTCATTCATATCTCAAATGAATTAACACCACTTATAAATGTGTGTTACTTAAACTGGTAAAAATATATAACCCAAAATTTATTTATTTATTTATTTTATTTATGGTTTATTTGACATGGACAGGTGCACATTAATAAACATAAAATATAAATGTGCCAGAATTAGCCAAAATGGCTATTTTACATCTGTTGTCCATGGACTGATGTTAACAGGTCAGATGCATACTAAAGGAAACAAAATCATAAACATCATGTTAAATGATTAAAAGACACATAAGAAATATAAAAAGAGGATGATTAATAAAGGAAAAACAGGGAAAGAGAAAAAAGGAAGTTAAATAAAGAAAAAAAAGATAAAGATATAAGACAATGTACAACTAATAACAAGTAGAGGTGCTGACAGTGTGATGTTTAGTGTTGACATATCTGGTGGCTAACAACCACTTTTTTAGGTTGTATTTGAATGTATGGTATGTACTTATATCTCTAATGTGGGATGGTTTTATGTTCCACTCAGGTGCAGCTCTAATGGAAAATGCAGATTGGCCAAAACTGCTTTTTCTCAGTAAATCAGTAAGGAAGATGCAAATAAGAATAAGGAGAAAGGAACTCTTCATGCCTTCAATTTCGTTTCGATCCCAAGACATTTTATCTGTTATAGTCAACCTCAGATGAACAAAAACGTGTAACTTTTTTTACCGCGCTATAACTGAACAAAAACAAAGCCAAAAACAAATGGATCATGTGGGCAACACCAAGCACCCCCATGACTCAGTAGTTTGTAGATCTACCTTTAACAGCAGACACTTGGAGTCATTGTTTCCTGCGTCACTTTATCACATTGTTGTGGAGGGATTTTGCCCCATTCTTATCTGGTTGTTTGTTTGGCTCTTTTAAGCACCCCCCCTCCCCAACTGCATTTCAGTTGGGTTCAGGTCTGGACTTTAACACAATTCCAACACAATGGCTGGAAAATGACAGAAACATTCTCATGCAGATTTGCTTGTGTGCATCAGATTATTGTCGTGTTGCGTGACCCAGTTTTAATCGATGTTATGCCGTCAGCCAGATGGTCTCTGGAATTCTCTAGTGTACACGGGGGTTCGAGGTCCGCTGAATGACTGGAAGATGCTTAGGCCCTGAGGCCTTGGCTTGTTGAAAACCAACAACAGCAACAACGCCAAATCCCTACTCTTCCATCGCAGTTCTTCACAGAGGAATACCATGTTTGGTTTTAGCCAAACTGGGGATTTAGGCCAAACAACTCCACTTTGGGCCCAGTCTGTCCATAGGACATTGTTCCAGAAGCCTCAGTTTGTTGAGATGCAGCTTTTCAAATCTCTCTTCCATGTTTGTTTTAAAACAGAAGAGGATTTCTCCCCATAACCTATCCAAGCAAACCTTATTTGTTAACTTCTTCTAATTGGGTTGTCATTGATTTAATTGCACGGTATGACCTTATGGTAAATTTTCCAGGATGTCCCACGACTGGCAGCTGCCTTTAATGCTTTTCACTTGTGAATAAACTTTCTTACTGTACAATGCTGAACTCCATATTGTTTAGGAACTACTTCATATTCTCAGACGAATGAGCAACCATTGCCTCTGAGACCATTGCTTATATGTGTCCCTCTTTGCATTGTGTTATAACACCTGAATGCTCCAAACTGGGCTTATACACTGTCTGGACAAAAAAAAAAAAAGTCGCCACCAAAAAAAAGGTCATTCGCTCTAATAATTTGTTGGACCGCCTTTAGTTTTGATTACAGCACGCATTCACTGTGTCATTGTTTCGATAAGCTTCTGCAATGTCACCAGATTTATTTCCATCCAGTGTTGCATTAATTTTTCACCCAGATCTTGTATTGATGATGGTAGAGTCTGACCGCTGCTCAAAGCCTTCTCCAGCACATCCCAAAGATTCTCAGTGGGGTTCAGGTCTGGACTCTGTGGTGGCCAATCCATGTGTGAAAATGATGTCTCATGCTCCCTGAACCAGTCTTTCACAATTTGAGCCTGATGATCCTGATCCTGGCATTGTCATCTTGGAATATGGCCGTGTCATCAGGGAAGAAAAAAAACCCATTGATGGAATAACCTGGTCATTCAGTATATTCAGGTAGTCAGCTGACCTCATTCTTTGAGCTCATACTGTTGCTGAACCTGGACCTGACCAACTGCAGCAACCCCAGATCAGAACACTGCCCCCACAGGCTGGTACAGTAGGCACTAGGCATGATGGGAACATCACTTCATCTGCCTCTCTTCTTACCCTGATGCTCCCATCACTCTGGATCAGGGTCAATCTGGACTCATCAGACCACATGACCTTCTTCCATTGATCCAGAGTCCAATCTTTACGATCCCTAGAAAATTGAAGCCTGTTTTTCCAGTTAGCCTCACTGATTAGTGGTTTTCTTAAGGCTACACAGCTGTTCAGTTGAGTTCCCCTAGCATTGTGCATGTAGAAATGCTCTTACTTTCACTATTAAAACAGCCCTGAGTTCTACTGTTGTTTTTCTTCAATTTGATCTCACCAAACATTTAAGTGATTGCTGATCACTTGAGGATTTTTTTCCGGCCACATTTCCTCTTCAAAGACGATGGGTCTCCACTATCCTTCCAGTTTTTAATAATGCGTTGGACAGTTCTGAACCCAATTTTGGTAGTTTCTGCAATCTCCTTAGATGTTTTCTCTGCTTGATGCAGCCAATGATTTGACTCTTCTCAAACAGACTAACATCTTTCCCACGACCACGGGATGTGTCTTTGACATGGTTGTTTAGGAAATGAGAAGCAACTTACTGCACCAGTTGTGGTTAAAAAACTTGTTGCCAGCTGAAAGATAATTGCCCATGCAGTAATTATCCAAAAGGAGGCTAGTACCTATTTGCTTAGTTAAATCCAGGTGGCGACTTTTTTTTTTTGGCCAGGCAGTGAATAAGGTCTGCACATCTGCTGATGATGATCAGATTATCAGAGGTTGAGGATTAGCAGAACCTGGTTGCAACTCACCCTCTTAAATCCTTTAGAAGTAGTGAGGAGGTACTTGGTATTGCCCATATATCCATCCATCCATCCATCCATCCATCCATCCATCCATGTATATTTATGTTGAATAGATAATGTCAAGATGAAAGCTTATCAGCAGTCTATTTTGATGTTTTTACGCATAAAAACATGTGTTGTATGATTGGAAATTTCAAGTTAGATATCAAATTAAAAAAAATTGTATCTATTATAAATCTGTCAACTGTGATGGACTGGTGACCTGTCCAGGGTGGACCCCTGGCTTTCACCTGAAGAGAGCTGGGATAGGCAGATCCCCATGACCCTGCAGAGGATTAGGCGGGAATAGATAATGGATGGATGGATGAATCTGTCAAAACTGCCTTTGTGACACAGATGAATCCATTCATCTGATGAATCCATTCATCTGTCTTGCTTACTCAAGACCCAGTCTTAAATTTGTTCCTGGTGCCTCCTTTGTGCATTCATAGATTTTAGTCAAAAGCAAGAAAAATGTATCTGATCTCTGTCTGGTTGCGTCTCCAGTGATATCTCGGGTACAACATGATGACTCACCGACTGTGGCACTGAACCCCCCCCCAGGGGAGCCAGTCTGTTTGGACGACTGCTCCAAGGAGCCGATAGGCTCACCTTAAAAGGTGTGATGTTCTCTTCAGAAATGTAACTTCACCCAAAAACAAAAAAAAAAAAAACAACCTCTTCCGCTACCTGGTCGAGCCTTTTCTGACAGAATATAAGTGAGAAAACCAAGGGTTATTTTTGTGTTTTTGCCCATTCTTTGATCACACAACTCCTTCTTGTGTAAATTTCAAAAAAGGCCCTTGAGGAATAGAACATTGGAAAGACAAAGGAAGCATAAGTTTTAAAGTTACCACTGATTTACAGGCCTTTTTTAAAATTCTTTATCATGGTAGGTGGTTTTGAAGTTGAGGGTGCACGTACATGACAGTATTTAGCCAAATACTGTCCACTGATAGTTTTCAGCTCTATGTATTAAATCATGCACCCTGGCCCCTTTTTTTGATTAGTCTGAACCTGAAATGAGGGAAACTCAGGGTTTTCCATTTTATGTGACAGTACCTTAAGTAACTTAACCCAAAGAAAGATAGTTAACTTGAGTCCGTTTCAGAAACCGAGGCATCGTATACTCTGAGTCTAATACTGCGGTAACTTCATGAAGCTGAAGTGGAGCTAATTTCATCAGTCGGTCTCATAAGGTACGTTCTGGAGATGTCTGAGCAATGACGCGTCCTCTCACGAATGAAGAGATTTGTTAGAGCGTTGCCATTTATCCGAACAGTTACATCGGGTACATGCATGCTCTCTCCATCTGTACAAACTTAAAAAAAGGAAATTTTCCCATTGTGACTATGCCCTTACTTCACACCAAATATTTGTGGGTTTTTTTGTTGTTGTTGTTTTTGCAGGACCCAGGACTTGCAAATCCCAACAAACCTGTAGGATTTGTGGCCAGGACTTCAGGTAGCCGACATGATTGAGAAGTTGATGTCATTATTGATTCACAATCATATTTTTAACAGTATCCTGCTCCCACCTCCGTGAGTAAAGGAGATTTCCCAAAGTGACTGGATCTATTGATGGCACCCATAATCCCTTCAAAGCTCCTTTTAATGATTTCTCCTTTGCTGGGGCAAAAATTTATTAAGGTGACTGACAAGCAAGAGCCCTTTACGTCTGAGATCCACGTACTGTAGTCCCAGTATCGGTGTCCTGGGACCGTTGTGCTTTTGCTGCAACGCCACCTTCTGTTTGGGTAACAGTTTAGCAGCTCATCCAGACTGATTAAAAGACAGCAAAGGCGGTATTTTGAATATCCACCGAAATACTTCTTTCAGTGCAAATATTTACAGTTCGACTTAACAGTTCGACTCTCTCTCTCTTCTCTCACTGGAACTGTATGTTAGGGATGGAACGATTACCGGTAATACGGTAAAGCACGGTAAAATTTTACGCGATAATGATTACCGTTTTTGTTTGACTTCATCTTATTATCGCAGTCGATTACCAGGATATGTAATATCAGCCTCATTCAAGTCTGCCAGCGACTCACGACTGTATCTCGCGTGAAAATGTAGCTTGTAACATCGGTATTGTAACGTAAGCATGGCGGGAAGTGGTGATAGCACGCAGGATATTTATCAACCCACTAAAATGACAAAATCCAAGGTCTGGGCATACTTTGTTTTGGTTTTTTTTAAGAATGCAGAGGGACAACTGGTGGAGGACAATTATCCTGTCTGCAGAGCACTTGTTTACATTTTATTGCAATTTGTAGAAGCAACTTGAAGGAGCTAGGCTAATGCTTCAAGCTACTGAGATGTTTGACCAAGAGTAACCTGGTCGACGCGCTTCGCTAACTCACATTTCGTAAACGTTACCGTTGCGTGTTGATCAAAAAAGGACCGGAACGATGTTCTTCTGATGCAGCTGAAATATTAATTTATTCCATTAACTGATCCGACAACCATAACGCCGGTAGTTAGCGCCACAGCGGTCAAAAACCTTTTGCCCTTCCAGGTCAAACACCTAACCAATAACAGGCAGCTACCTTTATACCTGACCCTCAGGTAACAACACAGCGACACCCACAGACACACAGAGTGAACTACAATTCATAACAACATATTTGGCTCCTTTACAACTGTTTCTTTATTTGCACATTTATACGTGTTTAAGGTTCAGCTTAAAGTTCAAAGTTTTTTTCATTTGAACTTCACTATAATTTTTGTTCCTGATAATTGTTTGCATATTTTGACCTACTATGGTTGTTAAAGTACCGTACCGTACCGTCTTCTTCCGCTTATCCGAGGTCGGGTCGCGGGGGCATCAGCCGGAGTAAGGAAGCCCAGACCCCCTCTCCCCGGCCACTTCCTCCAGCTCCTCTGGGGGGATCCCAAGGCGTTCCCAGGCCAGCCGAGAGACATAGTCCCTCCAGCGTGTCCTGGGTCTTCCCCGGGGTCTCCTCCCAGTGGGCCGTGCCCGGAACACCTCACCAGGGAGGCGCCCAGGAGGCATCCTAACCAGATGCCCGAGCCACCTCATCTGGCTCCTCTCGATGCGGAGGAGCAGCGGTTCTACTCTGAGCCCCTCCCGGATGACCGAGCTTCTCACCCTATCTCTAAGGGAGAGCCCGGCCACCCTGCGAAGGAAGCTCATTTCAGCCGCTTGTATCCGCGATCTTGTTCTTTCGGTCACTACCCAAAGCTCATGACCATAGGTGAGGGTGGGAACGTAGATCGACCGGTAAATCGAGAGCTTCGCCTTCCGACTCAGCTCTCTCTTCACCACAACAGACCGGCAACACCCGCATCACTGCAGATGCCGCACCGATCCGTCTGTCGATGTCCCACTCCATCCTTCCCTCACTCGTGAACAAGATCCCGAGATACTTAAACTCCTCCACTTGGGGAAGGACCTCATCCCCAACCCGGAGAGGGCACTCCACCCTTTTCCGGCTGAGGACCATGGTCTCGGATTTGGAGGTGCTGATTCTCATCCCAGCCGCTTCACAACCGGCTGCGAATCGCTCCAGCGAGAGCTGTAGATCACGGCTCGATGAAGCCAACAGAACCACATCATCTGCAAATAGCAGAGACCCAATCCTGAGGCCACCGAACCGGATCCCCTCGACACCTCGACTGCGCCTAGAAATTCTGTCCATAAAAGTAATGAACAGAATCGGTGACAAAGGGCAGACTTGGCGGAGTCCAACCCTCACTGGAAACGAATCCGACTTACTGCCGGCAATGCGGACCAAACTCTGGCACCGGTCGTACAGGGACCGGACAGCCCGTATAAGGGAGTCCGGCACCCCATACTCCCGAAGCACCCCCCACAGGAATCCCCGGGGAACACGGTCGAACGCCTTCTCCAAGTCCACAAAACACATGTAGACTGGTTGGGCGAACTCCCATGCCCCCTCCAAGACCCTGAAGAGGGTGTAGAGCTGGTCCACCGTTCCACGGCCGGGACGAAAACCACACTGCTCCTCCTCAATCCGAGATTCGACTATCCGACGGACCCTCCTCTCCAGGACCCCTGAATAGACCTTCCCAGGGAGGCTGAGGAGTGTGATCCCCCTGTAGTTGGAACACACCCTCCGGTCCCCCTTTTTAAAGAGGGGGACCACCACCCCAGTCTGCCAATCCAGCGGTACTGTCCCCGACGTCCACGCGATGCTGCAGAGGCGTGTCAACCAAGACAGCCCCTCAGCATCCAGAGCCTTGAGGAACTCCGGGCGGATCTCATCCACGTTAAAGTGTTTATTTAAATTTGCACCAGAAAAATAAGCTTTGTTCCTGTAATTTGTTTTGTTCATTTAAAATAAAACCTGTTTTATTTTGTTTCATTTTGATAAAATTTTGGCTTCTGATGTTTTAGTATGACAAGAAAATCAGAAGATTTTGTGAAATTATTTAAATGTATGTGTTTTTGGACATTTGTACAGCAACAAAGAATACCGCGATAATATCGTAAACCGTGATAATTTGGTCACTATAAGCAAGATATCAAATTTTCGATATCGTTACATCCCTGCTGTACGTTACGTCTAAAAATCTTTTACTGGGACATAGTTCCAGGCCGTTCAAGCCAACTTCGACTGCTGCAGGGAGCTCCAGGCAACACAGTCTTTCTTAGTGTGGGATTTTAAGACACTGAGCCAATGATGTATCACCTTTCCTCAAGGTGTCTGTGAGCTGCATGACTCGGGGGGCCGTCGCCGACTCAAGATGGCCGTCGTGACAGAATCACGGGGATATCTTTGGTCTTTTGTCCAAATCAGCTGCGATGGCCGCCGCACTGGTCTTGCGTCCCATGACTAGCTAATGTAATCCGATGATCTTCTATTTAAAATACACTTGAAATGACGTATTAATTAATGAGACCTAGCATCACTCTAAAGAACAATAAAGAATCCCAAGTTGTCCCCTTCTCCCCAACCATGACCAGGAACACGTCCATCTGTTCCGCCGTTTCTTTTTTTTAAAGCATTTTTTACAGACCGCTACAACAGGGAGCGGTTTATTTTTTCTGCATCAGTTGAAGCCTACGATTCACCGGGGCTCATCACCGTACAGTCCACACATACCATTCATTGCGTGATGCCCAACGTTAAGCCAATGCAAATCAAACAGTGCGAGATGTTATAACCTTGATGTCATATCATTTACACATCTGCCTTGATGACAAGATGAATTTCAACATTGCTACCCACCAGTGCTTATCAGTGTGGTTTTTAATGTATTAGCAGTCAAAAATTGAACTAAATGAATAGAAAAGCATGAAAGTAATATGCACCTTTATTTTCACAATATTTTCCTTGTGGAACTACTGCAGTGTCAGTTCTTAAATAGAGATTGCTGAAAAGGAAAGATGTTGCATCGTAGGAGACTCCTCTCCCAGCATGCAGCCGACCTCAAAAATGCATCAAAGATAAACCAGAACTGTTTGAAGTCCAAGACACAGCAGCCAGTTCTTCCTTGTTGGCTCTCCTGCAACAACCCCCCCCCCCTCCCTCCGGACAGGACAGACAGGATTTATAACTGTAAAGACCACCATTATCTGGAGTGATATGACAATAAGCCATTTTCAGCGGCTCTTTAAGGCAGCTTATCAAACAAAGCTGATCAGTTATAGGCTGCTATAGACCACGTCAGTGAAATAAAATCGGTATGCATCAAATGAAATTGTTTACATTCTGCTGCATGTTGCTGGAGTACATCTGCCGCGAATTGATTTTTAAAATTCCCTGAACGTAATTTAGAAAATGTGCAAAGCAAAATGCAAGAATCAGCTGCTGTTCCTGCTCAGTGCTGTAAATAAAAAAATAAATAAATAAAAAATCCTTCCAGGAGCTCTGTGAATCCAAATCACCAAACAATTAGAAAAATAAATCAATGAATAAACACTAGACCACACTGGTCTCCATCTGAAGCTGAGATGACCATCTGGAATAACTCCAGGAGAAAAAAAAAAACTAAAAACACACACACGGGTGTTTCAGAGGTGAAGAGAGCCTGCAGGAGGGCTCAGGTAACAAAATATGCCAATGTCCAAAACACAAACCACAGAAAGGGTCAACCTGGATTTGAAAAAGGGTGAAGCTGTTAGACGCAACAAAAATTCCATGTGTCGATGCCCTGTTAGCTCCAAAGTTGATTTTTGACATAGCTCAGTCAAAGCAACAAGCATATTTATGTGAGCTGGAGCAGAGATTTTAAGAAATAGTGGCTTTTACTGACATTGTAGCTATTTTTCTCATTTCTTGCGGTCTACGTCGACCTAACATATAAAAGTTGCTGCTTAACTGTCCACAATGCCTAAACAAACAATTTTATGGTTTCAGTAAAGAGATATTTAATTGAATTTTTGGCATAAATTAAAGCTAAAATATACTGTGGAACCACAGATCACCCCTTGCTGTCAAATGTTTTGTGACTAACACGAGATGGTGGAGAGCAGATAGTCAACGTCACATTTCCATGACTTTTTCCTGGTGTTAGAAAGAAAAAAAAAAGGAAAAAAAATTGCATAATTAATTAATTGCATTGCGGTTGGAAGTCATGTTGTTCCTGTAAGACCATGTTCAGCTGGACTGTAACTGGTCTACACACAGAAGTAGTAAAGCGTACAGCAGTGATTCCCAAAGTGTGGGCTGCTGTCTCCTGGTGGGGCGTCGTGGTACTGCAGTTGGGCCATGAGAGGTCAATAAAAAAATGTTTTAAATTACTGTAAAGTATTTATGGCATGATTTAAAAAAAAATTAATTTTGACTTAATAAGAACAAACCAGTTGAGTGTTCTTCTGTCAACTTAATATGACAAGTGTCACCGTATTTGTCGACCTCTTACACTGATATCAGAACATGGCTTCTAGTCTTGTATGTTGATCGCAGTTGTGATTACAGGTTTGGGTGGGCCGCAGAGATTCTTCACATTTAAAATTGGGCCGTGGTATTCTGAAGTTTGGGAATGGCTGGCGTTCGGGATGTACGAAGAATACAGAGCCTTAACTCTATCCAGTGTTCCATTTAGCTGCTCACAGGTAAACAAAAAAAGATTATCTGTTGTTCTGGTGCGTAGCATAACGGCTCAGTTAGAAAAGCACATTAAAAGCTGAAAGCAGGCGGATCGCCACCTTATCGATATACTTTTGTTCGTAAACGTATTTCACTCTAGTGCAGGGATTTTGTGACAAAGAGTCCTGTTGAACCGCAGTCGAGCTATAACTGAAATATGCATGTAAAAAAGACATACTGATGTACTGACATGGTTACAGTTGGGAAAGGAAAGTCCCTTATGAGCAACAATAACTAGAAAGTGATTTTTTTTCCAGGCAGGATCCAAGAGGACTGAAGGCAGGCAAGTAAAATGAAGGGTGATTTATTTGAAATGAGAAGTGGCTTTCCAAGTAGAAGGTGGGGGGTTCGTCGTGACTGATGTGAGATCCGATGAGAGGGGTGAAGTGGAGTGCTGGGTAGATCTTCCTATAGCTTGACAGGAGTTCACATCCAAGAGGTGGGTGGTGGTGGTGCATGGCTGCTGTCCCAAGGTGAACTGGATGAGTCAGGGATGGCTGATACGGTACAGACTTCCTGGTGGGTAACAAGGAACAACAAAAAAAAATAATGAACTGTGACTCAGTCCGTGATAGTTTTCAGAGAAATAACTTGTGACTTGGCCAGAGTCGTGCCGCATGGCAGAACAAACAATCTGGCGACGAGCAGGGAGGAGACTGGAGCTTAAATGCAGCTGCCACCAGATGAGCACAGGTGAGGATGATGAGGAATCAGGGACACCAGCTGCTGCCAGCCAGGAAGCAGGATCCAGTGGTCTCACATGCCCATGCACACACACACACACACACACACACACACACACACACACACACACACAGGGAGAGGGCAAGGAAGAAAAGTTGGAAGGGATAAAAGGAAACACTGAAAGACAATAACTTGTGCATCACAAAAGCCAAGACAACGCTGGAATTACTTCCTAGAGAACCTCTGGGTATGGAGGTCCGGTCCATCCGGGCAAAGCTTAGATCTCAACCTTGTCCAGTCTGAGGGGGGAAATGGAAAAAGTGAAGTACACAAAGTCAGATGAGGAAAGCAAAGTCACAGAAGAATAATATTTTCTGCTGCTGGTGAACGAATAAAAACTGATCCAGGTTCAAATCTCCAAATGAATATTATCGAGGCAGTGTTAGATCATTTAAATCCCTCTCCTGGTATATTCTACTCCGGTATTAAAGCACCTTAACATCGGTTTATTTGTACCTGGATAGTAGAGCTGAGCGATTTTATCGATTCCGCGATATATATCGATATTTTATCGAGTATCGATTTTTCAGCCGCGGGTATCGATATTCTCAGCTTCTTTCAAAACCCCCGTGTCCCACCTTTAAAAGCTTGCAAGCAACAATTTGCACTGTTTAAATAAATGAAACTATTTTTCTCAACACATCTTTTATTCATTTTGTCCAGCATTTGCAAGCTGCCTGTCAGCCATATAATGTGTAATTGATGCTTTCAGTTCAATTAATTCAAACAAAGTCATTGGAACACTCACAAGATGTCACCAAAATCACTTGGTTCCTTTAAAATCTTTCGGAAAATCGCGTATCGTATCACGAGATTAGTGTATCGCTACAGCCCTACTGAATAGACATATAAGACCCAGGCTTCCACCTCTAAATTCACCTCCTATATGGTCGTGTTGAGACAAGGTACTCTGCTCTGATATCTGTCACAGCTCTGTATGTCAGAGTCCAGTAAAGTGTGTAGGGGCCATAGCAGAGACGGGGGTGGGGGGGGGAGAGATGTGAGGATCAAATATCCATCAGCTCTGGCTTTCCAAATGTTTGGACACCAGCTCAAAATGTCATCTTCAATGTGCTTTTCATCAGAATCTCACTGAAATAACAGAAACGCTGGATTATGGCCTGGCAAATGTTAAATTGAACACAGGTTTCAAAGGGCAAAATTCCCATTCAAGGCAGCGTGAATCTTCATCTCACTATTCTCTTTTTTCTTGTTCAGGGGCCGTGAAGAGAAAACCTGCCGATGCCGCTCTAAGACCTGGGAAAGAGCCGGCGATTTCACTGCAGACATTCTTTTACAGAAAATACTAAAACCTTCACGGAAATATGGTTGAAAAGGTTGAAGTAAAACATCGTGGTTTTATGGATCCGCACTGGCATTTGTTAAAAAAAAAAAAAAAAGAAAAGTAGTTTGAACTTTTCTCACAAACTTTCCTGCACACAAAAAAAAGGTATCCTTGAGCATAGTGCGTTATAATAAAGAATTTTATGTAAGGTGTAATACCTGAAGAAGTGTCCATTTGAGAAGGCAGCATCCTCTGATACGAGAGCTTTATCCTGTCAGGAGTGGTTTGTAGAGGACTCAAACATGGAGAGCAGAGTGATAAAAACTCAAAAAGCCTTTACAGAAGTATGCACAAACAGCAAAAACCACAAAGCAGAGAAAAATATGATGAAGACAATAAGGTTATTCATAAAACAACTTTTTTATTGTACAATTATTATAGGAAAAACTCACACAGAGATAACATTCTGCTGTATTGTCAAACATTTTAATGATTTCATCTATTTAAGGAAGTATGGTACCATACTTAAGGTAAGGTTTCCATGTTGTTGAAGATCAAGGTATAGTACTATTTAATAAACTATATTCTCTTAAAATCTGAGACTATGGATGAATTCCAGTTCCTCCCTTAACCCTCAATCTCAAAAAAGCACACTCCCGTGAAGTGCAAGTGTTGACCCGATTCTTTGAAAGTCAAGTTGAGGGACAAGTTTTAGCCCTGTATCACCCTCAATATTGAGACTTTCCGGCTCCCCCCTTGGAAGTAAGGGCTACCCAGAAGGCATTGCGCATCTTCACGAAGACGTCTTCGATAAAGATGGCACCGAAAAAAGCTAGCTACAAATGTACATATTTTCGTAGTTAATAAAGATATAAATGTTACGAAACTATCTTACTGTCTTCGTTATATATATTTATATTATCTTATTCTTCTTCTACATCTTCTCTTTCTTCTTCATCGTCGTCATTTTCTTGACAGACTGAATGTAGCTTTGGCGTAAGGCCGCCCCCCACTGTCTGAAGACGTAACTGCACTCAAGGGGTGTCCCATTTCTAAGTCTCAAGATAGCCCTGACACTTACTTTGGAGGGCCAAGATTGAGGGTTAAGGGCGGAATTAGAATTGGCCCTATGACTCAGTGAATAAGATACAACCATGTAGTTTAATAACTGCATTAATGATGTCAGTAACTGCATAACCATCAAAGTCGAGTTATATTCGGTCTCAAGAACAACAGTAATAATTCAGTCGATAAAAAACAAATTCTAGACCGCAACAAAACCTTTAAACTTTGCTCGAGTCGGTTGCGTGGTTCCTCCATTTTACATCAGATCCTGCTGGCATGCGTTCACTGTGATGCTCCATTCACTTCCTGGTTACTTCAGTGCGGCTCCATCTAGTGGCGCAGATATGTAATGACAATAGAAAAGTCTAGTCTGTGTATACTCTCGCAGCAATGAGTCGCAGTTAGCTTGTCGCAGGTATGCCGCAGTTATTTTTGATTGATGCCCAATTTTGAAGCGCGGCCTGCGCTAGGTTATTCCACGCCACAACGCAAACTTATCTCTTGCGTTTTTCCACTTCCTCACCATCTCGGTGAGGAATGTTGGTATGGCGAATTATCATTATCTCGGTATGGCAGTCATACAAACAAAACAAGCCGGTAAGGTAGCAAGCGGGAAATACGCGTCGTGTAGAGCGAATGTAGAATTGACCAATCAGAGGCCTCCTTTCTCTCCTCCCTGTGACGCTATGCGGCACTGTCTGCGGTCACCTACAATTTTGGGGAGGTGCACCGGTGTGTCTGCGGAGGGTGGGGGGGGCATATCTGCGTAATCTGCGTCACACAAGCAGCCGACCTGATTTCTAAGCATAAACCAGGCTTAAGACGACACCCATTTTTGAGAATATGATTTCTAGAATAAAATACCATCCTATATTCGGCCCAATACGCTATGTAGCATGTAAAAGCAATCACTCCACTGCAAAGCTAGAAGCCCCAGTGACTAGCTTCTGCTCTAGAGGGGGATCACACTATGGGATACAGGATATGCACGGTCAATCGGTCAGTTGTATACTTCAGATTTATCGAGAAGTAACACACCTTCCTGTAATTTGTGCCATCAGACTGTGCAGTTGTGTGTACGAGCTGTGCCTCACTTTGTTTAAAAAGATCATCCAACATTTTCAGAATTGGCTTATTTTGCCACCAACCTCTGAGTTGGGTATGGGGGTAAATACTTTCTCTCCTCTGCACATCAGACAGGCCAGACTGCCAAAGCCCTTGGTAGCCGAGTGTTCTCATCTCCTCAGTAAGAGTCGTACTCGCTACTGGCTAATCTGGAAGTGGCTAGATGACATCATCATCTGCAGCACGGTGGCTTGGTGGTCAACACTGTTGCCTCACAGCATTAAAGTTCCTGCTTGAAATCCCAGCGGGCGTCTATCCGTGTGGAGTTTGTATGTTCTCCCCATGTTTGCGTGGGTTTTCTCCAGGTAATCCAGCTTCCTCCCGCAGTCCAAAAACATGCATGTCAGGTTATTTGGTGACTCTAAATTAAACAGGAATGATTTATGAGTGTGTGTGGCCCAGGACTCGGGTCATTGACCTCAATGGGACTAGTCTGGTTAAATAAAGGTTAATAATAATTTACATAACTAGTAATGTGCATGTAATTGTAATGGATGCTGTAGAAGTGTAAAGTTAAGAAGTAACTAAAAAAGTACCTTAAATATGTTGAGAACTATATATATATTTTTTAACAGCTTGTTATGGGTGGAACTGTTTTAGACTGAGACATGATGAGCTGTCAGTCTAGATGTTTAACTTGTATCACATCCAGTGAAGAAGGTGAGTAAGTGACTGAGGCTGTGTGACTCAAATGTGGTGATTTATTTTCGACAAAGCGGTGGCGGCTAAGCACATGCGCAATTTGCAGTCCGGATGCGGAGAGGTGAACGTCTCCTGCTGTGACTGCAGCTGACGGCCGGTGTCCGTTAGGGACTACTGTCTGGCACCTTTTTTCTTTTTTTATCCGTGCTGCCTGCGAGTGCTTTTGGATGGGAAGGTGGCAGCGCTTGCTGCTCGTTAAGAAGAGTAATGATGCGCGTTTTCATGTCAAAGTCTGCAAAAGTCTCCAATAACACGAGAAAAAGTCGCTACATTTGTTACACGTCACTTTTTCTTTTTTTATAAAGTCTCTAGTGAGGTCTGAATACTCGCTAAATACAGTGACAGAGTCACTAAGTGGCCAACACTGCTGAGATTAGCATTTTCACTTTAAGTAAATTGCACCACCTAGCATGAAAGACGGAGAATAATAATAATAAAACCCAAATTCTGGTAAAGTTGGGATGATTTTTAAATTTGAATAAAATGAAAACTTAAAGACTTTAAAATTAAATGAGCCAATATTTTATTCACAACAGAACATAGATAACATGACAAATGTTTCAACTGGGAAGTGTTGCACTTTTGTCCACTATATGAGCTCATTTCAAATTTCATGTCTGCTACAGGTCTCAAAAGAGTTGGGACGGGGCAACAAGTGGCTGAAAAAGCAGGAAATGTGAAAAAGATCCAGCTGGGAGAACATCTAGCAACTAATGAGGTTAACTGATATCAGGTCTGCAACATGATCAGCTATTAAAGGGATGTCTTAGAGAGGCAGAGGCTCTCCAATCTGTAAATGAGTGCTTAAAGAGATTGTTTTTAAAGTATTTTACAATGTCATATTGCAAAGGCTTTGCAAATCGCATCGTCTACAGAACATAATTATCATCTACAGATTCAGAGAAACTGGAGACATCTCTTTGCGTCAGTGTTAGTTAAAAATTCAATTCAATTCAATTCAATTTTATTTATATAGCGTCTGTTACAATGACAATTGTCTCTAGGCGCTTTACAGAGACCCAGAGCATGACCCCTGAGCAAATATCATCAACTAAGATTATATAATTAAATCCAATCAATGATAATGGCAAGTAAAAAACTCCCACGTAGGGAGAAAAAAAACCTTTATACCAAACAGTGGCAAGGAAAAATTTGGGTATATCTTATTTATAAGTATATACACTATAATGTGTTCTAGTGAGGCAGTCAGTCAGCCGTTAAACAATGCATTGACCACGACAGAGGTGCATAATGGGTTTATTCTCCAGTTTGTAAACAAAATCGAGAGGTCATTAAACTCACATCAGAGAATGCAGGATGATCAAAAATGACAAATTGCCAATAGAAAACAGCAGCCTTTAAACATCACATGAAAACATCAGGACCTTGGGATAAGTTCTCTAGACGCCTACGTGTCAATTACTTAGCAGACTTGGTGGAGCTAAAATGATAAACAGAAGCTGTGGCCTTCAACGGACCAGAATCTAGAACATAAGTCATGGACTTATGAACCAGCATTATACAATAAGCTCTCAAAATGCAGTTTTAATATTACAGTCCCCACTTTTTGTTTTTGCACCCCATTTTCTTTGCATATATGACAAGCTTATCTAGATCACAGCAGTAGAGCATGCGGTTCCCACCCAAAGGGGTTTTCTTCTCTAGTTTTTATATAGAAGCAAGGCTGAAGACCTTTACTGGATGCCTGTAGTCTTCAGACCCTCAGCCGACACTACATCACTCATCAGGATGGTTGTGTGAAAGATATAACTCAATGGGCCCACTGTCAGTGAACACAGTCCTTCACACCATCTGCAGATGCCAACCAAAGCTCTAACATCAAAATAGGAGGCCATATCTGAACATGATCCAGGAGCAACTCCTGTCCTGTAGCTCAGGACTCATTTAAAATGGACTGTTTCAGAGTGGTAAAGTGTTTTAAGGTCAGACAAGTCCAAATTTGACACTTGTTGGTAATCACAGATGCCATGCCCTCCAACCCAAAGAGGAGGGAGACCTTCCAGTGTGTTATCAGCATTCAATTCATAAGCCAGCATCTCTGATGGTATGGGGGTCCATAAGTGCACATGGTACAGGCAGCTTGCATGTTCTGGAATAAACTATGAATGCTTGAAGGTGAATAACATCTACTCTCCTCCAGATGACATCTATATCAGGGAATGTCTTGTGTATTTCAGCAGGACAATGTAAAACCACATATTGCAGCTGTTACAACAGCAGGTCCCAACTTTTCTGGAATTGTATTTAAATGCACGCTCCAACGCCAACCACACAGCTAACGTGCTGTCAAGCTTGAGCAACAGAAGTTTTGTACATTAAAATGCACCGGATATATGGACAACACTAATTAAAGCACTGACCTCTGTAAAGTACACTTCCTGTTTTTAACACCTGATTCAGCAGCTCGTCTCATTGTTCTTTTGTCCCCGGATCGTCAGGAAAGACTGTGAAAGACTGCGCGTCTCCTGCAGCCTCATGTTGAGAAGCCGAACAGGAACTGGAGTGTGAGATGATTGCTGGTGTGACACAAAGCTCAGAGGAGCAGTGCAGCTCTTGTAGCTCTGGTGTTGCAGTTCTGTTGCTTTACTGAGGGACTACACTGTTTTTCCATTTATCTCCGGTGGTGTGGCATCTTCAGCTACCCATTACTAATGATCAGAGCAAAGAATTTAACATGGTGAAAGGGGAAAAAAGCCAAGATTGTGCCATTTGAATGCTAATATGGAGCGCTATCTGGCTGATGGTATACACTTACATAATTTGAGAAAACAAGGGATAAAGGTCTGTATTCAGTGGGAGAAGATGTTAGTTATCTTTGTTGCTTTGTAGAGAGTAAGGACATTTTCTAGTTGCAAAAGATGTCTCTGAGGGTGTCTGTGCCGCTTCTATACCTCCCTCCTGCACCAGCCACACAAGATGAATTTTTCATAAACCCTTTACTAAAGAGCAGGGCAGATAAAGCCTTAAAATAAATATGTAGCCATGGGAATGTGTAAATCAGCTTTGAGTACGGGCTATATAACGTTCTGTAAATGGTACCTGCAAACCTCCGATGTGTAAAAAAAAAAAAAACAGAAGACAAAACTGGTTAGAGTAGTTATTTATTAGACTGAGCGGCTGTTTGCAGCAGAGGTGCAGGCAGGGTCCTGAATATTAATGCTCAGGTCAGCAGGTTGAGTCTCAGACGAATGTGGAGAAATGAATTTTTACAGATTGTGACCTCGTGCAACCAGGTGTCAGCGTCTCAATAAACCCTATATTACTTTAGACACTGGCGGTCAAGGAACTTTGGATGCTCGTGCTTAAGTTGTGTTATTGTTCGCATATCAAATGATCCATGGTTATTTTTTTCCTCACGTCTCGTGCCCTTTGGGTTCACCCATGCACAGTAAACAAAAGCACATTAAAAAAATATGTTGGCATCTGGTTGATCTTAATCTATAAACCGAATTTTAACTTCCATTTTCTATTACGCAAAATGACCCCTTTTGTCAGAGTTACTTCAGTCTCCTTCACACAGCCTGTTTGTTTTGCCTCTGTAGCACCTTTATTCCACCCTGCTGTGGTTTGTGAATCGCAAGGCAGCAGCGCGGTGTCACATTTCATTCTGCTGCTGTTCCTTCTTTGTTCTGCTGCTGTTCCTCCTCTATTCTGCTGCTGTTGCTCCTCTGTTCCGCTTCTGTTCCTCCTTTGTTCTGCTGCTGTTCCTCCTTTGTTCTGCTGGTGTTCCTCCTCTGTTCTGCTGCTGTTCCTCCTTTGTTCCGCTTCTGTTCCTCCTCTGTTTTGCTGCTGTTCCTCCTCTGTTCTGCCTCTGTCTGTCCTCTGTTCCACTGCTGTTCCTCCTTTGTTCCACTTCTGTTCCTCCTCTGTTCTGCTGCTGTTCCTCCTCTGTTCTGCTGTTGTTCCTCCTCTGTTTTGCTGCTGTTCCTCCTTTGTTCTGCTGCAGATCCTCCTCTGTTCTGCTGCTGTTCCTCCTTTGTTCTGCTGCTGTTCCTCCTTTGTTCCGCTTCTGTTCCTCCTCTGTTTTGCTGCTGTTCCTCCTCTGTTCTGCCTCTGTCTGTCCTCTGTTCCACTGCTGTTCCTCCTTTGTTCCACTTCTGTTCCTCCTCTGTTCTGCTGCTGTTCCTCCTCTGTTCTGCTGTTGTTCCTCCTCTGTTTTGCTGCTGCTTTTCCTCCTTTGTTCTGCTGCAGATCCTCCTCTGTTCTGCTGCTGTTCCTCCTTTGTTCCGCTTCTGTTCCTCCTCTGTTCTGCTGTTGTTCCTCCACTGTTTTGCTGTTGTTCCTCCTTTGTTCTGCTGCAGATCCTCCATTGTTCTGCTGCTGTTCCTCTTCTGTTCTGCTGTTGTTCCTCCTTTGTTCTGCTGCTGTTTCTCTTTTGTTCTGCTGCTGATCATCTTCTGTTCCGCTGCGGTTCCTCCTCTGTTCTGCTTTGGGAGGTAGTAACAGGGGCCTGAGGAAAAGGGACATGAGGATGGCTGGAAATTCAGTGTGTAGAGTCTGAAATCAGTCCTTGATATGGTCCGGCCGGCTGTCACTGAGCTGATTTCATTCAGCACCAGCTAAATAAGGTATTCAGTGACCAGAGACAATAAATCAAATCAAATCAAATCAATTTTATTCATAAAGCCCTTTTCACACACATGTAACACAAAGTACTTTACATAATAATTAGAGACTTGTTGCTTACTTATACCACAAAATAGAAGAGAGGACCGTCTTTATCAAGTAGAAATTAATCTGCCACGCATGCAGCAACTACCAGAGTAATTAATACAACTTTGCCTTGTGTGAGTTTGTGAGCTGCTCCCAGTAAGTGCAGATGATAAAAAGCAGGGCTCCGGTGTTCACAGCTGGGGTCCCCTGCATGTGTGGTGAGCTGTGAACTTCCTCTGAGGGCTGGAGGGTCTTCATCCGGACATGTCTCTCAAGTGCTGAGCAGGATTGTGAATTCTCCCTGTTTGACCAGGTGCTGGTGGTGGGCTGGTGATGAAGCCCGTTCAGAGTGGATTAGTTAACGTTTCTGCAACCAAAGATCCATCACAGAGCCAGCTCAATACATCAATTTAAAAGTTTCTTTCGTGATACAGTTGTGTGAAAAACAAACCACATCTGTTATAAGATTTTATGCATCAGAACATATTTTTAGGATGTGAAAAAAAATTAAGACAAATACAACCTATTATTGTGAATACTTAATTTTTGACAAAAACGAAGCTACAACCTCCGGCTTTTCTTTTTGAAGGTATCTTTGAAGTGCAGTTCCTTGAATGACCACTAGGGCTCCAAACACATACACTTTACAGAAGAAATGAGCAGACTTACAGTCCAGTAAATGTGAAATGGAAAACAGAAAACCATTTCATCATGTCTGTGGTGTCAAATAGCTAGTTGTTACATTTTTTTTTTTATTTCTTCTATTGTTTCCAGCCATCATTCCTTTCAGCATTTTTCTATTTGCTGATGCATAATCTGTGGATGGTTTTGAGCTGTACAGGTTGCACGTTGGTGTCAGTGGTCACGTATGACATGATTCTTCATGCTAGTGTCCAGAAGTCACAGTTGGGAGAGGAAGACTAGTTACTCTACCATTCCTCTCATCACTTTAGCATCGCTATGACATCTGAGCTGTGACTTGAAACCTAAACGAGTATCATCATTCTTATTTTAAAGATGACACGGCTTGTTTAGCTGTCAGTCGTACTAACGAACTCTGGGCCTGGTAGGGTCCAGTGTTGGCGCTGACGGCATCCTGATTATCAGCCGGTGTAAATACCCCGTAAAAGCAGATGTGATGATGTTAGTCGAGCGACTGTTTCGCTGCCCATCCGTTTACGCAGAGCTATAAGACTTTTTACAGCTCATCAGCCAATGGCGTGAAAGATTAGTCACTCGTGGAAACCTCTCAAGACAGTTGTCATTGTGAAAAAGCTGACTTCAATATGAAAATGTTCATGTTGAACTGCTATGTTGGAGGAAGAATGCTTCAAATGTGATTTTTTTTTTTTTATGTAATGCATGTACTCTTGGCCATGAAGGAACAGAATAAGTAGGTGAACACACGTGTAAAGACTGAAAAGCTTCTTGAGGGTGATATTCCATTGTTGCAGTGATCCTGGCTCACTCCTGAGTGTGTGTATGTGTGTGTGTGTCATGTATTACAAAAAAAATGTCACAGCCAAAACCCCCTCAGGAGTTGGTTCAGAAGCCGATCCCACTAAGATCAGAAAGGAAACACCCAGTCGCTTTATTTGCTGTTCTCTCTTCCATTCCATCTCCTTCACGGTGACTCATCCTCGCACACATCTTTGCACATCTCTCGCAGTCGCAGTCACCTGTGAAGGTGTCGGGTCCCGTCTTTATTCCCTTCATCTTTTTCCTGTGTGAGCGTCGGCGTAAACTCCCGCTACAGTGAAGCACAAAGAAAGGAGAACGCACACTGTTTGCAGGGAGGGACACGTGTATTTTCAGTTAATCATGCAAATGAGAACATACAGCACACCTAAACGAGAACGCAGTCTTGTTTACTTCCATTTTCTCCGATTATATTTCTCATCTTTTCAGTCTTACAGTGACTGTGGAATCAAAGGGTTCTTATATTCATTTCAAGTCTGGAAGTCGACGTCTGTAAATTCCCAAGTCTGGCGGTTGAGACGGCAGCGCAGGGAGTTTGCTCATTAGGGCCTTAATCAAAGAGAAGAACCAAAAAGTACTGATGACATTTTCTCTTTCTGATAAGTGTTTAAATGTGTGAAGCAAGACCAGCGACATAATTCAGATGGGGCAGACAAAAAGCACAAATCACAAAAGTGCATTAAAGGAACCCAAAAGCTGTTCAACCACTCGGCCGACTGGGCTAATGAGTTTGTAGCAGCTAATTAGCATGAATGTCATTCGTCCATTTTAGGTTACGTCGTCACACAGGGAAAAAAATAAGTCTTTTTTTTTAGGGCTGGGCAAGTTAACGCGTTATTATCACGTTAACTTATTAATTTATTAATGCCGACATTTATTTTATCGCGTGCTAACACGTGTCGCTCACATGCTTTTGTTTTGAAAAGCCTCTTTCTGTCTGTTGCGGAACCGGAAGACAATTGGCAGGTAAACATGCTAAAACAGACATGGAGAACGGTAAAAATCCATGAACTTTACAGTTCAGGTAGCAACTCAGGTAGCAATATTAACAATTTTGTCTGAAAAAAAAAATTATGGACTGCAACAAAACTTTCGTGTCATTCCTCCATGTTCCATCAGATCTGCTCCATGTGTTCACTGTCCTGCTGTTCTCTAGCTGGTTACTGCAGTGCGGCTCCATCTAGTGGCACAGATGTGTAATGACAACAGAAATTCCAGTCCTCGATTATAAAACTAATTCAGTTCTGTGGACTGTTTTTTTAATTCGTATTTTTGATCCAAGTATAAAATTGAAATATAAAAAAAAACAGGCATTTTTTTGTGTTAGATTAAAAAACAAAAACCGTAATAAAATGTCACTTTTTATTTTTTTTAATTTTTGATTGATACACTAATTGGTAAAGTTACTGAACTTTAGGATGGACATTTTCATTTTAAAGTTCTCCCAGACGGAGGATTCGACAGAAACAAGGTTATTTGTAACAACTGACAAGTTGAACTCCCCGTTAAAAGTTTCTGCTGTTACCTCAGAAATGACCTGTTTTAATGTTCTGATTGTGCTGAGACACAATCATTTTGTTGGATTTTGTTTGTAGACTTGTTTTATAAAAACAGGATGACATTAATGCCCTGGCAGTGGTAATAAGCTTTATTTTATTTTACATTTTTTAAGATGAGATTTACACTAAATATGTGTTACTGACAAGTGCTGATGTTAAAAGTGTTTGAACAACAAATGTTATGGCACTTTAGTTCATATGGCAGCAGAACATTTAAATAAAAGTGACCTTTACACTACTTTTGAATTCATTATTTGATTTTACGTATACAATGCGATTAATCGTGATTAATCAGGGAAATAATGTGATTAATCGCGATTAAACATTTTAATCATTGCCCAGCCCTACTTTTTTTGTATTTAAGTCCAAAGAAAAGATGAATAAATGTCTCTCAATTGAGTTGCCACATCTGTTAACATCCTCAGGACGGGTTTGTGATCTTGATATCGGTTCTCATCTGAACTTGGATTCCCTCTCAGCGACTCATTTTTTCAGTTCTCAGTCAGATCCGAACACTCGACATCCAGAATATACGTCCACGGACCGGCGGGGGATGTCACGAGGGCCGAGTCAGTGCACGGACCTTCAAAGCAGCAGCTTGACATCAACATCTTCGTGTCAAAGTCAGCTTCGTATTTAGCTCCTTACAGCAGTATATCTGTGGCCTCCTGGAGAGACGGAGGTGGATCAGTTGTCATGGAGATGGATGAGCAGGCATCATTACAGATGTGTGTGTCAAGTATTTAACCATGTGCCCCCCCCCTCACAGCATTATATTTGTGCAACCAAGTGTTCTCAAACTCACTCGAAACTCTACGTTGTTTTTTACTCTTTTGTAGAATTCCAGTTGCCTTCTGGGACACAGAGCACCAGCGTGCAATATTTCATCCAACCTTGTTTGTTTCAAGCACGGCCAACTGCATCACAATTTGTAGCGAAAATGAACCAGGGATTTTATTGATCCTTATTTTCTTCACTCCCTTTAGCTTGTCTTTGTTTCTTGTGCACATTTTCAGTTTGAAATTTCACGAGTCCTTTGTTTGGAAACTGACGTTCCTTCCTGATTCTCCACTTTTCTTAGCGAAGGGGGAACAACAACAAAAAAAAAAGATCAGGTGAAGTAAATGAAAGGACATTTTCTGCTTCCTTTCTGATAACAGCTGGGATGAAACTGATATAGAAACTGGAAGGATGGAAATGTGCCCAAGAAAAAAAGAAGTTAAGGCATCACAAATTAATTTTAGCAGTTGTTAGCTCACAGACTCCCCCTACAGGCGTGGAGGTTAAGTTACATCCATGACACTTTCATAGATTTGCTTGTTCGATCTCTTGCCCTGCTACTCCTTTGCTTTCTCGTCCATCACTACCTTCTTGGGTCTCCTGATCGCCTCTGCCTCTCTGAACTAATTTAATTGTCGCTGTGTGACATAGTGCTGCAATGTGACATGTGAGAGAGCCGGAGCAGGGCAACGCCTCCTATAAATGATCAAATATCCCTTTGAATGCAGCTGAAACGGACATTTTAATATATTTTATAACAAAATTCCTTGACATTACTCCTTTAAATTAGGCCCAAAGGGGCCTAATTTTTATTTTCACATAGTTTTGGAAACTGGCTCACTTCAGTTTCTTTTTGTTTTTTGAGTTTATCACAGATATTTGATATTTCCAATTTAAAATACCAACCTCTGCTTTAAAAGGTGAATCTTGCCGGTACTGAAATGTGTCTGAAAACCGACTATCAAAAGTCGGCAAGATGTTGCAAACCTGTCAGCTGGCAGTGAACACATGGACATGGATTTTAGAAGATGAAAAGCTCCAGTCTGCTTTAGTTTTTGGATTTCAGTCTCTATGTCAAAATTGCATCAAATGAAATCCAACTGAGAACTGAAAAGGTGGTTTCATTCAATGCATTCTGGTCCCTGGAAGAATTTGACTCGGGGCCAAACATCAGCGTGTTTTGAGCATCAGCTTCCTACGACATAAATCTGCCACGTTCTCAGTTTTTACTCTCCGGCCATTAAATTGCTGAGGTATACAAGCAGATAGATTCGGCGTGACCGTCCTCAATAAATATTTACGGTTCAGCTGGTGACATTGGACGCTGGACGACCCAGTACACCTCATCACAGGACTGTAGCTAATCTCACATAACTCAGACCCAATATATCACCACAGAGGACTGTGTAATACATCGGCTTGTATATTTCTGTCTTTTATCCTCTTCTACACCAAACTGTAATAGAAGCTGAAATTGGATGGTGCGCTGAAGGCTATGAGGAAGCATATCACTCTGTGTCTCGTGTGGCCGGCTTATTGGGTAATACTGACAATGGTACATGAGCGAATTTGTGTCTCTGTCAGGCTGCGACCGCTCTCTGCACCTAAAGCCACCTTCAGATGACTTTCAGCAGGTTTCTATACATCAGCGGCCTCTCCGGTGCGCGGCGGTCTTCTCCGAATCCATCGTGCTGTGCCTCTGGGAGAAACGCAAGGGGAGGGAGAGAACGAGGAAAGTATGGAAAAATGATGAAAAGCAAAGTGAAATTTGGCAGCTGCGAATATTACACCGCAGAGCAACAAGCGACAAAGCGCCTCAGTGACACTGTGTTTTGTTTTAGCGGTAAGTGTTTGACATTTTGGGAATGAGATGGATATTAGCACTCTCTATGCTGAAAGTACATGAATACACAAAGGCCCAGTGCCTTTTCTGTCCCTTAGCCCAGCCCCTGTTGTGAATGAGTGGTAGCGGTGTCCAAATTGTCTTTTCAGTGAAGGAGGAGGGCTGACGTGGAGGGATATATAACCCTCCAAACAGACATTTTTCAGGATCTCGCTTTAACTGAGGGATATGCAGAATGTACCAAGTGCAGGGCAGAATGGCTTCACAACAAAGAAAATGAAGGTTATGCATACAACCGATGTTCCCTCAGGAAGGTGCAACACATTTCTAGGGGGATTACGCCCCCTCAGAGGACCAACCTGAGAAAGTCCCTTTAAACACGCCTGTCAACGCCAATGAAACTGCCACAGTAGGCAAGGCAAGTTTATTTGTAGAGCACATTTCATGTACAAGACAATTCAAGGTGCTTTACATAAAACATTTGAAGAATTACAGAGCATTAAAAAGTACATTTAAACAGGGGGAAATAAAAAGAAGATAAAATAATAAAATGCAAAAAGTTTCTCCACAGTTGTTTTTGATTAAAAAAAGGAATTAAAAATGTAGATAAAATGCAAGAAATAAAAAGTTTATTGTTTTGATAAAATCTGGCAAATAGAAATGTTTTTAACCTTGATTTAAAACTGCTGAGAGTCAGTAGTCTAGTCTACTGAAGATAAATGCATGGACAAGTTTTTCTAAATCCTGCAGAGACATCAGTCCTTTAATCCTCCAGATGTTCTTTAAGTGATAATAGTCTGACTTCACAACTGTCTTGATGTGACTACTGAAGTTCAGGTCTGAGTCCATAACAACACCCAGATTTCTGGCTTTGTTTTTGGTTTCTAACTTAGCTCTTTGAAGCTGAGTGGTGACCTTTAATCTTTCTTTCTTGGCTCCAAAAACTATTATTTCAGTTTTGTCTTCATTTAACTGAAGGAAGTTCTGACACATCCAGTCTCTAATTTGATCAATGCATCTGGTCAGTGTTTGGATTGGACTGTAGTTTCCTGGTGAGATGGTTATATAGATGTATGTGTCATCAGCATAGTTGTGGTAACATATTTTGTTGTTTTTCATAATTTGAGCGAGTGGGAGCATGTAGATGTTGAACAGCAGTGGCCCCAAGATGGAGCCTTGGGGAACTCCACAAGTTATTTTAGTTTGCTCAGATTTATAGTTACCTATAGACACACAAAGTAGTCCCTGTCTTTTAGATAAGACATAAACCAATTTAGGTAAAAGGAGCTCCCGGCCTCCTGAGGAAATTACATAACCTGCTTCACATGACACTCTGTAGACGATTTAACTGTCCGTTCAGAGGTGTATTCCCGCTTGTTGCTTTATCATTAAGAACAACGCAGCCTGTCTAGCTCGCTAACTTGCTTCTTCCCCTCTTGTCCCTCAGAGAAAAGTCGGAGAATCCCAGCAAGTCGAGCAAAGGTGACAGTCCCAGGCTTCATCCAGTGCCTAAGTGCTTGCAGGTTCACGCGATGTCTGCCCAGAGTTTCCTGGGATGTTGCACGTTAAGGCTGCATGGTAACCCAAAGCCACGTACGCACTGAAGGAGGACCCTGAAGTGAAGGAAGCGATAGCTACAGGCCTCTTGCTGTACGAAACCCTCATACCATCTGCAGAGATGGAGCCTGAGCTGATGGAGGACCACACCCCGGGACCATCCTGGCGTGAGCAGATGGATGAAATCCTCTCCATCAGGAGTAAGGGAGTTGGTTTGACCCATTTCAATATGCACCCGGAGGCGCTGGTGGGCGACGAGGTGTTTTTCACGGCCTTGGGCAGCTTTTCCGAGGATGTATTTGAGCAAGACAAAGTGGAAAAAAGCGTGAGGGACTGGGCCACTAAGGGGTCGTGCGTCGGTGTTCTTATCATGTCAGTCTGAAGGCTGATTACATCCAGAGGTCTGTGTCAGGAAGAGCATCTGATATAAAACCTTCAGGGCAAATCAAGAAGCGGAACTCAGTGATCCTCTGAACAAGGAAAAAGAAGCCAGAAGTTACTTTACGTGAAGTTTTCCTATTACGGCGTGAAGCGTAAATAACATTTTAACTTCTTAAGATCGTCAAACTGTTATGATCATTCTTCAGGAAGATGCACCTCAGGTTTTGTACAAAAACAAACTGTCACCACCTGCACCATGCAGCCTCCTCCAGTGTCTCGTTTCATTTCCTCTTATATCCGTGTTCTCTTTTCCAACACAGCGCCTGAGATAATCACGTTATCAGTCCTTTAGTTTAAATGATCACCTGAGGCAGGAAATTCAGTAATAACATCCTTCGAGTTGCAGCCTGCTGCAGCATCCTGGTAACGCATCTTTCTTTGTATTATCTTGATTTTCTTTAAACATTGATGTTTGAAACATTTTTCTGTCCTCGTTTGGATACTGTTCAGTGTAAGAAATACTGTGAGTAACTCTGACAACTGTTAAGTGTTATAATTGAGAGTAAAGAGTAAATCAAGCTTTCCAAAGAGCAGCTAATGCTACATATAAGAACCCAAAGCTCGACAAATTAAAGAGGAGACCTCAAGGGTGCCGTTGGTTGCTCACTTTTCTCCTCACCGTCTTTGAAACTTTCACCTGCAGTCCGTGTGATTCAGTGTTTAGATTGTCTTGCTCCAACTAAACATTTGCTAATTTGCTAATGCATCGTGTCTTTCTTGTCGATTTGCATGCCTAATACCTCCATGACTCAATAGCATGCTACCATACGCAGTAGAGCTGAACGATTTTATTGATTCTGCGATATATATCGATATTTTATTGAGTATCGAGTATTGATTTTTCAGCCGTGGGTATCGATATTCTAAGCTTCTTTCAAAACCCCCGTGTCCCACCTTTAAAAGCTTGCAGGCAACAATTTGCACTGTTTAAATAAATGAAACAATTTTTCTCAACACATCTTTTATTCATTTTGTCCAGCATTTGCAAGCTGCCTGTCAGCCATATAATATGTAATTGATGCTTTCAGTTCAATAAATTCAAACAAAGTCATTGGAACACTCCCAAGATGTCACCAAAATCACTTTGTCCCTTTAAAATCTTTCGGAACATGATGTAAATGTATTGTAAGATGCATATCAATATATATTGTATCGTGAGCCAAATATCGTGTATCGTATCGCAAGATTAGTGTATCGCTAAAGCCCAAATACGCAGCCAGATATGCTCATCATAAACCGATCCACCAGCATTCCTCAGCATCAACGTTTACTCGTTTACTACCGACAACGTATTGACTTCAAACGTGATAATCTCAGTTGCCTTGCTTGCAGGCTTGCAGGCATTTATTTGTGTTTGCCGCCAGCAGGATACAGGAATCAAACTCTCATTGTGTGCATCACACGGTTCAGGGTGGCGTATGGGGATGTAAAATGAAGTCATAGGGGTATTCCAGTTCCCATACTCCTTTGCTTCCGGGGGTATCGGCAGGCGTAGGGGGA
>JAGFBZ010001373.1:0-36459 GCA_018398805.1 Hirundichthys speculiger
TGTGTCTTGCTGGGGATTTTGTGAATATTCGGAGTTGCCGCCGTGAAAAAGGTCGAAACCTTAGGTAGTTTTGATAAAAACTGTTTGCTTTCCTCCCGCCTTTTCCTCTTCTCTGCTCCACTGGGATAATTTCGTTTCATCTTCTCTCCCTCCAAATCGCGCCACAAAGTTTGTTTTGCTTCGGTCTTCTGGAGTCTGGTGTGCACATGCGCAGTAATGTGGAATAGTCCACTGCATGAGAAGTGAGGGGGAGCAGTCGAAACGGTCATGATAGATTACGCATTTTGATGCGTTTTAACGCGTAATTCAAGGCTAAACAATAGGTAGTGTTTTAATAATGGAAAATAATTTTGAAAAAATGTAAGAATATGGTTTTATTGAGACATTTGGGGGCCCCTGTAGAACTTGGGGCCCCAGGCAATTGCCTGTGTTTGCCTAATGGTAAGTCCGCCTCTGGTGAGGACACCATTCAGCAGATCATGTTGGTGTCCCACTGTAGCGTAGACCTATAACAACATAGCTATGACAAGGCTATGTTTAAGATTAGCCCGCTCTAGTCTTGGCTTCAGCCATTCCTGTAACTGTTGCTATGGCTAATATCTCTAATGTGCTATTGTTTAGGGTAATTACTAAACAGAAATTATTTAAGTTTAGCTTTAAAGATGGAGGTGGTGTCAGCCTCCTGAACCCAAATTAGTAGTTGGTTCCATAGTAAAGGCGCCTGATAGCAAAAGGCCCGTCCCCCAAATCTACTTGAAACACATAAAACACATACCTATGTCATGAATTTTCAACTAAGAAGGGTTTGGTGAATGTGCATATGAAACTGGCTGGGTTCAGTACCTCCAACAAGGTTAAGAACCACTGCTCTAGATAAACAGGGGGCCGGTACACTACCACTAACAAAACTGGCTTTTATGATTTCTGATTCTAAATGGTTAGACCAGGGGTCGGCAACCCAAAATGTTGAAAGAGCCATATTGGACCAAAAAAACAAGAAACAAATATGTCTGGAGCCGCAAAAAAATTAAAAGCCTTATAATGAAGGCAACACATGCTGTATGTATCTATATTAGCTATATTAGTCTACTATCAAATTGACTAAGTTGGCTACAAATACATAATGAGCCTTCATGATAAAATGTTTATTTTCCCTGCAGTGGATAGAGAATAACGCACCACGTGACTACTCTGTTGTACGATGCAGCCTCAAGTTTAACTTCATTACAATATTAATGAATTATGTTTCAATGCTTTGATGAAATTAAAGAAATACAATAAAGAAATCAGATTGTTGATGTCATTTTTATTTTGAGGATTCGAAAAAACATCAAAATGGAACGTGCATAACGTGCCTCTTATCTGCCCCTAACAGAATGTAATAAAACGCAGCCTGCATTTATAAAAAAATAAAACAGCAGCCTTTTGAAAAGATAAAGTATATAAAATCAAATTAATACAGTTTAAGTTTGATTTCTGTGCAAATGCCAAGTAAGTCAGTGCAAGGGTGAAACGCAGCAGTGAAACGGGATTTTATAATCTCTCTGGTCAAAATGTCCGGTGAAAATACTCCTCCCAAGCACAATTTCAGTTGCTGAAATAGCCATCCAAACCATCACTGATCGCTTTGGAAAAGGACTGACCAGTGAGGACGAGTCGGCTCCAGCCACAGCCCCATTGATGCCACAGGTGCGCGCAGAGATGCCATCTCCATAATGACAGCGCTTCGCGGTTATGGAGGCTTGAACTTCTCAACGGCCTGTGAAGTTCTCATCAGGGATTTCAGTGAAATCTACTCCGAGTGGGCTCAACTGGCCTAGATAGCCTGCGTGATCCCTGTCTCCAGTGTACCAGCAGAGAGAGGTTTCTCTCTGCTGAACCGAATCACACAGCTGCCGGTTTGTTAACAACAGCCACCTGCCCGGCATCCCGCCCTGCTGATAGAAACGTGTGTCGCAGGCTATGACGCAAATCTTCGTTGACAGAAATGTTGAAATTTAATATTTATTATACACATATTTACAGCATTGGAAAACATTAAGAATGTTTGTGTCATGTTTGTCCTCCTACAGAAACCATATTAAAACAAAAAATATATTTTTCTCCCCATTCTTTTTCCATTTTCAAACATTTTTGAAAAAGCTCCAGGGAGCCACTAGGGCAGCGTTAAAGAGCCGCATGCGGCTCCAGAGCCGCGGGTTGCCGACCCCCGGGTTAGACTAAGGGCCCGATCTTCCTCCAGATCTCCTAAAGCCGCTATTAAGGGATAGCGGGAGGGGCGTTCCCCCACAAAGAACACAATCTTCCACTTTCCTAAACCCACTATCCCACCTACGCTACCTGCTACATTATCCATAGGAGTGGTTAGGGCGTTCCACCTGTTAAACCAATCAGTGCGTCAGCAGCCATTACCTTTAAGAGCAGGTTGCGCTACCCGCTAACCGCTATGGAGAATCTTTTCATCCAGATCAGAGCAGCTCTCATGTGCAGCTCGTCTGGGACTCTGCTGTAGAGCTTCCTCCTTTTCCTTCCTCCTCCTCCTCTGCACTGATATATACAGATAAATATTTGTACACAGACAATTCCTATAAGCTACCTGAAAGTCCCAGATTGTCAGTGTCCTCCCAGTAAACACGCTCTGGTCATCTGTGGTTTAACTGGAGAGCAAACTGTTTAAAACAATCCCCGCTATTTTCTCAGGGGTTCAACTGAGGTCAAATCACGCTTTTTATACAAGAGTTAATTCCAGAGGTAGAGCCGTTTGTGCACGTCCACATGTGACCAGGTGGACGAACATTGATGCCATTTGGATGCGCTCTTGTACGTGCCGACATGCGGGTTGCGGGTAGCAGGTGGTCAGACCACCTGCTACCCGCAACCTGCAACCTGCAATCCCAAGGTACCGAGTTTGCGGAAAGGGCAAAAGACACGCCCATTGCCACACCTACAAAGTGAGTAAGGGAGTCGGCATAACGGGTAGCGGCTTCAGGGAGCGGAAGATTGCATTAGTGGTTAGCGGAGGTTCCTATACCCGCAATTTGCGGGTAACAGTTAGTGGGTAGCGGTTAGCGGGAAGTGTACTATCGGGGCTTAAGTGTGAGGCTTTCGAGTATATGATAATCGCATTTAGGTTTTGTTTTCACTTGAAGGCTAGAGTTACAGATGGCCGCCACTCCTCCACCTCAGTCTGTCATTCGGGGGGAATATGATAATTAATATTTATTAATACAGGTGGCGTAGCCTCATTTAAACTAACACACTCTTCGTCCTGGAGCCACATCTCACAGAAGACATCACTCGGAGTCTCTTTAATTAGATCATTGACTAAAAAAGACTAAGAGCCAGGAGATCTTATATTTTGCAGTCCGCATCTGCGATCTTTCGATCTTTTGGCTCTACATGTCTGACAGTATTTATTTTGATTAGGTTGTTTGGTTAATGCCTCCATTACGTCGTACTTGGTAGACTTATGGAGGACGCGATATCGATACCAATTCTATATTTTTGCTCTGTACGATGTTAATATTACCAGTTACATAATTCATTACTGTTTTTTTTTATTGGCCAGCAGGAGTCCTTGAGAAGAAGCAGAGAAGTGAGTAAGACTGCAGCTATGCATTCTGACCCAGATTAAATTGCGCCCCCCAAAATGTTTTTGCACCGGCCGCCACTGGGATGAAGGCCGTGTCTTCTAACCAGACCAGGTGTTCCCCAAAATGTCTGCCAACTGTCAATAAAGGCCACTTTGTTTTCTAGACAACACCGACAGCCAGTGACGGAGCTATGAGATGCAGCTAAACATCATCGCTGGTCGAATTAGAAAGGGGATCAGAGAAAACTATGGAGTCCGACACGCTTTTTGCTCAATACTGCTGACTCAATATTATGTTTAGTGAACTCCGACTGGCGTAGTCGGGTCCCAACATGTATTAAAATCTTACTGTACTTACGATTACTCTTTGCCAGCAGCTTCAAATTTGCCCCGCTGCTGCATTTGGCTGGTGCACGGTTACCACAGGCTGCCTGCTTCTGAGCTAAGTTTTGTCCTCAGACCCTTTAGGTCAACCCACAGCCAGTCGTAGCTGTCTGCTAGTATAATCAACAACAACAACACATGTTCTCTTTAAAACATGAATGACTATGCTCTGTTAGGTCTTTTGTTGTAGCTTAGAAAGGAAGATGATGCTAAGCAGCTGGCCGCTGCCTATGCCTACCATCAGTCAAAATACAACGGCTCTAACGACACTAAAATTTGTTGCTTCATATAATTTTATGTGATCTAATTTCTAATCTAACTATACAGACCAAAACCGTTTGATCCTGGCTGTAAATACGTTTATTTCAACGTCATTTCAACATGGGGATCTTTGGAGATTGACTTGTTTTTGGAGCCAGCCCCCAGTGGCCAGTCAAGGAACTGCAACCTGAAACCGCCTCCTGGTTACATCAATCTGGCAAAGGCAATGCACGCCCTTGTGCGTACGCCACCTCTTGCCCCATGAAAGTTTAGCTCCAGTTTCCTCGTGACCCTGAATGAGAGAGATGTGGGTACAGAAAATGAGCGAATAAAGGAGCATTTCAGGACATCTCAGGCAGTATTACAGCGTTAAGTGTAGGTCAGCAGACATCGTTCATCTGCAGCATTTAGCTTAATTGACCTGTAGCGCTGCATGAATTTCAGCGTAATTAGTTTAACTGCTGGGAGCAACAAATTTCATGGATAGTGTTTAAGCTGCTGTAGATTTTCTCTGCTAATATGACTAAAAACAGCTGCATATTTAAGTGTTTTTAGAACTTGATTTGATTTTGTGGTTCATTTAGTTGTAGTTTTTTCTCTTTTGTGACAGCATGAAAGGTTTATTGGCTGCAGGAAAGAAAAGAAATGCAAGCTAATTGAAATCTTTGCAAAACTTGCACAGCAAGAGGCCAACGCACAAGAAATGAGTCACAGGTTTTATTTCTCTAGATGGAGTGCAGTGGGGGGTCCTCACAGTAAATTCCTCTGGGTGTCAGTGAGTGTGTATTTGAAACAAAGCCAGTTTTCAGTTTTTTTTTTAAGGCGAGCACATTTAGGAGAACAAGTGTCCGTTGCTGTTGTGTGTGTGAAAATGTTACATGAAATGTTATGTTGGTAGGTTAACGGGGGTCTCGGCAAAAAATGGACCCATAACAAATCACCTCATTTCCAGGAAAAAGAAATAATTTGTTCCCTATAAAAACAATCCACAAAAATGCATGAGCACAGTGTACATGGTGCTCTGATCAAACCTTTGAATGTGAAGCCAAAGCACAAAATTAAAGAGGCCAGAAAAATTTTAGGGCGTGAAATGCAGACACTGGAAGCTTTCTGAACAGACATTTAAAAAAAAGGAAAAAAAATGGAAGCGTTTTTAAATTACAAAGGTCACCGGCCAGGTAATGCTTTTAATAGACATAATCAAAAAGACATAATTTATTCACAAACCATTTATTTGTCACATAAAAAATTAGCAGATCTCTCCAATCTGTTCATTCTGATTTTGTGGCATCAAAAGTGTTGTAATCACTTTCAAAACGATCCATATACAATTTCACATATATATAGAATATACTGACACTCAGCTTTATTCTGCCTCATAAATATCTCATGATGCTCAAATATCTCATGGTAACACTGTGTAAGAAAAAATCAACTTATACAGGTATATTTGGAGTTTGTGTCTTGATATAGTACCACTTTTCTCTAACGTTGGATGGTACAGAGCTGTTGCAATATAACGTCACAGAAATATGTGGATAAAGCAAGACATTACAACAATAAGTGATGTCATCACCTGTTTTTTCTGGTTGTGGCATCTCATACGCCACAAAGGAAATTATGCCAGTTGATGGATTTTCTTTATACTGGATACACACTATAGAAATAGAATAAAGGGAAGAAGTGGGCCGCTGCAGATCAGAGTAGGACAGACGTCCCTGGACGTGATGAGGGGAATCTACAATACTTCTACATTCTTCTGTTTTTAGAAAATTGCTCTTTTCAGTCACACTTAATACATTTAGGCACAAGGTTTCACTTCCAGTGTTTGTAAAATGTAAATTTAGCCACAATAAAAGCAAGTCATGTGACAAAGATATACTCTAATAATGTAGAAAATAATAATATTAATGGCAAAAACAGTATCTGGTCCTTACGAGGTCTTAAAATTACAGTATATATAAATACAACCTATGTCATTGTTTATTAAACAAAAATGCAGAAAAGTGGAAGAGTCCAAAAGTGATCCATGCAAACTATAAAAGAGAAGTATGCTCTATAATTCAGTGGCATGCAGAACTCCTTTCCACAGCAATAGCTCGAAGGAATCATTTTATGTTTGTCTCATCGCAAAAGAGGACTTTGGGTCAAACTAATTTTTTACAACATTGCTTTAGTTCATTGTAGCTTGTTTACAAGTCTCTTAATATCCTGACACAGCACCTCAGTCAGGTCAAAAGTCATTTTGAAGTAGCTTTTTTTCCTGAAATGTTAATTTAGTAGTCCATACTAAGTCAGGAGTATGTTGTTTTGTTTTTTGGTTGTTGTTGTTGTTTTTTTTTTTTAGAGAAAGGTTAACTACTTAACTTTTACAGTGTCCCATTGGCAGTTTTAATTCAGTCCTTTCCTCTGATGTACTCATTCCTGATCCCACCCATCCTGGTCCTCCTAAAATCCACAACTATCTCCTTTGTCTTAATGAAGTTTAAAATGAGATGATTGTTCCCACACCAAGCTACGAAGCGGTCCACCAGGTCTCTGTCCTCAGTCTCTGGTCCATAACTGATTCACCCCACAACTGCAGAGCCATCTGAGTGGTTCTGCAGATGACAGGACTCAGACTGGTACGAGAAGTCTCAGGTGTACAGAGTGAAGATGAGTGGTGAGAGTACGGTCCCCTGTGGTTCTCCTGAGCTGCTGACACCTGCTCAGACACACAACCATTCAGCCTCACAAACTGTGATCTGTTAGTCCGTAATCCAGGTGATTGTGAAGGCATCCACATGTGTCTTCTTGAGTTTCTGACACAGTAAAGCAAGCTGGATGGTGTTAAATGCACTGGAGAAATCAAAGAACATGAGCCTCACAGTGCTGCCTGTTTTGTCCAGATGACGGTGGGTTTCATTGTAGCAGGTGCATGATGGCGTCCTCAGCTCCAACACAACAAATATAAACAAACTTCAGTGGATACCATCTGGTGCTTGTTTACATATTCAGGCGGGCTAATAAAAGTCTCTCCAAGACTTTCATGATGTGGGATGTTAGGGCAACAGGTTTATAGTTATTGGGAGAAGATGGATGAGACCTTATTGGTAGTGGAACAAGGCAGGGTGTCTTCCACATCACTGGAACCTTCTCCTGGTTCAGGCTGATGTTGAAGAGCTGCTGTAGAATCCACATAGCTGGTCCACACAGGCTTTTAGAACTCTGGGGCTGGCACAAGTACTCCTTATAAAGTTAAAGTTCCCTATTGCTCTAACAAATTACAGCAAATGTGGAGTGGTTCTGTTGTTAAGTACAAAAATTCGAAATTTATACATCTCCGGGCTTATTCAAAGGTGCTCTAAGTCCTTCCTTTCTTTCCAATAATCACAAGGAGTAGCTGAATCCCTTCCTGCAGTGTCAGCCATGTAATGCACTCGGAATGCAGGTCATTGCAATCAAAGAGAGACCGATGGCAGGATGTTCAACACGGTGGTTCCTGCTCCCAGAGTCATTATCAGGCAGCTGAACTGCAGTGAACCTCAGCAGCTGCTGAACAGCTGACCAGCTTACTACTGCAAAGCTGTTTATTTGCTTGTTCTGTCTTTTAGGAGACATTTCATGCCAGTCTTGCTAATGCAGACATACACACTACTTGCATGCAATTACATACACACACACTATGCACACACGCTATGCAGATGGTCAAGAGATATACACACGCAAACAGAAACATGGACACACAGGAAGCAAACGTGTGTTTGGGGCATGGCCGGATTTACCACGAGGACTTCCTGAAAGGACACTATATATATATATATATATATATATATATATATATATATATATATATATATATATATATATATATATATATATATATATATATATATAATTATATGTCCAAACAACAAAATATGTACAGAGTGTATTTTCTTTTTCACATGTCTGTACACATATATTGGTTTGATAGGAATTTTGAGGCTGAATGTACTGGCCAGGGATCTTTGAGGTTCCAGTAATTTCATTGCATCTCCTGTTTCATTCAGAAGCATGGTGCTGCATGTGTGAGTTTCATAAGCATTCTTATGTCAAGGCTCATGAGGCTGTGATGTGACATTAATCTACCCCAACACCATCAAGGAAAACTGCTTCTTTACACGGGCTTTCAACCATGTTGACCATTTGGCAATCTTTGCAGATTTCCATCTCTACTTTTTCAGTTCTTGTGTAATTTCTCAGCTTTACCTCATTAAACAATACAGGAAGTCATGGCTTGAAAATCCAGTGGTTTGAGCCATCTACACTGCCCAGCCAAAAAAAAGGTCATAGACTCTAATATTTCGTTAGACCACTTTTAGCTTTGATTACACACACATTCGCTGTGGCATTTTTTCGATAAGCTTCTGCGAGGTCACAAAATTTATTTCCATCCAGTGTTGCATTAATTTTTCACCAAGATCTTGCATTGATGATGGTAGCGTCTGACCGCTTCACAAAGCCTTCTCCAGCACATCCCAAAGATTCTCAGTGGAGTTCAGGTCTGGACTCTGTGGTGGCCAATCCATGTGTGAAAATCCTCCCTGAACCAGTCTTTCACTATTTGAGCTCGATGAATCCTGGGATGGTCATCTTGGAATATGGTCTTGCCATCAGGGAAGAAACATCCATAGATGGAATAACCTGGTCATTCAGTATATTCAGGTAGTCAGCTGACCTCATTCTTTGAGCTCATACTGTTGCTGAACCTGGACCTGACCAACTGCAGCAACCCCAGATCAGAACATTGCCCCCACAGGCTGGTACAGGAGGCACTAGGCATGATGGGAGCATCACTTCATCTGCCTCTCTTCTTACCCTGATGCTCCCATCACTCAACAGGATCAATCTGGACTCATCAGACCACATGACCTTCTTTCATTGATCCAGAGTCCAATCTTTATGCTCCCTAGCAAACTGAAGCTTTTTTTTCCCCGGTTTCCTCACTGATTAGTGGTTTTCTTAGGCTACAGCTGTTCAGTCCCAATCCCTTTAGTTCCTTTGCATTGTGCGTGTAGAAATGCTCTTACTTTCACTATAAAACAGCCCTGAGTTCTACTGTTGGTTTTTCTTCCATTTGATCTCACCAAGGTCCTCAATGATCACGATCATTGAGGATTTTTTTCCGGCCACATTTCCTCCTCAAAGATGATGGGTCCCTTCTATCCTTCCAGTTTTTAATAATACGTTGGACAGTTCTTAACCCAATTTTGGGCATTTCTGCAATCTTCTTAGATGTTTTCTCTCCTTGATGCAGCCAATGATTTGACCCTTCTCAAACAGACCAACATCTTTTCCATGACCACGGATGTGTCTTTGACATGGTTGTTTAGGAAATGAGGAGCAACTCATTGCACCAGTTGGGGTTAAATAACTTGTTTCCAGCTGAAAGATAATCACCCATGCAGTAATTATCCAGTAGGAGTTGGTTGTAACCGATCCAGTTTGTAACCGATAAAATCGGTTGTAAAAGCATCAACCATTTTACCTTCATACAACAATGGTGTACTACTGCGATGCTGCAGAGTGTAAATTACATAGATTCAAAGCAAAGAAGCCACACATCTATCTCTTTTGGCTGACATGACATGGGTAAAGTGGCTGAAAGAGAAGATGGAAGGCATGGTGAGAGGAAAGACAAAATGGGGAAGAATGTTGACTTGTTGAACATCACAAGGGTTCCAGGCTAAGTTCCTGTCATTTCCACAAAGAAAAGATCAGCGGGGAGATCAGCTCCCTCCCCCCGTCATGCTCGGTGGTACTCGGGTAGCATGTATTAAGTGATTAGGAATGTACTTCATTTAAAGCAGCACAAAGCACTTTTTTTTTTAGGAGTTAGTTATCCATCCTTGCTAAAGACAGGAACCAGCGAAAGTAACCAATTCCCATCCAGTTGACTGTTGTGACAACTGCATATTCCTTTTATGGTACCTTTATGTCACACATCAACAACTATGAAACCAGCACACGGTGCTACAGTGGACACCGGTGCAGATTAAGAGACTCAAGAAAGCAATTAGGGGGAAGAAAATGTGAGAGTGATGAAGTAACTGACCAAACAAGATTAATCCTAAACAGAATCGTAAAAGTGACTGTGCATACTGGAAGGCCTTTCTGTCTGTTTGTGCTGCTTTAAAATACCGTTTTGCTGATTTCCCAGACATTTACCCAAACTCAACAGAATAGGAACAGGGAAGGGGGAAAAAACATCAAAATATAGGCTTCAGACATGCTTGGAGAAAAGTAAGTTAGCATTTAACTAAAGCCAGGGGGCGTAAGTTGAGACACAGTTTTCTTAAATTTAGCTTCCAACCTCTTATATAATAACTTAACAGATTTATTTTTGTGTGTTTAAAAACTGAAACCATCTCACGACAAAGTGCAGTCATGTTGTCAAAACAATGATGAAGAACTAACACTAGCTAACAGTAGCCTGTGTCAAGCTAAATGTCTGAATGTTGATGTCGAACTCACATTAAAACATTCTAGAACATGTGAGGAAAAGAAAAAAGTGAAATGGTGAGGAATGCTGCAACTATTTGCGAAACCAGAGAAAAACTGGCATCATAAGTGACTCACCTGCTCCGGGAACAGTTTTCTCATGATCTGGCAGGGCAAGATGACAGTTTATGCCTTGTTTTTCTCTGTCATGTCATCTTGTAGACATCTACAAGTTTTTTTTTTTTTGCTTTGTTTTTTTTTTAGTGAATACATATAAAACATTGAAATAAGTTATTTCAGACATTAAGGTCACTGTGCTGCCTGTGCAGTGAAGCTTTCCGCAGCCATTTGCCTCTTTAGTCCCAGAGGCTCTTGCAAAGTAAAATGACCTTTAGGGCTATTTTTGTGGAGCTTTTCGAGGTTTTAAAGACCATTCGAAGGTTAAGAGCACAATCTCAAGATGTCTTCTCAGATCAGTTCTCATCACACATTCGTTCTCCTGCATTCTGGAACAAACGTGACCCGGTGTTCTGCATGTTTCCCTGCTTCAACACACCTGGCTCAAACGCATGGATCACCATGACCCTGTCCTCAAGGTCTGTACAAATCTGTAAATGAACCATCAATTTCAGCAAGGTTTGTTGGGACAGAAAAAAGTAAAAACGTTGAAGTGAGCTGGTTTAGAACCACCATCTGAACCGACATAGTTTCAGATGGAGCAGGAAATACGCGCAAACTCCACACAGAGGTACCAGTTGAGTTTGAACCAAAGAGATGCTTTGCTCTGAGGGTGCTCAGATAAACCATTTCCCCACTGTGCCACCTCATTAGGCACAAGAAGATATTAGGTGAAATGCTTAATGCTTACAACAATCTATAGTCAGACATTACAGTTGGAAAAGTATACAAAGCACACCTGAAAGTCTAACCAACTAAGTACTTCATCAAAATAAAAGCCTATTGGATGCAGATACTGAAAATTTATGGGATAAGTTTCAGAGACTTCATATCAAAATCTGGAGGAGCTTTAGAGACATGGGCAAGCATGGTGAAAGCAAAACAGTATTTGTGGGAAATATTTTCTTTCAAGTGTATAATGTGTGATCCATGATGACTTGTTTGGTATATTTTGAGTATTAACAATAAGCAATGAAAATATTTTACATTCTTATTCTTGCAAAAGTGTACTAATAACAGTGGAGTGCACTTTTGTGAGAGTTTTGTGTCATAGAAATCATTATACTGACCTAAAGTTATCTATTAATGTTATAAAATCTTTGGTGCAAAATGTCAGGAGAGCAGGGAGCAACCATACATTATAAGATTAAAAGTAAGTGAAGTTCCACAAGGGGCTGACAGAAAATTCTCTTTGAACGGTGTATCTGCTCCTGGGCACCATCATTTGGTCTTGTAGTCGTAACAAATAGTTTTAAAAAGGGTTTTAGTTAGTCTTAGTGATTAGGAGGAGGTTTCTACTCCTCCGGGTTTTAGTGTGAAGTTGCAAATCCTTCTCTCTGAAGAAGTCTGTCTTTGTTGGACTAAATGGCTAAAGTGTTTGCAGTGTGTTTAATGGGTTTCTTATCGCTCAGTTCCACTCTCAACCTTTGCTGATTCGTACAAACTTCCCTTGTTGGGAGGACAAGAGAAAATATGTTCTACAATTAAGAGAGGAGCAGAAAGAGCATTTATCCTTAGATATCTACGGATTCCCGTGGTGGATGTATGCCACACAAATGACAGGCCACATTGGAAACATCAACCCTGGCTGGTTGGCCTGGGTGGCCATACCCTCTTTTTGCATCTCAGCTAATTCTTCCACCAAATCTGATCTCTGAGACTTAAAAGCAGCATGAGAGGGAGATGGAAGGAGGAAAACAAGACACATGAGAGGGGTTACAGCATCTTATCACCCTTTTGCTATAAAGACTCATCCATTAATTATTGACACGGTGGCCATGTCCCAACACTTTGTAGTTTGTTGGATGTCATGAGAGATGACTCCATCTGCAAAGGAGAAAGAGATCAAGGACAGGACAAAGCATGCCTCCCGCTTTGATATCACCGTTGACAAAGTCACGCAGAAGAAAGTATGACGCTCATCTATCACATGATAAAACATTTTAGATCTTACAGTGTACAGCCTCTCTGCATAATTATCTGTTTGAACAAAGCTGGAGTGCTATCAAAAGTATTTTTGTGTACTAAAGCAAGAAGACTGAATCATGCTTGAAATCTATGTCTGAAAAACAGATTAGGTTAGGAAGACAGCACTTGAAAGGTTGGCTTATTTGAATAATGGAGATAATCTCTTGCTAGACATTTGAATAGAGCAGACCATGGATATCGTTTTAAAGGTGGGCGGAGACACAGTATGTGCATCTTTTTTCTTTTTAAATATCACACTTTATCTATCAGAATAATGATTTGTTAAAAAAAGAAAAAGAAAGAAACCCGTTTCCCAGAATAACCCGATGACAGCACCACTGGAGATAAAAGGTGTCAACTAAAAGGCCAACACCCACTTCTCTGGAATCTTCTCACCGGGTCCATTAGTCTGCAGACTTAATTCCACCTCTCATGCACTGAGTGCATCCCAAGGTCACGTGTCGCATTCGCTCTGGGAATATGTGCCCAATTTTATAGATATGTCATGCTGGGAAGGTTTGTTCCTTTAGCCCACACGTGCTTCCTGTGCAGAGGAAAGGAGGAGATGTAGTCAAGGGTGATTGGTTTGATAATTCAGTAAGGATTGCTATGAAGAGCAAAATGAGTTTGTCATATTCAGTGATTGCATGGCTTGAGCTGCTCTTTCTTTTTTACACATATTCTTAACCTCTTTCTCTCTCTGGAGCCACATACTCATGCAAATAGTTGGATGTTTAAAAGTCAAAGTCATTGTGTTGTGTGTCACAATTCTTCTTTAACCCTGCAAGCATGCAAACTTTGCAACCATAACTTCTCACTCTTTGACCACATTCATAAAACCTAAAATCAGGCATGCACACTTCCTCAAAGATATGTTTTTTATGACTTTGTCAAGTTTTAACTACCTGTTGTTGACAAACAGTTCCACAATCTATTATGTTGATTATTTTCTTTAGTCTGAGGGGTGTAACAGGAAAACCTTTTTCTTGTGGCATTTCCAGGGACATGACATGAAGGTGACGTTCCATCCCACACTCTCAGAAATAAGGGTACAGAATGAGTACATTTCTGTCCCCTGAAGTACAGTCTAGACTTATGTATCCCCACTGGGCTCCTAATAGAACCATATGGCATATATTTGTACTTTCTGAGGGACTGAAAAGCACATTATATATTTCCAATAGTAAATAGTACATATATGTTCTCTTTATAGATGATTTCTACACTCAGAAGATGGACAACAAGGAAAGAAAAAATGATAGCACAATGTAATTTGAAGGTCATATTTTCAAAGCATATTTATTTAAACAAATGGTTTTGAGTATTTCTGAACAAAAAATAAATAGATAAATAAATAAAAATAGATAAATAAAATGCTTAGAAGTTGATTTGCTCAGTTATGATAAAAAAAACATATTTAAATATATATTTACATTTTTTGTTTCATATCATACTTTAATTTTGATATTTTTTTTTCACATTGGCAAAGGAATACTTGATTTTTTTTGTGTGTGTCTAGAAAAAGTACTTGCTCCCAGGGGCCGATCTTTCTTCCAAATTTAACTTCTGCTTGGTTAAATCATCATCGATTGGCACCGACTGTCTGTTTAGTAGAACAAGGTTAACTGACCAAATCAGCCTTTCTGCTAGTTTGTGGAGGAAGACTGTGGAGCTACGGCGTTTGCAGGTTTTACAACCGAGAAGCTTTTAAGAAAAAAAATAAAGAAGGGGACATTGAAGTGTCAGAAGCAGAATCACAGAGATTCAGAGGTAAGCTGTAAATTAACACTACTATATTCCATCAAACTTAGTGAATGTTAGCACAGTAGCATTATCGCTAACGCTAACTTGGATGCCAACGTAGCCAATGTGCTAACATTCAACCAACTTTAAAACTGTGTCTTTGCAAGACTTGCAAGTCTCTCTTGCATTGTCTTTGTTTTCGGTAACTCAGATATAAAGTTAAAGTGGCACAAAGTAACTTTTGCAATGTTTAGTGCTGAGAGACCCCCGATAGGTGTGGAGGTTAAGTCGCTTTCATGACACTATTCCAGATGAACTCATTCTCTGGTCACTTGTGTTTTCACTACTTCCTTGGGTCTCTGAGTTGTCTCTGCCACTGCACCTCTGTGAACTGGTTCCATTCTTGTTGTTGTTGATGAGCTGTAAAGCAATATAAAGTTTAGTCAGACAACTCCTGAAGTTAAGACTTCCAACACTTTATTAAAGATAAAACATGCATGAGGCTTGGTGTCTAGACAACTCATCAGGAGAGAAAATGGGGCGACACAGGAATGCTCCTAGAGTAGCGTCGGTCCTGGATACGATGCACAGGCCAGTCAGAGACACGTATGGCAGAGGTGCAGAAGCTGGGGACCTGAAGTAACGGCATCATTACTGCCAGGAGAATAAACCAACTGAGGAGCAATTTCAGGAATGATGCCGCTGTAATTGTTAGACGACCGAAGAGGTTCACTCTCTGGACAACAAGCATGGCAAAGAAAAGAACCAAAAGATAAGACTCATTCATGTGAAAAAAGCTTGACGGATATCTGAAGCATCGAAGAGACAACTATCTCTTGCTTCTTATATAGGTCTAGGAAGAAGATGGTTAATTGGATTGAACTATGCAGAGACGTGAAAGCAAGCGTGACACTACTGAGAAGTCTGCCTGAACTGGCCCCTGAGGGTCGCCTCATTTGTCGTAAGAGACTGCAGCGTATGGATGGTTGCTGGCAGTAAGGACCAGAGACTGTGGGAGCCATACGGCACCTACTTAAAGTAAACCAATACTGCTTTAAATGTAACTGGAACTGACATTTTATCATGAAAAACTCCTTTGTACAACTTTTAATAAATGGACACATGTGGCCCTTTTGTTTCATCAGTTATATTTGGGTGATTGAAAACGCATTATTAGAAATGTTACCTCTCAAATAAAATAACTGGAAAGATGCATATTTTAAAGATCTCTTTTTTTTTGTGGCTTTGTTTGGTTTTGGTTTTTAATTTGAATTTTATTTTTTCTGACAGAGGAACCAGAGCACAGGCAACCTTTAAGATTGATTCATTCTTTTTTTTTTCTTTTTTAATGTGGGAATTTTATAGTTCCTGTTTATTCTCTGAAAACTTTATGGCATTCCCCTCGGAGGACAATGGAAAGTGTTGTTGCTGATAGGCACAGCTTTGTGGCTGATCCACATATATGCAGGACCCAAGGTGCTTTCCTAAAGCATACACAGTAGTCTCTTTAGGTATATTTAGAGCAACACAACTGAGACCTGATGACAGTGAGATTTGTAGCTGTTGCAGGCAGTCTCACACATGTCTGGCCACATTTGAGTCACAGGAAAAAAAAAGTGTTTGGAGAAGCAAATTTTGTCTTATTCATAGCAAAAGTGCAAATTCTTTTCTACAAATGACATCTTAAAAATCAGTACATTGTCATTAATGTCTGGTATTTCTGGTATATGTGTCAGCACCTTACTTTTGTGGGTAACGTTTGGGTAGGGCTGGGCGATATGTCTTCAAATCTATATTTGGCTATATACTGTGATATATATATATATATATATTTGTATATATTTACACATACACAAGTTAACCCGTATGATCCTCAGAGAAATAGGCTGTCTGTAGTTGCTGCACAACTTCCACTCTTCAATGATGAAGTGGATTGTAAGACTAATGTAAAGCTTCATTGTGCAACTCGAACATAAGTTCGTAGTAGTTGCAGTGTTTTATGCTCGCAATATTTTTCTCTACTTGCTGGCGGACTTTGTCGTACATTTCAGTTTGAATAAAGCATCCATTCCCAAACTTTTGAATAGCAAGGCCCAATTTGAAATGTGAAAAATCTCTGCGGCCCATCCAAACCTTTAAACACCACTTTGATCAACACACAAGACTAAAAGCTACATTCCACTAGCGTCGTAGCGTCCAAGTGTCTTTATCATTTTCCTAAAGCCGCTTTTTTCCATTGTAAGAAACGGCACCATGTCCTTATACAAGCATGCAGTATTGACATTTGTAATATAAAACCACCTCTGATTCTTTTTGTCGTACAAAGTGGCCGATGTTGCACCGGTCGTTTTTACTAGCACTCCTCCTCACCTCGCTCCATCTTTGCAACCGCTGCCATGTTTTCACATTCACTTTCGACCAAACTAGGTGCAGCTTGACATTATCAACTTGCGCAGTCGTGGTAGGTCGATATAGTAAAAATCTCTACTGTTAGCTACATTTATATCGTTTCTACTGTATACCGTTTATGCTGCCCACTCCTACCTTTGGGCCAGTGCAGTGGTTAGGGCAGGTACAAAAGACTACAGTCCTACATCAGTCGCAGGTTTAACTCCCTGCCGGTGACCCATTGCTGCGTGTCTTCCCCCTTCTCTCTCTCTGCCCTCATTTCCTGTCTCTCTCTCTTTGTGAATAAAGGCCACTAGTGCCAGGGGAAAAAAAAAGTATATCAAAGATGTTTGTTTATGCAAGTACTAAAGGTGGATTGGGATGTGCTTGGATTAAAGTTCTGATATCTACTGAACTAGATGCCCACTAAGCTACACATAGATAAACACAAACACACACTGAAGATGGCAACCAAACACATAGGTGTAAATTACAAAATGGCAGACGGAGGCGTATGTGCTGATTGAGTCCAGCTTGATTTAAGATGACAGGTGAGATCACATAGCTGAGAACGTCAGGAAATCAAAAGTCTTAGTACATGTGTGTTTGTTCATGGGAAAGTAAGTAGGATTTAACAATACTAGACAGTTTTCTCACTGCCAGCAAACTCAGCTGCTCTTTCAAATGTACGCTCTGGCCATTCGGCTGGGGCACAATGATGCACACTGCTTTCTGTGATGATAAAGCAGATCAATGCGATACAGAGTCATGGGTGGGTGCAACGGAAAAAATAAACCAAGCAGTGCATAAACACAGTGGCATTAACACACAGCAGGGTAAACTCAGCAGCAGTCGGAAATGGAGACAGTTACAGCGGCGCTGATGGCCCGGCTTAAAATCTGTATGGCATAAGGAATAAAGGGATGTAATGATCTCAACAGGAAGTGGCTCTATTCCTCTCCCCAGGAGTTGGTAAAGCCTCCTGTGAAGAGAAAGAGAGCTCCAGTGGTTGTTGACCTCCAGTGGTGTGTGACCTCCCGGGGTCTTCTTCCTCTGGATGGACCAAGTCTGTCCAGGTTAATGGTGTTCACATGGGTGGGTGCCTCCTCTCACCGTGGGTCACTGTGGCTGGTGGCTCCTTGCAGTGATGTGTGCAGGCACAGACAGCTCTGCCCATTACAGCCTCTAGTCGCACGTTGCAGTCAGGTCAGAGGGGGGTGTGTGAGGTCGTTGCTCAGGCCACACGCTGCAGTAGAGAGAGCGTGAAGAAAAAAAAAGGGGGGGGGGGGGGGGGGTCTGCATGCATTTATTGTATTGTCTGGTCCAATTTCCTGTGAGTCAACAGGGGCCCCTGCTGATCTTGGGTCTCCGAGCCAAGAGGTCGATACATAATTCTTCCACACATTGGGGTGGAAATGTAAAGCCTGCTGAGTCATTTGTTGATTTCTTTCCCTCCATGTGCTCAGGGCCATGGTTGAACTGTCCATGCAGGTCTTTGATAACATAGGATTTCATTTATTGTCACTGCATACCAGTAGAACAAGATTAAAATGAATGACAACATTGAAAATGTACTACTTGGCTGTGGCCAACAACAGGTAACTCCAGCTTTCATCTAAAATCTGATTTGAAGTAAATCCATGTTACCTCGATAAAGAAAATGAAGCTTAACAAAATATATTGAAAAAAAACTGTCCTTTTTTTTAAAAAAATCATTTTGATCTGATTTTATTTGGTCTGGCCAAAACTGCAAAAAATCCTCTGCTCTTTGAAATTGAACATCAGAGCTTCCCTAAACTCACGGACAAGACCTTAGATCAGTGTCACTGCAGTCATCATTCAATATGTTTCATCCAGACTTTTTTTTTTTTTTTTTGAAGATAAGTTCAAAATACATCAAACTACTGGAAGTGTGTTAACATAATTTGTTTTGCCTTGCATGCAGCATAACATTTCCACACATAAAATGTCAAACCTACCTGACTGGAATTTTCCAGAAACCCATCATGCTTTTGGCATCTTTGGGTATTGAACAACCCAAATGTATTAAGATGATGTTTTTATTTGATTCCAGAAAGCTATTTTGTGACATAAGATTGACAGTAAAATATAGTTGATGGGTTTCTGATGTCTCAGGCTCAGCATGGTCTGCAACTCCTCTGAAAGGCATTTGTGAGTCACAACTTCTCCTCCGGGAGCAGATGCAACGTTTTGCTCCGTCCTCGGCGTGACCTCAAGTCCCACCGGAAACGTCTGAGAGGTGGTGAACGTCCGAGCGCTGCCTGCTCAGCTGGATGCACAAGATTATGAGTTTACTCAAAGGTATCGTATGGTGCAGTAATTTTCAAATACCCAGCCCCAAAGTATCAGTGTTGAGCATATCTAGATCATATACCTATTTATAGTTTTGAAGACATGCGACCGTAGTCTTCTTGCTTGTCATTCCAGTAGCAAATGACCAAATTTCTCATGACTCATTAACAGAGGTTTCAACCATTTTTAATTTTCAGTGTTTTCAGTGCAGCTGCCCTTTGCCTCAGTGATGAAACAGTCCCTCTGTCCATCATAGCTGTCACATAAACTGATCCACCTCATGCCTCTGTCCTTTCAACATGTTTTAATTCCCTGTGCATCGAACACCGCTGTTTTCTCAAAGCCTGTGGCCTTTCTGAGACACACAAGATGTCCCTTGCAGCTGGTTCCTCTAACAGTTCAAAAGCTTCAAATGCCATTCTTGACAGCTGACTCGTCAAGTGACAAAGTCCTCAAATTTAGGGTGCTTTACCCCTAATTTAATTTCCTCTGGTCCAAACCCATTGGCGAGTTTGTAAACGTGCAGTTCCACATTCCTCCGGGTATGATTTCTTTTCACATGGTGAGAAATCAAAGAAAACCTAAATGTGCACTTCTAATAATGAGTGATTAGATGCGCCACTATTGGGAGCTCCCTGTGCCACTAGATGGAGCTGCACCGACGTAAACATCAGGTGAATGAAGCGTCACAGTGAACGGATGGAGCAGATCTGATGTTAAATGGAGTTACCATGTGACTGACTCCTACAAAGGGGCTTGAAAGTTTTGTTGCAGCCCAGATTTTTTTATTTTTTTTTATTAACAGACTGAATTGTTAATATTGCTACCTGAACTGCCGCGCACAAAGCCACTTCCGGGTCACGTAAACCGGACCAATTAAATGTCTAAAACAAATTCAGTCTAAGGCCCATTTTTTCATTTTGTATTTTTGATCCAAGTCTAAGATTTAAATATAAAAAACCAGGCCCTTTTTTTTTTTTTTTTTTTTTTTTTTTTTGTTTGTTGTTAATTAAAAAACGAAAAAACGAAATAAAATGTCGCTTATTCATTTTTAAATTTTTGATTGACAATTGAAAGTGGAAAGAACAAATGATACACAGATTCAGGACCAACGTGAAAACTATTTTCCTCTCTTTCTTATTTTTCCTATCCTATTCAGATTCTGTTGAGTAACCAAAACTACTTGGTGTTGTTTGTCAAGACCATCTCATGTTTAGATACTAAGGGCCAGATCTTCCACCAAACCTCTTAAAGCCGCTACTAAGGGATAGCGGGTAGTGGGAGGGGCGTTCCCCCGCAAAGAACGCAATCTTCCACCTCCCTAAACCCGTGATCTTATATCGCAGGTTTAGATAGATAGAGAGTAGCGGGTGGTCAGACCACCCGCTACTCTCAAGAGACTTGCCCATTGCCACGCTTACAATGTAAGTAAGGGAGTTGGCATAATGGGTGGCGGCTTTAGGGAGCGGAAGATTGCATTAGCGGTTGGCAGAGGTTCCTAAATCAGCAATTGCGGGTAGCGGCTAGCAGCTAGCGGGAGGTGTACGATCGGACCCTAAAACTTCTCTGTTTAGGGTAGGAAACTACTGTGCTTCACAGTAGTCTTATCTCCTATCTGTACATCTGTTAGTAGGGCCAATGAAAATAAACAAGGAATAAAGCAAATTAGAACAATCGTCATTTCTCAACTCCAAGCCCACCAAGTTGAACTTGTTAACGTGATGGTTCATATTTGTCAAGCGTGACTTGGGAAAATGTACTTCAGAGAACAGAAAAGCGTAGCCTGATCTCTCTGCAACTGGAACAGAAATGTACTGATAGACTTGATGACATCGCTGGTCAGCTAGTAGGCTCATATTCAACTCATATTCAGAAACATCTACAAATTAATTGATCATGAAATAAACAATCAGAATGCTAATACAACTCAGAATGGACCAAAGAAGAAGAAAAAGAGAAACAAACTGGAACACTGTTGTAGTGGTAAAGAATGAGAAGATAAGACTCGTGCTCAAAAAAAAAAAAAAAACACACAGACAGATGGACAATCTTCTGCCCAGAGCATATCCAGTCACCACCAAGTTAACGCTACCACCCACCCAGCAGTTTTTCAGGGCTGCTCTGAGTACCTAACCCACTGCACAGATGTGCTTCAGCCCCAAAGAGGTTCCAGAAAATTCTTCTTCCATGGCTGATCCTCATAATGGAGACATGCAAACAGTTAAGCCCCATAAAGCAACCCCAAAACCCTCAAATGGAAACTTACCTCATGATAAAATAAATCACCTATACGATCAGCTTGTATTGGCATTTTAGAATATCTATACATAGCATGGTAGGCCCTATCTCAGAAACAGGCTGTTTGATTGTTTGAAGAGGGAAGTGAAACTGTGAGTTGTATTGAGCAAAGCCACACTAAAGGTCAAGGGATGGTGTACATAAGAGAGCCATCATGCAGTCTGAGGCATCATTGATTTGAACTTTTTGAAATTCCAGCTGTGAAGCATCATGCACATCAAGGCAGAGTCCAATTTCATTGTTTATGTGCGTCTGAATATAATTAGTAGAATATCCATTTCTTAAATCCTCTTAGAATCCTCTTAGAAAGGATTTAAAAGATACCAGCATTTTGTACAGGATTACTTTTTCTATGCTACCATTCAAGTACCTTAACCATGACAGGAATAGTCAAGTAGTACTTAGTTTGCACTTATATTTAGTCCTCTGTTTAAGGAGAAGTATTATGAAAAAAAAACAAAAAAACATTTGTCTGTGCTTAAGATAATACATTTGGATATTTGATGTGAGCACCAACTCAAAAACACTTTTTCTGGAGCTCCATACCTGAGGATATTTGGAGGGTTACTGTTGCATATGTAGGATCCCTCTTCGGAGTTTATCCCATTGATTAAAGCCGCCCTGCAGTTGTGACCTCTCACCCCTGGTACCAACCAGCACCGTAAGCTATAAAACTCAAGAATGCCGTTGCCATGGCAAACTCTTGCCCAGGACCATCTGGGAATCATAAAACCCACAGTTGCCATGGTAACTCGCTCTGAAGACCATTTTAGGGAACTCTAAAACATCTCCTTAGACAGGTGGAATGCAAGAGAGTCATAAAAACTCTTATCTGCTGGTGAGAGCAAAACGCACCCAAAAATTTCACTCAGGAGGAGAGAAGACAATTGGAGTTATATAAACAATTTTCTTACAAACAAAACTACTATGATTTCCTTAAAATGTTATAACTCAAGACAATATGACATTTCACAAAACACCTGAAAAGAGAGACTGGGAAGTGAAGTGACATGATTCTTCTGTTTCAAATTCCTGTCATTTTATAACCTGATCTTCCACAGGACAGTTTGTTAAATGAAAGGTTAAAAGTTATTATTCTGTGTGACATAACTGTGATATTTGTGTTTGTGAGGTTATTTCATCCTGATAATTAAGTTAATAACGGTAAATGTGTTTAAAACTTTGTTGGACTACGCATGCCGAGGAGACAGGGGAAAATGAACTTCATCTCCCAGAATGCAACGCTCCGGATTCCAGCGGGAAAATTCCCCATCTTCTGATTGGACAATATGGGTCCTACCCCATTTATTTGCATAAACGCGCTCATGAAATATTCGGGGAGTATTAAAGCCGGATCGGCCCTTTGTCCTCACTCTTACCCTCTTCTCTCTTCGTCCCTCTATTCTCTTTTCTCTCCGACACAGTGCTTCTTCCTTTTAATTCTGAAACTTTCCCTCCTTTTATTTTATTTTCTTTGAAACTTTGTGGTACGATAAAGACTCTGAAATCATTTTTGGTTGCTTAATGTTAATTTCTTAAGTTGTTACTTTGTACCCTTTTTCCAGCCCTCATTTTTACAGAAGCTTTATAGTCGTGTCCCATCGACTGTAATAGAACGATCACTGCATAATTGCAACTAACAAACGTTAGTTGTAAGTTGAGAACAAGTTTTCTTTTGTAAGCCTTCACGTCAGTTTTTTTCCGACGGGCAAAATCGAACTCCTAACTGCCGGTTCCTGTCGACCGAAGTCAGAGGCCACGGGACCAACTCGCCTGCCAGACGGGAGAAAGCGGTACGACCCGCCGAGTCACGCGCTACGAGACCTGACTCCAGGGACTTCAAAGAGAGCCATCGACCAGACACGGTTTCCGGAGGACACCACTGCGAACCGTGCTAAACCGATGCGCCGACTACAGTAAGCCGCCAGACTCGCCCAGGGTAAGGCTGACAGAGAATAAGATTTGGTGGTCTCCCAGTGTTGACGGTTCCGACCGGTCCGTGCGTCACGGACCACGTCCGGACCACACTTCCCCATTATTCGGCAGCTAATTAGTTCGAGAATTGCCCCTCTTTATTAATTTGTTCACTTTGATAACAGATTAGCTGTTAGCAACCCGTTCGTACCCGCCATCTTTTTTGTTATGACTCTCTTCCTTCCTATTCCTCTCTATCGTCACTTCCTGTCATGCGCTATAGCCAAATATGAAGAATTCGCGATGTTGATGTGCCTGTTTAGATATATATATATATATGAATGTCTTATATGTTTTGTGTGTTCTTGTCTCCGTCTAAATAAATGTTGTACAACGTATTAGCGACTCTGATGACTGATTTTCCACGGCCAATCCAACTCGTTCAAGAACCCACTATAAATTGTGACTCATTTGTTCTTTTAAGTTTTCCGTCTTTTTAACAAAAGCCGGTGGCACCCTAGGTAATTATTAAAATATTAATAAAGTCACACGAGTACCCCTACAGTATTATTGGCACGGCCAGATGGGACGAATTGCGATGCCTGTTGGAAAATCAATCTGAAAGTCCGCGGAGCTAAGTTTGCTCTGAAGCGCGCAGCAGCGCTCAGACCAAAACCCCCCCGCTTCTTCTCCTGTGAGCAGACACAGAGAGTTGCAGCTACGAAGCGCGTGCCCGTGAGGCCGCTGTATAGAGTCGCTGGACTCAGTGTTTGATAACGTTCTAATGTTATGCATGCATGTTTAAGATTTTTGTTGAAAAGGGCCCCAGCAGGCGAAGTTTCAGCGTATTCCTGAGATTCCGTATCTGCTCTGAGCACTCCTGCGCGTGTCCGCGGAAATCCGGCGCGTGCACGAGGTTCAGCAGAGCGACGTATCTGGCGTAGCTAACCAGAAATTCGTTGTCTCATTTTTGCGCGTTGTCGCCACAAAAATATTGCTTCGCGAAAGCGCGGAAAGCAATCCAGTGTGGTAACGAAAATCCTCCTTTGTAACCGTGAGAGAACACGGAAGAACGACCCGCCCCGCGGGCCGTCCGGGTCTGCACCCAGAACTGCAGAAACTATCGTTCTCTCAGACCAACGTCTGAAGAGAGAATTTATTTATTTGTCGTCACAGTAGTAAAGTCCAGACTGTAGTTTCTGAGGAAACTAGGGTCGGGACACGATCTGTGATCATTTGGCAAAGCCGACTCGAGCCAGGCGCGTTCACGCGCTGACGCGCTTTTATCCGCTCACACAGCGAAAGTTCTGTTTGCGCAGCTGAAGTGTGAAACTTCTAAAGCGAAAACAAATTTTGAGCACTGCCGCTTGAGATTCAAAGTCCGTGTGGCAGGACCAGTTGTTAATCACTTCCTGAGAGAAGGCAGGGGCGATCAGGCCCAGAAAATCCGAGTAGAAGCTAAAACGTCTTCCACTCGCGCGTGCTGCAGGGGCACGAGCACACGCGCAAAAGTATTGTGTTCAGCCGAGGCTGAAAAGTTCTCGGTGCAGCAGAGTTGTTGATAAACTTTTAAAGCAGAGGTGAAGTTGAGAACCCGCTGGGTTCAGTTTGTGTCAAGAGTTATTGAATTAACTAACGCTTTTGAGTTTGTGTCACATAAAGTCATTTTGTGAGCAGCTGCGCGCACACGCGACGCGTGAGCTCTCATTGTCGTTTCTGGCCGCTGGCCAGGGAGAGAGTGACTCCTGTTACACAGTTGGGAACCTCACGGTGGGCGGAGTCAGGGCGTGACGTGACGACGTCATCGCACTGGTAACACCCTCCGTGACGAACCCCCTGAGTTGCAGGTGGAGAAACGCCGCCCTCTCGTGGTTATTGTCAGAATAACCAAGTGGTGCTAAAGGCACTATATGTAATAATTTTGTCCCAAGAAAAGACCACAGCAGATCACCTCTGATTATTGAATGACCCATTCTCGTGAACATATTTGATTGAACAGTCTAATCAAAACTGTATAGTGTCAACTATCAAACAGGAGTGATAATTCGACCCATAGAGTGCTGCAGCACCGAGGAGTGACCACTAGGGGTCAGTATAGGCTACGTTGATAGTCAGAGAAGCTCAGCTAAGCCCTCAGCCAGCTACATGCTAACTGAAGCTAACCAGGTCAACTCATAGCTGATCAAGCTAAGTCAGGCTAAGCTAGGTGGCTAGGTGCTAACACGAGCTAGCTCAGCTATTTGTAGCTTGTTAAGCTAGTAGGCTAAGTGCTAACTCAGCCATTGGTAGCTAGTTAAGCTAGGTTAGGCTAGGCTAGGTAGCTAGGCTAGTAGGCTAAGTGCTAACCGAAGCTAACTAGGCTGTTTTGGGGCTCAGGAAGTCAGGAAGCTAAGCTAGTTGAGCTAGGTTAGGCTAGGCTAAGTAGCTAGGCTAGTAGGCTAAGTGCTAACCGAAGCTAACTAGGCTGTTTTGGGGCTCAGGAAGTCAGGAAGCTAAGATAGCAAGGTTAGGTAGCTAGGCTAGTACGCTAAGCGCTAACTGAAGCTAGGTAGATTGGTTTCCAAATTTAAGCCAAACTAAGTAGAACAGATTAGGCTAAGCCAGAACCAACGTTCGGCTAGCTAGGTGGCACGAAGCTAAAGAAGCTAAGGAAACTGCCAACAAAGCTCAGACAAAGAGGAAAATGGCAGATGCAGACCCTTCTAACGGCTCGAGCCACGGAACCATCTTTGATAACCTGGAATTAGCTATAACCGAACTCACGGGGAAGCTAAATCCTGGCTATCAAGAACACGTTGAGCGATTATCCACCACCGAAATCGACTCAAAACTGTCAGACCTAATAGCGGAGGCAATCACCGACCCTCCGAAAGATAAAGCTCTGACCAAAATGTTAGGTAGCATGACGATTTTGCTAACTTCCCAGTTCCTAACAGCACAAGCTCTGCTAGGAAAGGCACGTAGCTCACTCGAGTCACGTTCGCATAAATTAACCCAATCGCAGAAAACCAACGCTTTTCTCGAAACCCAAGCGGAACAGTACAAGTCCAAGCTCAGCGAAACAAACGCTCAGATGGCCCAGCTCGTAGCCGAGCGGGATGAGGCCAGAAAGAAACGGGACGAGTGCGTAGCCACTATCACAACCCTAGAAATCGAGAAAAACGAACGTGATCATACAATCGCCACTCAAAGCGCCTTCCTTAAGGACGTGGATGAGGCGTGTAAAGCGTCCCATCGGGAACTCGCAGAAGTCCGACGGATAGCTGCAACGACGCAGGAAGAGAGCTGCGCTTACAGTAAGCAACTCGACGCCAAACAGGAACAGGTTCTACTGTTGCAGGCGCAGCTCGCTCAAACTCAGCGCGGGCTCACAGAGGCCCACCGCCAAATTACCAGCATGGCTGAAGACCTAGAGACGGCTAGAAAAGAGCTGAGGAGGTCCCTCACAGCCAGAACGGCTGGAACACCTCCGCCCTTTTCTATCGAACTAAAGGCTGATCCTCGCGTACCAGGAGCTGGTAGTGAACCTCCTTCACCGCCACTCATGTCACCATTCGCGAACCCGTATCAACCTCGTGAGTCAAACCTAGACACCATGCGTCGAGGGCAGTCGCCCTCCCCAGCGGTTCAACAGGTTTCCCCGGGGCCTCCCCGACAGGGAATTAGAAAGGCTAGCCCGACACATACCAAAGTTTGAACCCGTTCCTGGAGCGATAAATGACACCTCGAGCATACTTGGAAAGACCTCAGGTTTCTACCTGCAAAGGTTCCCTGATGCCTCGGCCCAGGACAAAATTTATCTGATTAAGTTGACGGCAAATCGTGAAGTCAGCCGATTCGTCGATCGCCAACCTGAAATCGTTAAAGGAGATTTCGACAGGTTGTGCCAAACTTTGGAGAAAGAGTTCTCCGACAGTGCATCTCAATGTGGTCTGACAGCAGCGCTTACGGTCAAACAGGGTCGACAAGAGCCTCCCCAACAGTACTATTATAGACTTCTTGAAGCCTATTTTGGTACTCGTAACGAGCCTGGGATGGAGGAAGAGCAGAACTTCAAGTCGCTCTTCGTTCAAAATCTCCATCCCGCCACGAGCCACCATCTCGGGGTCATGGCAAACCCTCGCTCTTCCAGCATTGCACAGCTACGAGAGCTAGCTTGTCTGGGTTTCCAGAGGCAGAAACAGTCGCATGCCAAGCCCCCTGACCACGCCGTTTTTCGCAATAAGTGCAGAACCCCTGTCCATGGAGCTCGAAGGGGCCACCAGACCTAAAAGCGTCTCGATCAACCCCTGCTCCTACGTTCGCACCACAACACGGGCGAGGACACACACCTCCGTCTAGCCCAAATCGACCGAATCGCGAAACCCAACCGCGCCAGGTCTTATTGGCCTGACCGTGAACCACGATCCCCACCGAGCGAACGAAGACGGTGGCGTGATGGATTTCACGGGCCTCCCCAACGGGGAAGGTACCCAACAACAGGTACGATCGACCTGTACCTCAACATTCGGACCACGGATATCGAAACCAAAACCACGGTAGATATCAGTCAGGACGGTCACCGCCCACTTCTCGTCGTCCTCCACCAATGAGAGATCATTCAGATGCGAGAAACACTAAGCACGACGTAGAAGACGAACAAGAGGTTCTGTACCTGACCAAACCGAAATGAAAAAACATTAAATTGTTTTTACAGGAAATGGAGAAGGGACATCCGGAAAAGGAGGTTGATCTCTTCACAGTTTCTGCCGTCAGTCACGCGACCGCTAGACTCAACGACGCGCTGGGCACCCCTGACACGGGCCCCGAACTCGTTAGTCTTAACGATGCTGCTCTGGCAGTTGTCTCTCCCAACAAAAGGGGGGTGGACCAAAGTCGTCCCGTTAATTACCCCACAGAGGTAAGTGAGGACGCGCCTCCTCCCAGGGCCACTTGGGTCGCCCAACTAGATAAGGAGGATGAACCCGCAGATCAGAACAACTCGAAGGTCCAGGTGGAACCACCTGTCAACCAATTTATCTGCCACCTCACCGAAAAGGGTTCCACTCGAAAATTCTACCTGTCCCTCACACTGGAGGGCATGATAACCTGTGACGCCTTGCTGGACACAGCAGCAGACGTGACCATCATGTCAACTGCCCTGTTCCAACAACTGCGTCTATTCGCAAATCAAACCAATAAGGATTTGAAAACGCGCCCATGTTCATTGAAGGTAAGGACCGTTCTCCCACGGAGAACGTCATCCTAACGACCGTTTCACTCGTCCAAACTGTCCGTTGGTCCCATGAAACTGGTCCACCCAGTCTATGTGTCGCCTTTCGATTCCATAACCATTTCTGGTAGGAAAAGACCTGTGCTTAACCGGTTTGAACCCGTAATCGATTTCAAACGGCAAAAGCTCTGGGCTCAAGTCCGACGACCTTTGACCCTGACCGTCCACGAGCCAAGAAAAGCACAGTGTTACTTTGTCCAAACCCCATCGGGCGAAACCAAAGGACACCCAAACCTTCCCCGGCCACACTCGATCCAACCACCCGACCTAAAAACTCGGATGGTGGACGAGCAACCAAGTCCAACGCCACCAACAGGTGCAGCTGCTGGACGGGATGACTTTTCGTGCTCTTCTAGTGCGTTTGAGGCAGTCGAACCCTACTGCCCTCTTGTGGCCAATGGCACCGAACGCCACGAGAACCAGGTAACAGAAGTGCGCCGATATTTGGGGAATGACAAACCAGCCGCCAACCAAGAGTTGCGCAACACGCTGGCGCCACAGAAACCCAAAATGTTGCGGTCAACCATAACGCCCCTCCTGGTTCCCCTTAGACGTCGTCCGTAACAGAGTTGTCAGAGACAACGGCCACATACCAGGTCCAGATAGGAACCTGAATGACATCGAGAGCACAGTAGCCGAACACAGCGCCTTACGAGCCACACCGGAGCTCTTCAACCAGGCGTGGCTACCTGTCTCCCTCCCCCCCCCCCCCAATTTGCGCCCATCGGTGCACTGACTAAAGCGACCGCCACCGGTAACGACGTGAATCACCCTCCGGACCCTCGATCCGTCGAACCTGCATTCACGACTGACGACTCAACCGCTCTTCAAGATCAGGACCCGGCCATTTTATTCGTTATCAAATCCTTAACGGACACACCCGAGACGCAGGCTACGCCGGCAAAAGTCAGCGACGTTCCTCACTCGCCCTCCTTAGTAGACATGCGTTCTCTCTTTCGAATGGTCACGGGCATCCTACAATGTGTTTCCGGAGCACACCCTTCGCCAGGGCTCATGGTCCCCCGCAAACAAAGGGGGGAGATGCTAATGTATGCCCATGACACCCCGTCGGCGAGACACAAGGGCACCGAAGCAACACACAGAGCTCCCCTGCAACAACAGGGAACCTCATTTCCTTGGTCCGACCTCCAGATCGACTGGATGGGACCTTCCACCAATGACACGACCGAGGCAACGGCCTATATTCTGATGAACCACGTCTCTTTCTGGTTCAGGCTTCCAAACCGCGTCGACTCCGACCGGGGAACGCACCGTACCGCAGACGTGATGCAACAAGTCTGGCAGACGTCAGGGGCGAAAACAAAACCCCTTATCAGCCATCAACACCAACCTTCGGGCCAGGTAGAACGAACACACGCATACGTTGCGCTCCAATACCTCGCCGACCTGCACGTACACCCGCGCACGACTTTCGTTTCGGCGAAGAACCGACCAGAGAAAACAACCGACGGTCAGAAAGCCTATCATGACCAGCAAACCTCCCACGTGGAACCTCAGGTGAGTGACGAAGTGTGGTGCTCCCGATCCCTGCAGCATACCAGACCCGGTACCAAGCCAGGGAAGCTCACACGAAAACTCCCCCCACGTTGGACAGGACCACACACGGTCACAGACACACTGTCTCCAGTGGTGTCTCAGATCAGGACCAATCAAGACCGAAAGGACCCCCTTTTCAGACGGGTCCATTGCAACCCAACCGAGTTGCACCAAACCCCCATGGGACTCGCAGGGGACCACATGATAGCCAATAGTTAGTAGGACTCATATACTTTCGTTCTCAGAGATAATTAGAGCAATTATCACTCCTGTAACGATAGTTGACAGCGTAGACTGGTAGTGCGATAATTATTGGTTCAACCCCTCAGCGTAGGATAAGTTTGAATAAAGTGTGTCCGAGCGAACTCACGAACGTGTGGGTACCGGTCTACCAACCAGTTGGAGGACGGGTACCTGGTGTGATTCTAAGTTGACGTTTGTTCCAACATGTTTCTAACGACGCCTATGCTCTCATTTCCCACTAGAGCGACAACACTGACCCCAGCGGCCTGATACGAGTCCAGCAGGAAGCTGACAAAAGGGGGGTGCTCATCCATAAACCCCTCGCTCTTGTAGAAGTTTCCTTCTCTCTCTCCCCGATGTGTACTAGTAGAACACCTTTTTCTTTGTCAACTTTATGATGTGAAATATACCCATTTCACCTAGATTCTTTTTTTTTTTCCTTTTTAGAAGTTTCTTCTTTATTGTGTGGTCATAAAATCGTAGATTAGCCCATACCTGGGAAATGTGAATTAGAATTAGGATAGACAATCATAGCCAAAGGTCGAGGCCTCGGCTCAGATTACTCACTGTGTGTTTTGCGTCTGTCTTGTCCTGCATGCCTGTAAAGATCCTCACGCCAAAAGGGTCTTGCTAACGATAAATAAACTTACCACATGAGTAGAATATGGAGCCATCGGAGTGTGCTCACTTAGAAATAGTAACACCGTTATAAGGACGGTAGGAGTCTAGATCGACTGTTAGCGATAGAATACTGGGAGACACTGATCTAACTCTGTTCAGACCTTCCTTCCTCAGACGGGACCTGTGGATTGATCGACGCCTTCTAAAGAACCAGAAGCATCGATCAAAAGGGGGGAGATGTAGGATCCCTCTTCGGAGTTTATCCCATTGATTAAAGCCGCCCTGCAGTTGTGACCTCTCACCCCTGGTACCAACCAGCACCGTAAGCTATAAAACTCAAGAATGCCGTTGCCATGGCAAACTCTTGCCCAGGACCATCTGGGAATCATAAAACCCACAGTTGCCATGGTAACTCGCTCTGAAGACCATTTTAGGGAACTCTAAAACATCTCCTTAGACAGGTGGAATGCAAGAGAGTCATAAAAACTCTTATCTGCTGGTGAGAGCAAAACGCACCCAAAAATTTCACTCAGGAGGAGAGAAGACAATTGGAGTTATATAAACAATTTTCTTACAAACAAAACTACTATGATTTCCTTAAAATGTTATAACTCAAGACAATATGACATTTCACAAAACACCTGAAAAGAGAGACTGGGAAGTGAAGTGACATGATTCTTCTGTTTCAAATTCCTGTCATTTTATAACCTGATCTTCCACAGGACAGTTGTTAAATGAAAGGTTAAAAGTTATTATTCTGTGTGACATAACTGTGATATTTGTGTTTGTGAGGTTATTTCATCCTGATAATTAAGTTAATAACGGTAAATGTGTTTAAAACTTTGTTGGACTACGCATGCCGAGGAGACAGGGGAAAATGAACTTCATCTCCCAGAATGCAACGCTCCGGATTCCAGCGGGAAAATTCCCCATCTTCTGATTGGACAATATGGGTCCTACCCCATTTATTTGCATAAACGCTCATGAAATATTCGGGGAGTATTAAAGCCGGATCGGCCCTTTGTCCTCACTCTTACCCTCTTCTCTCTTCGTCCCTCTATTCTCTTTTCTCTCCGACACAGTGCTTCTTCCTTTTAATTCTGAAACTTTCCCTCCTTTTTATTTTATTTTCTTTGAAACTTTGTGGTACGATAAAGACTCTGAAATCATTTTTGGTTGCTTAATGTTAATTTCTTAAGTTGTTACTTTGTACCCTTTTTCCAGCCCTCATTTTTACAGAAGCTTTATAGTCGTGTCCCATCGACTGTAATAGAACGATCACTGCATAATTGCAACTAACAAACGTTAGTTGTAAGTTGAGAACAAGTTTTCTTTTGTAAGCCTTCACGTCAGTTTTTTCCGACGGGCAAAATCGAACTCCTAACTGCCGGTTCCTGTCGACCGAAGTCAGAGGCCACGGGACCAAACTCGCCTGCCAGACGGGAGGAGAAAAGCGGTACGAACGACCGCCGAGTCACGCGCTACGAGACCTGACTCCAGGGACTTCAAAGAGAGAGCCATCGACCAGACACGGTTTCCGGAGGACACCACTGCGAACCGTGCTAAACCGATGCGCCGACTACAGTAAGCCGCCAGACTCGCCCAGGGTAAGGCTGACAGAGAATAAGATTTGGTGGTCTCCCAGTGTTGACGGTTCCGACCGGTCCGTGCGTCACGGACCACGTCCGGACCACACTTCCCCATTATTCGGCAGCTAATTAGTTCGAGAATTGCCCCTCTTTATTAATTTGTTCACTTTGATAACAGATTAGCTGTTAGCAACCCGTTCGTACCCGCCATCTTTTTTGTTATGACTCTCTTCCTTCCTATTCCTCTCTATCGTCACTTCCTGTCATGCGCTATAGCCAAATATGAAGAATTCGCGATGTTGATGTGCCTGTTTAGATATATATATATATATGAATGTCTTATATGTTTTGTGTTCTTGTCTCCGTCTAAATAAATGTTGTACAACGTATTAGCGACTCTGATGACTGATTTTCCACGGCCAATCCAACTCGTTCAAGAACCCACTATAAATTGTGACTCATTTGTTCTTTTAAGTTTTCCGTCTTTTTAACAAAAGCCGGTGGCACCCTAGGTAATTATTAAAATATTAATAAAGTCACACGAGTACCCCTACACATAACAGACCCAAAAAAATCTCCACCTAATTTCCTTTTGTGCTGCATTTGCTGTATCTCAGAGGTGGATGGTGCAGAGTTGTAGCAAACTCCATAGAAGACAGCGGTGAAGAGCTGTCAGTGTTGCCAGATGCTGAAAATGAAATTATCGTACAGAGATGAAAAAAATATCGTATTTTAGCCTAAACTTCCATACACTAAATCCAACCCTGACATAGCCAAGATTACATGCGCTTTGGCTGTGTTTGGTCTTTATTGTAGTTAAGTTTTTTGTTTATTGAGTAGCTTGTATGTCCAACCACAAGAGGACACGCTCACGAGTGACACTACATTAGCACATTTCACTTCCTATGGCCGCTTCACATAAAAGCACCCCATCATTTTGTTGCTTAAAAGCTTATAATTTGAAATAGCTAAACAGGTGTTTCATGGGAAGGTCGAAATTATCGTACATTTGGGTTTTTTTTTTTTTTTTTTACAACTATTGATAGTACATTGTACAAAGGGCTAAATTATCGTACAAATACGATAATTATCGTACATCTGGCCACAGTGAGTGTTGTCAAGTAGCTTGCGCCGCCCTCTAAAACCAGCTGCTATGGACAGAGCTTTAAAGACATGATTCAAAAGGGAGCTCTTGTACGGTAACACTGGTATTTTGAATAAAGCATGTTACAGAAATGTTCTTAACGCCTCAGGAAACTGTGTCAGCTTTTGAAAAAAGGCTATAATGTACCCCCTTTAAAATATGCTATGTCTCTAATAGTTAAGGTAAATGCCAAGCATGTGTTTTGAGGACAGATGCAAGAGTGTTCTTATAAATAGTTGTCTGCATTGATGGGTGTAAGCCCTTTTACATATTTTGGCCTGATTCAAATTGTGTCACAAGTGAGTAAAGAAAAGCTTGATATCTCATGCTAGCAGCTCCTTTTTTTATGATGCCTCTCACAAGTGATGAAACAGCCTCAGTACAAGCTTGATAAATTTGAGTGCTGTAGGTGTTTTTGGCTTCAATCTATGAATAGAGTACTGTAATGGGATTAAATGCTTGACTGGCATTAGATTATTATTTGCCCAAAATCGGTGTGTAAGAACTATGAGATGTGATGAGTTATATTATGCGTTATCTTATTAAACACTGTATGTTCTGTGATCTTCAGGACAGAGAAAAAAGAGGGAACGTTAACAGAAAAATTATGCTTGTACGACCAATGCAGATGCATAAAGCTGGGTACACACGGTAGGACTTTTTTGCAGACTTATAAATTTGATGTAAACCACACTTCACAACGTGACATGGCCCATTAATTTACGTTGTGTTACCTTGTGTGATTGAATATACATTGAATAGTGGCAACAATAGAAACAAACCCGAGCGTATTTCAGGCTCAAATCACAGCATCATCTGCATCTGCCCCTCTCAGATAACTGTCATGGCACTGCCGAGTCAAAGATTTGCTCTTGACATAGTCGTGTGTAACCCAGGTTACAGGAATAAAGGCTGTAACCCAGGCTGGAAAGGGTTAATTATGTTCAGTATATCAAAAAGCATGTTTGCTGCATCGTTATTACATCACACTGTACATTTGCATGCTGAGAAAAGCTGTGGAGAGAAGACCTGCTCTGCTGCTGCATGGTAAAAGAGCAAAACCTGGGGTAAACTTCATGTATAATTCTAATTTCGGCACAGTTGCAATCTGTACTCTGCTGCAGATGGCTGAATGAGACGTTCTGCTCGCAGATGATTATCAAACGACATAGACGGATTTTTCTATTGTGAGCGTCGAGTAAAGTATAACACTGGATCCACATGGGTGCATTGCAGCAACACAGAGGAGGTGGTGTTGTTGATGTGTTCTCGTCATACGTAAAAACAGCCAATCTAACTTCTTCCTGCTCGTGACAAAAATAGCCCGCGTGCTTTGAACTAGTCCCGCCTCCGTGTGCGATTCCATTGGCTAGTTTTAGCTGTGTAGCTACAACCCGATTGGGTGACACATGCACTAAAGCGAGAAAAGTTGAAAATTGCCCAACTTTTGACGGCGACAACGCAGTCAACACACTCACAGAGCCTACAACGGCAATAGATGATATCACCCTGTTCAAAATCTATGGCGACGGACGCAGACGACAACGCTGCTGTGAGAGTCACAACACAAATCATGACACGAGGAGCTAATTAAGCTAGCAGACTTTTATATTATTTATTTATTATTATTTTATATTATTTTATATATTTTATGCTTAAACCGCATGTGGTGTTATGTCAGTTGTGATTTTATTACTGAGGTGTTGTAGTTTTATGTTTGTAGTTTGTTTACTGAAAGAAAGCAAACATGCAATGTGAATCTAAAAGTAGCAGTTCACTTACGCCTCTACTGTGAGGTGATGTACTGTTTTGTTGAACGAAAAAAAAAAACAACTTTATGTGAACTATTATGAAGCCCGAAGGATTAAAGCAGTCCTTGAAAATGCTGATCCTAGTTGCTTTATAAGTAACTCTGGCCATGCTAATGACTACAGGTCAGTGGATTATGGTGGCCGAGACGTCTCAGACTACTGCCAAAGCCACAACACAGAGGGACAATACTATTGTTTAAACGGGGAAATTTAGATATTTGGAATGTTAAGTGACTTTTGATACACTGAATTTATTATGAAGGCATCATTTTGGGCTGCCCCGGTAGCACGGTGGTTAGGGCAGGCAGCCCATGTAAAAGAGGCTACAATCCTCCTGCAGCAGTCGTAGCCTCAACTCCTGGCCCATGACCCTTTGCTGCATGTCTTCCCCGTTCTCTCTCTGCCCTCATTTCCTGCCTCTTCCTCTGAATAAAGGCCACTAGTGCCAGAAAAAAAAGGTTGTGTTTTAATTGTGTATCTACCTGATTTTGGATTCAGACTTTGAGAGGTGAGACACTGAATAATTTGATGAAAGGTGCTCCCTGTTCAAAAACAACCCACTCTATTCTAGTCAATCCAGTCTATTCTTTGGTTTATTTAGAGAGCAAGTGCTAGACAGTGAGAGAACTGGGGCATTTTTTTAGGAACCTTCAATTCTTTTTTTTTTTTAATTCAGTGCACTGTATTCTATTTTATAACTCATTCTATTTCATAACTTGCCT